>JAOTOM010005156.1:112500-442500 GCA_034440615.1 Ashinkailepas kermadecensis | reverse complement strand
TGTATAATATTGGACCTACATTAATTTATATTAATTTACCATTACATTACTTACTTATTATTTTATTTTATTTAATTACTTATTATTATATTAATTACTTATAATATTAATTACATTAATTTACTGTTTTTGAACATAATTATTGTAGGATGATTTGCCAGGTGAAGATGTCTTCTATATAATTAAGGTATTTGGAATGTTTCCAGTTGTAGCTATGAAATATCGCATATTTGCAACATCACCTTGAACAATTTTAGCCTACATGTAGATACACATTAATGGGCACCAAACAAGTGATCCTGTAGTTAGCACACCCTTAAACCCAAATTATAAATCAACAGGTACACATTAGCTATCAATAAATAGCACCACATTGACTAGGGATGACTCAGTATCCAGTGCTTAATTGCATAAGATACAACCAGAGTTGGATTTATACATTCATCTCCTGGATCTGGAGAGGAAGACAGTTTGGGCCACCCAATTTGGAGATGATCATTTTCTTTTTCCTTGTGACATTATAATTCCTTCTTGTATTTTCCAATAATTTTGTAGGGGCATGTTACACAACAAGCAGTAAGTCTAGTCATCAAACAGCACCATTCAATCTTCCAGCAAAAAGAACAGGATGATGTTCTTGGATGGCAAAAATCCAGGAACACCATATTTTTCCAAGTCTGGATACAGAACATGCACAAATTCCCTTTGTCAATGAAGATATGAGCATGTGTGGTACAATTCAGTGGTAACATCATCTTAAATCATTGTACTGTCACATTGGAACATTAATTCTCCCAATGCAATATTTGGATCATGGAAGTACAAATTTATTGATTATTGTTGGGATGCTTTGATATCACATGGACAGGATTCAGGGAAGAAAACTCAAACCATATTGGAAATGAGTTGAATTGCTTGTGTTCATTTTTTTTGTTCTAAACAGCAAGTGAACCCACCATCAGAAATGAAATATTAGATTAAGTAAAACTTACAAATGAGTGAAATTGTACACATAATGCAAGGATCAGTGGGAACTTATGAGACAGTGATCATAGTATTGTACATCTTTCATTATATGCTGGATATGCCAGTAAGTAGAATATGAAGCTGATTCAACATATTGCTCTCGAGAACTATGATTAGTTTGGATTTTCCTGGGTGTACCTAGGTCTCCCAGATGTACCTCTCGAAGTAAGTAAAGGCAGCCCCTCTCCTCGTAAGCAAAACACTACCTCACTTTAGGCAGTCCTTGGCTGATTCAACACGCTAATTCCCTCCCCAAACTAAACCCGGACTTCTCCGTCTTCCATGGCCCCACCGAGCACAGAGGCCGCCTCTCAAACTCACTCGTCGTTTATGTCACTCCATCATTACCCCTGCCGACTTCAGACGGCCCCTAGACAGATTACCACGGCCCCCTCCAGCTTAACACCCTCCAGAGGGGGGGGGGGATACAACCACCATTTCTGTTTTTTTCTCGACGATTTCCCATGGACAAGCAAGGATATTGTAATGAGTTCTTCGGACTTTATTAACAATTGACAATCACATCCTATGGAAGAAATCGAAATCCGTTGGTAAATATTAGAACTACGGGGGGGGGGGCAAAGTCGTCCGACCGGCCGCCGAGCTTTCAAGGCCACACAGGCTTTGCCGCCGCGATGGCACGGCGGTGCAGTGTGGCGGCCGATCTCTACCTCCTTTAGCTCTGGAGGAATTTGCTTAGGAGCATGAAATTTACCAGTATACTGAAGCGAGTTTACTACAGGCCGTAGTCGACCTGAAAATTTTGCGTTTTTAGCCTCAGTATCCGATATCTTAGGGTGGGGGGGGGCGAATTCGCCCCTCCAGTGCGCGTTGTGTGAGAGGCCCTCCGGCGCACGTGTTAATTCGGTGCCTGTGGAACTTTAGGCAATCCCTGTTCTACTTCACACGGCCCTCTAACGGCTTAGATGATCACACTCTCCGACTTCAAATGTGCATTCTCGTAGTTTAGGACGCTCGCTTCGAGTTTTCACGGCCCGTCTGGCGTAAAATTGCCCCTTTACGATTTCAGATAACCCTCTTCGATCCTAAACGACCCCTCTCCGGTGCAGTTATAAATTATTCGCGAAATAGGGTGGAATATACCACTTACTGAACACTGAATATACATCCTTCTCAAAGGAGCATCGACATCGTGCTTCTTGATGCGTGGTTGCGAAGTTTTTATGCCTCGTTTCTAACTGTATCCAGTTTACAAGCACCATACTTTTGCTCACTATAATGGATTCAGGATCGTGATAACGAGCATCCCGTAGCGCGATCCCAGGTGCAGGGATTAGCTATGATGTGCGTTGTTCTACAATGTAAGTTTATAGCATAGGTGTTTGTATCGTTATCGTTGATATCGGTATAACAAAATTAGGTACCTTTCAAAACACGCAAAACTGGAACAGTCATATGTACACATTTTTTTCCCCACTGAGTTTGCAGGACTTAACAATATTTTAATTAGCATTACTTCCATGGAGATTTCCACATCCTGCCGCACTCGTTTCGACATCTCACACCTAACGAGAAATCAATATTGTAACACTGCTCCGACGTAAGGTGGCCCTAAGACGTAAGGTGGCCAGCTCAGATGGACTTCTCGTTGCTCCGGCAGCCACCAAGGATTCAATTTGGTCCCGACCAATCTCGGACGGTGTCTTGCCGTCTGAGCGCGTACGTTGTCGGATTTTTAACGAAACTTTAACTTTAATTTTCCTATTCAAGGTAATCCGTCAAAAAGTACAGTTGTTTCCAGACTAAGACGTTCGCTGTCCTAATTTAGACGCCTATCTCCAACTTTAAACGGCTTTTGTCCAATCTAAGACTCTAACTCTGACTCAAAATGGCCCTGCCTTGGACGGCCGTCTTCGAATTTTGGTGGGCAGTATCGGACATAAAATGACCCGATGGTCATCTTCGATTTTATTCAGCACCTGTGCGAGATCCGCACGAGCTCAAACGGCACCTCTCTGGCTTAATGCAACCTCCTGTCTATGTCAGACTGACCCTTGCTGACTCTGCGGCACTTGCCCTGTTTTGAATGATCATCTCTAATTTACATCCCCTCCGAAAATGGCGCCCGGTGCACATATTTCTAAATTTAGACCTTGCATTTCTCTTTGACTTCATCAGGACGTCTTCGTCTTGATACGGCTCTTCCTCAACTGTGGAGACCTCTTCGAGCACAGACGGCGACTCTCACACTGAACAGACCCCTGTTGACTTCAAATAGCTCATGTGAAGAAAATAGGGCACTTACCCGTTTTAAATCACCTACTTTCCAACTTTACATGTTCCTCTTCCACTTTGCGTGACATGGTTCGGGGCCCCTACAGCCAAAGCTGGTCCTCATCTGACTCGATACGTCCTTCTCCGACGTAATCCGGCACCATCTGGTATAGTTTCGTGCTTGTAACCAGTGAGGGTTTCCCTTATGACCCCTCGTGCATCCATATCAATTGAACGGATTAGAGAAGTTAGAAGAACAATTGAACGGATTAGAGAAGTTAGAAGAACAATTGAACGGATTAGAGAAGTTAGAAGAACAATTGAACGGATTAGATGCCAATGGCTGCGTACAGGCCTGGTTTGTCTCACCTCTAGATACTCATTGCGACCTCTGCAAGGTCATCTATGACGTTACAGGGTCAACGAAATGGGCGGATGTTTTCCGGCTCTGTCATCGTCTCTGTCATCGTCTTTATTGCGTAGTATATCGTCTCACAATTTAGTAATGGTCGTAGAGCTTCAAACCGGCACCAAACGTCTTATTTGTCCCGCTCTGCTGGTTCAGAGAAGTGTCATTCGGTTCCACCAGGTCACATGTCATGTGGAGTCCGCAAGTTCAAATGTAGTCATTTTGTCAATCACAAATTGGTCTGTGTATCATATAGGATAATATGCACAATCATATCTGACATTTGTTGCACCGTATTGGTGTAATGACCAGTATAATTCAAGATCAGTTTTCACGTCAAAATAGTCTGAAGCAAAGGTCACTGTGGTGAACTCACATGACCTTTGGTGGCTTTTACGTGCCACCACACATTCTGTTCGTGATGAAATACAACTTAAAACTACAAAAGCCGAGCAAACAAGAAATGCCAAATGTAGGCAAGAACGTCCAGGTCACCCAATGTACCTTTAACTATTTATAACGTTACAGTTTCGTGACCTTAGGCGGCCTATGAAGAAGTTTTGTATGGGAAGATAGAATGTTGCGCAAATATGGCAACGGGACACAACACCCTCCACCCTATAAAAATCAATTTCAGGACACTGCCTCCCCCTCCATACCACATGATCGGTTTTCTACTCCTCCACGCATATATCACACGGGGACGAGTGGTCTAGGGGTAAGATGCTCGTCTCACAATCGAAAGGTTGTGGGTTCGAGTCTCACCCGTCGCGACTCTTCGCCCGCGACCAATCGGCGTGAGAGATTGGCGACGCTACATGACTCAACGGTCGACGCGTCGTAAAACCAATAACCAACCAACCAGCATATATCACACAGTCCTCATGTCTTCACTCTCTTGGATATGTTGCAGTCTCCTACCCTCACTGATGAGTCAAAATAGCAGTGTGGCACTGGGGCTACTGCTGCGTTTCCTGCATTTCATTTAGAAGGAGGGCAAAGCAGGATGACTTCGAATTTGACAACGTTTGGGTTCATTTTAAGTACTATCAGCCCTACAAGCCCCATTTAGCTCACCCAGGCTACTGTACGCGGATGGACGGCTGGTATAGCCTTCTTACTCAAACATGACTACATACATCTGAGCAAAATGGAATGCAGCAGCACATCTCAAACAGTGAGTTGAGCGGACGCACAGGCAATAGGCGAGTGACGTCTGGCTGGTAATGCAATATCGGTGGATTGCGCCGGCGCGGCGGTGTCGACCCAGCAGAGGACGGCCGTTTCCGGGTGGCTGGCGGTATCGGATGCATCACGCAGCTGGTGTGCACTACTTCACTTCCGGTCGGTCGCCCCGTCCCCCTTCCCGCACCTTCTCATCGGCAGTCTGGTGGCACGCGGGCAATTTCATTTTGAAGATGTAGTGCGCGTTCGGGACATTCCGTCTGCCTAATTCAGTATTTAGGACTCCCGGCGGCCGGCTATGGCTGGTGAGTACCGACCTGGGCGTGCCACTGCAGCAGGTGTGGCGGCACTTACACTGAGAAAAGGAGGGGTGTATCGCTGTAGCAGGTGTGGCGGGACTTACACTGAGGAGGGGAGGGTGTATCGCTGTAACAGGTGTGGCGGCACTTACACTGAGGAGGGGAGGGTGTATCACTGTAGCAGGTGTGGCGGCACTTACACTGAGGAGGGGAGGGTGTATCACTGTAGCAGGTGTGGCGGCACTTACACTGAGAAAAGGAGGGGTGTATCGCTGCAGCAAGTGTGGCGGCACTTATACTGAGGAGGGGAGGGTGTATCGCTGTAGCAGGTGTGGCGGGACTTACACTGAGGAGGGAGGGGTGTATCGCTGTAGCAGGTGTGGCGGCACTTACACTGAGAAAAGGAGGGGTGTATCGCTGCACAAGTGTGGCGGCACTTACACTGAGGAGGGGAGGGTGTATCGCTGTAGCAGGTGTGGAGGAACTTACACTGAGGAGGGGGGAGGGGGTGTATCGCTGCAGCAGGTGTGGCGGCACTTACACTGAGGAAGGGAGGAGTGTATCACTGCAGCAGGTGTGGCGGCACTTACACTGAGGAAGGGAGGAGTGTATCACTGCGGCAGGTGTGGCTGTACCTACACTGAGGAAGGGGTGTATCACTTCAGCAGGTGTGGCGACATTTACATTGAGGAAGGGAGAGTGTACCACTGCAGCAGGTGGGACGGCATTTACACTGAGTACGGAGAGTATACCACTGCAGTATGCGAATCGTAAAGTCAGACACGATAATAACACTGGTGTCGGCATTTTTAGTTGCAACAGTCCGTAGTTTAACCCGCAGAGGGGTTGCGATACTCGTGTGATGCCCATGGAACGTTTCAGAACGTATCTCACTGGCCTGACTTGACATTGACATGAAACTTGAAATACCACTATAGGATACTGACGTATCATATGTCATTTCTTTGTTAAGAAAAAACTTGCCCACAATGCTATGCACATAGAAATTGTGTTCCAAATTCAGCCACACTTTTCCTTGTGATCTGAACTGAGGTTACTTTTGGTATTTTTTAAAATAATTTCATCATGCTTATAAGATGATTTTCACTGTTGGCTGTACGTTGTGCGGTTTGTTGATGAAAACAATATTTCGATGTACCTCTAACCGCATTGAGCCGAGGTCGTAGCCTGAGTCTGGCTTGCTCTAGCTCCGGGATCCCAGCAGACTATAACTCATTTAACCTGCTCTAACTGGCTTGCTCTAACTGGTGCGTTCCACGACAGATCGACCAAATCTGTTTTTTTTTTTACACCCACTACATTTGTATTTGGACCAAAATTTGTGTACGGGATAGTCTTATGCTCTGAACACGCCTGAACATGTTTTAGCCCGATCCGACCAACGGCTTCGGAGTCATGGCCTCCGGCAGTATTTTGAGGTCATACAACAAGGGTATCGTTGGCGATAGATGTCTCATCGATAATGAAGATGAAGTGTGACATATCATGCATCTTTGAGAATAATAATGATGAAAGAACACATATCTTTGATAAAATATCAACATTTATAACGTTTGACCTCGTGACCCCATGACAGTGATAAATTATTCGCGCAATAGGGTGGAATGTACCACCAACTGGACACTGAATCGACATCCCTCCTAAAGGAGTATCAACGTCGTACTTCTTGGTGCGTCTTCGTGAAGTCTTCATTCCTCGCTTCTGACTGTATCCCGTTCACAAGTAGCATTGCTTATGCTCACCATAACGGATCCGGAATCGTGATAACGAACATCCCGTAGCGTGATTCCAGGCGAAGGGATTACCTATGATGTGCTATGTTATACATTGCCAGTTTATAACATAGGTGTTTGCATCGTACTCGTTGATATCAGTGTCCCCAAATTAGGTACCTCCCAAAACACGCAAAGCGGAAACAGCGATATGTACGTAATTGTCTCAAAACCGGGCTTGCAGGACTTAACGAATTTTTTTAATAACATTATTTCCAAGGCGATTTCGACATCCTGCTTTACTCGTTTCGACATCTCACACCTAACGAGAAATTATTATTTGAACACTGCCCCATGACCTCGTGACCACGTGACGTTCTGTGACCCCTAGCTCATTGCAATTTCTAAATTTGACGGCAGAATACAAACAGGCCTGATTTGGCCGCCATATAATAATTTAAAAAATGAGTTTTTACTTTCAAATATCCCATATAGACGTCAGTTCTCCATGACTTTCTATGATTTTTCGATTTTTGGAACCGACGGATTTCGAGTAATCTTTCTCCCATTGGGCAACTACGGGGATCGAACAATGAAATAAAAACGGGTGATGTAAAAACATTGCTAAAAATTTATTGATGATAAGTCTTACAGTTTGCCTTAATAAACTTTACAAAGTTCAAAGTCACCCACTACCGATTGGTCATACATAGGCTTATCTACTTGTGACGACGTAATATTACTTCGAAACATCTGGTGGTCTGGTAATCGAAACATATGACCATGTTCAACCTTGCTTGCCTCACAACAAGAAGTTCAATTATGCCTTCATTCTACCTGTAGGCATCATTTACATCGACGTACAGTCGAACACATTGCAAGCCACTCTTTGCTGTCACGGTACACGTAGGCTGTGCCCGGAAACATCATTTTCACAACCTTCATGTGACTTCATTATTCACGTGCTTGTGACACTGCGCACGTGGATATTGCCCATGGAGCACTGCACTGCACAATGGGACATTTGTTAGGTAAACGAACGCAGTTCCATCGGCGTTGTTATGGCTTTGATAACCAAATCGGTATAAACTGCGTCGATTTCGACATTCGCCCAAGCCGAATTTTGGGGGTGGACATGGAATCTGAGGCCGTGAACACCTTAGAAATTGTCAAAATATTGTCGAAAATTCCGAAAAATGGAAAACATTTTATCTTGTATTTTTGCGCGATGGCTGAAATAGGACGTTTTCAGGCCGTTTTATGTGATTTGTGGCGACTGCAACGCCTAGTAGGGCATCTGATCTGGTAATGAAAGTGGGTAAAACAGTTTGGATTTCTTGAAAGGGCTTTTTGAAGGACTTTTATCAATTGCCAGACGATTTTAACCCGCGCCGTCTCGGGGGGGGTCGTTAACGACTCCTAAGGTTTTCCGCCGATAGTGAAAAAAAAACGGCGCGCGGAAATATGGCATATCTTTTCCCACATCAATTTGGTATGTTGTACCAAAATTTTGAAGCCAGGTCATCTAAGGTCAACGAGTTAGTCAAGGTCAAGTGAGGTCACCTCTAAAAAAAAGTTCAACCAGTCGTCGCGCTTTAACGGAGACTGATATTTTAATGAAACTTTCAGCGTTTGCTTATCTTTAGGGATGCAACAAAACGCACCAGATGAATGTTTAATTTTTTTCTCCGTTTTTGATTACTTATTAGTTTTGCATATTTGCCCATTAGAGTTAAAATCGATGATTCTGGCTAAAGTAAGTATTTTTATGGGAGCAAGTTGATTTTGAACAACGTTTTTCTGTCCGCTCTACCCATTAGAATAGGAAAATTAAAGAGAACTTGAAAACTCAATTTTTTAATTAAAAAAAAATATACTTGATTTTTGGGTGGACACAAATTTTTTGGCCCTGGTCGATTTCGCTTTCCTTTTCTGATTCCAAACAATTGTTTTCTTCAAATCTCCCCCAGAATGAACTCCCCAGAGCCAAAAACATGATGTAAGTCCTGAAAACCTAGACCCCCCTAGTGACGTCACTTTGGGGGGGGGTGTCCGGCCCTACTCGTCGAGAGCTTTCCGGTGACTCCCGATTCATTTTCGTGCCGCCCGTAGTTTGGAAGATAGAGGGGGGTATTCCCCCCGAGACGGGGTGTGAGGATCTGACCGGAGAGACCGGAGAGGGTTAAGAAGGAATCTGAAAGAACTCGTCCTGGTGCATCGCTTTGGTCTGGGATTTCTTTTACTCTCAAAGTTTTTTTTAACGAGTTGATTTTGAACTTGCATGTGCATTCAGAACATTGTAGGGCCTTGAATATGACATATTTCAGAAACTTCTCGACAGGTACAGGTAGCCAGCAGCCAACGGAAAATAGTTTTATTTGGTGGAAAGTCAATTTTATGTTCAAACATTTCTGCAAGATGAATTTCACATATTTGTCGATTTTGGCATGCTTTGTTCTTCTAGGCCTGCCTGAGTTCTGAATTTTGTTGGAATAAATTCTCCATTTGTTGTATCCTTTTTATTTCTGACGCTGATTTTGGGAAAACAAATCTTGAAAAAATCGGAGACATAAAAATAAGACAATTTCCACATGTGAAATTTCACATACAAAGGCGCACTTCTGGTAATGCGGGGATCGCTCACGTTTTCATGGAGGCTCACCGACACTTAACATTTTTTGTTATTCGCTTTGTATGGCGACGATAAGGATTGACACAGTGATTATCACCATTGCTCGTGGTGGCGTTTATGCACGTCGAAAAAAATCACTACGTCCTCTTCCCACCAGGCGTTCTACAAAACTGAGTCGTACACTGCTCTAACTCTGCCAATCCTGTTATCGTTTCCTCCCCCATGTCAACCCCTCTGTTGTACGCCGTCATCAACGCCGGCTCCTTTCTCTCCCTCGGAACCACCACCAGGCTGGAGAGTATTGAGCCATGCACGGATGGAGAGTACGGATATATGTACGGAGTACGGATGGGGTGGGAGGGAAGACGTACGCAAGACAAACACCTCGGCTTTTATTTGCCTTTAACACATAGTCATAAGCAGTCCACAGAGACGCAATGCTTTTTCTTTAGCACAAAATAATAAAACTGCCTAACACTTGATCGCTGAAACAAAGTGATCCTCCTCATGTTTGTTATAGGTATCTACTTACCGCGCCAGATTTAATATGTAGATAATGTAACCTGATTTAATAGGGTCGGGTTGCGTTGCTTCAATGTTTGATGTTATTCAATACATGCCAGTTGTCGCGAAGTGGAATTGCGTCACTACGCGTAAATAAACCCATATGTTGCCTATAGGTAATTAATGACCTCGAAATTCGTGATAGTTTTTGGGGAAACTATAAGATCTACATCCAAAAGTTATGAATGTTTTTCTTAGGAAAAGCTTTTCCAATCATGTGTGCATGTCATTTTTATACCTCATGTAGCTTTCCAATGGAAGAAAGCTTACACGAAATCCGTCCTACCAGGCAAACCCAAAATCGCAAAAAGTCATGAAGAGCGGACGACCATATCGGATGTTTATAAGAACGCATTTTTTTTTAGTTTGGTCAGCGAAATCATGCCCACCTTGATTTCCGCCGGTAAATTTAACAATTTTGATTGGCTAGGGGTCACGGCATATCACGAGGTCATGAGTTCGCGACGTGAAATGCTGGAAATATCGATATTTTATGTCTGGAATATTTCAGTTGGTTCTTTTTCTTCTGAATTATATATCATTTGCCACCCTTTCTGCTTCTTATTGATGACATAACCATCGTCAAACCAAGCCATGTTATTTGACCGAAATAATAATGCCGGAGGCTCAAAAAGCGTTGGTCGAATCGGGCTGAAATTTGCGTAGCCGTATTCAGAGCCAAATACTACCGTGAGGAAATTTTTGTCTGAATCATAATTAATGGTGTGGGGTAGTGCATTGGTCGATCTGTCGTGGAACGCACCAGCTCCTAGTTCCTAGTAGTCTATAACTCACTTGACCTGCTCCAGCTCCGGGATCCTAGCAGTATATAGCTCATTTGACATGCTCTAGCTCCGGCATCCTAGCAATCTACAACTAATTTCTTTTTGGCACAATGTGTGCTCACAAATTGCCGGAAAATGCCAAATTCCAAAGGGAAATCTTGAACAGCTTAACATATCTGTAAGCAAAAATGGGTGTTTGAATGGGTCTCCGGGGCTGAGAGAGAGAGGGCTCGACTGAAAGAAGAGGATCTCAGCCGACGGAGAGAGTCTTTGAGATGACGGAGGTCCCTTCGTGACCGGAGGGGGCCTTGAGCCGATGTGAAGGACCCCTGGGCCCAGGGGCGCACACAGGATTTTTGTAAGGGGCACACACATTTATAATGTGCCCCTTGTAGACGGGACCCATTGAGTGGTTGGGCTCATTGACTACTCAAGATCCTTCCCCGTTAGATCATGGGCCCTCTACTTGCCGGGGCCCTCGGATCAAGCTGTCTCGAAGTTGCCACGAAACCCACGAAGACTAGCACTAGCTATGGCACGATGCTACCTGCAATGCAGCCCATCCGTTTTCAGAGCGTACCCACTCCCCGTACCACGGTAAAAAATCATGACAGGGACTTTCCGAGATGTACTCACACTTTGCATGCCGCCCATCCCTTGGCCAGGTCATGGATCCATGCCCCCACCCCTTCGTCAAATCCTAAATCCCCCAGTGACGCGATTTTATGTGTGCTGCGTAACGGCTACCTGCTGACTTGGGAAACGTTTGTGTGAAATCACGGTACCCAAGGATTGATCGCTTGTTGCCGTTTACTACTGACAAATTGCCAACGGAAGCATACGCAATAGTAGAAGGGCAGGGTGCAATGCGGGGAACTTAATGTTCTAAGGCTTCCGACACAAAACTATCGGAATCTATGCAAAATGTTTTGCCATGAAGCTAAGCTTTGGAACATCTAGGTGCCACATTTAGTCACGTAAATAATTGCACTTAAGTTTAGCACTAGTGCAAGATATACTTTTTTTTCCCATTTTGTTCCACCTGCGGGGTAAAATACAACAGAGGACTAAGTAATATGGAATAAGTAGCAGGTGTGCTGTAGGAAGCAATGCGGGACTGTTCGTTAGATTGGTATTAAGACCTTATATATATATATCAGTATCATGATTTTTGTTCTTGTCGTACAGCGGAGGGTACCAGGCGAAGACGAAGCTCGTGATGACTTCGAAACAAGTTGGCAATATGACAGGCGAAAGTGCAGTCGACAGATGATGTTGACAAACAAGCACAGTAACCCATGGCACATATGCCATGAATCGAGAAAAGTGAAAATGGAACAGTTGATACAGTTTCACGGTGTGAAATGCGGGCAAAGCGGAATACTCCGTTTTGCCCCTTCCTCCACACCGCGTTATGTCCAAAGTGACACATTTTGTAAGTTGAGCATATCGACATGTTGAGCACGACACCAGAAAAGGCATGTTGCGACATGGCGACAAATAGAAAGGTTTCCAGTCTAATTTCAGTCTAAGCTCCATAGATGCCCAAACAACATCAAACCCTGAAAAATAATATAACTCCTGCTATACTAACTTCTCCCGTGCTCGGTCCTCTTGCTGCACCAGAAAAGGACGGTGAATGGGAGAACTATTAATTGACGAGAGTGACGTCAGGTCGCTTACAGATTGTCAGGTCGCTTACGAGTTACAGGGGGAATCGTAGCATGGTAGGTGGCGCTGCGATGAAAACTCGGCGCCGCTCCGCTGCATTTTACCGCCAGTAAAGATGGCGCTGTCAAAAGTCGAGCAATCCATCCATACCTCGTTCGTACACCGTGGCCGGTCACGGAGCTGCTGTCTGACCACTCCGGTTGGCATCTAAACCCCTGATCCCTGATCGCTGTTTGCTGACTGACCATGAACCATCGAAGCCGAGCCGAACCGCGATCTGCCAGTGGACGGTCTCCGTGTCGGCGGTTACCCAGTCCCCAGGCCGGCGGTTGCCCAGGTCAGCGATCTCGGTCTCCGTGTCGACGGTTGCCCAGTCCCAGACCGGCGGTCTCGGCCCACTGTGTTGCAAAGGGTACCTCAGTAGTGCCGGACTCAGTGCTCGTCACTGGGCTCTTTCGGTTGCGCCCGGACGACTGGTCGAGTTTGAGCTGGGGTTGGGGAAAGGTGGTTTTGTCCGGTGGGCGGAGGGGACTGGTCGAGTTTGAGCTTCACTGGACGGCGCGGCTCGGGTAAGATGAGTTTAGCTCCGAGTGGGCGGTGTGAGGTGTCGACGGCCGACGTTACGGGCACCAGTGACGGTTAGGTGTGTGGCGACGGTGGGTGCCCTGTTGACGAGGCGTCGGTTAGTGTGGACACTGAGATGGGCATCGTGCCTCGACAGCTAATATCGGCATGTCGTCTGGATATTCGATGCCGAGACGAAGTTGACACGTCAACGACAAATACACATCAAAACCGATTTTGAGGCGTTATTTTAGAAGTTGACACTGGCGTGTCATCTGGAAGGCTGATACTGCAATGTTATGTTGCGTCGTCACCAAAGCTGACTGGGGTGTCATTTTGAAAGGACACTATCGTATCATCCGGAAAGCTGATACTAGGGTGCCATCTGGAGAGTCGACATTGTTAGTTAGTTATTTGGGCTTTAGGGCGCATCGACCATGTTGATCATATTGCGCGTGGACATTGCGGAATCATCGTTGGATTTGACACCGGGGTATCACGTTGATGGCTAACACTGTCGTGTAATTTTGGAGCTTGCAATGGGGTGTCAGTTGTCAAGGTACCATATTGTGATCGTTGACCGTCACTAAACGTTGCCTTCCCTCAGAGGCGACTGTTGTCCTTCAAGGAGGAAACTATTTGCAACCCTTTCTTTGAGGGGAGCCTTTGTTGCCTTTCCTTCAAGACTACTCGTGTTCTATGAAGATATTTTGTTGCCATCCTTGGGGGGATGAATGCCTCCGCTCGCCCCGTCAAATATGACTATTACCATTCTTTTTTTTAGAGAGGTGACAGTTTCGACGTCTCTCAGAGATGCGTTTTTATCGGTGTCTGGAAGGTCTGAGCTCCTGGCATGCCTGCGATCCCCATCTACTGGTCCGCCACGGGCCCACACGGCATGCGAGGTCAGCCCGCCGACACATATGCCGGGTCAGTCGAGGTCGTGCTGTTTGGCGCAACCGGAGCTGGCTCCCAGTGGACACAGCTGGTGCAACGCCGGAACCGGTCTGAATTTTGGGCGATTTTAATTAACATCATACCGTTTAGGGCTGTGAAGATGTCAACCCGCGTGTACGTCTTATGGAGCAGTTCTTACACGAAAAGTCGTTGTCTACCTTAAATACAGGTACCAGAAGTCACTTTCGTATGCCATCTGGACAGACTTCTGCGTTAGACCTAAAGATTTCTAGTCCTCAGCTTGTGGAATATTTTATTTGGTTATTTTTATTTTACCTGGGAAGCTACCATTTTCTAGTATGGCTGAAATACCGTGACGGTCAAGTCCTTGGACAGCGGCTGGACTTTCGCAAAGCCAACTGAACTGTTTTTAGAACACAAATAGGAACAGTTTGCTCTGCTGATGGGTAGGATAAACCACAATGTATATAATAATTGACATCATTGCTCCTGCATTTTGCATCCGCATGCATACCTCGCACCTCCGGTGCTCCCCGGCGTATCCCAGTCCCGTGATGGACGGAGGGGTGCGAGACGCCATCCGCGCAAGGAAGCTGGCATGTAGTAAATTTAGTAAAAATAGTAACACTGGCAACATGGTCGCCTTTCGGAGGGCCAGGGCTCTGGCGCGATGCACTGTACGGTCAACAAAACAGCTATCATGGTGAGAATGTGTGGGCCAAATAAACAAGCATACCCTGACTGGACCAGTGCGGTCCAGAATAAACCGCATTCCAGACCAGCAATCATCCGTTTCCCTCCCCGTGCTACGCATGGGCAACAAGGATGTCACCAAATCCATCGATGTGGCCAACAAAATTTCCCGTTAGTTAAAACGTAGCCAAGGTAGCAATTGGGACCCGCAATTCTTGCATCATTGGTCGCACTATGAAAAATCTTCTGTTGACTGCCATGACTGATAACATATCCTATGATCAACCATTCACAATGGCCGAACTGACTTTGGCCGTGACGAAGCTCAGAAATACTTCAATGGGTCAATAGGTGTGAGCCAGCTGCAGCTTATTTCACACCATGGTTTCAGATCGAATCAGCTTTGGCGAATGTAGGAGAAACAGTAATCTGGTGTTCAAGCTCAAATAAAATCCGAACGGCTTTAGCAATGGTATTTTGTGCTCCAATAGCGCCTTCAGAATGCGGGTGCTCATCTCCACGGACACAGTCAATTAATGTCCCTTACATTATTAGTCTGTGCATTATTGTTGAACTGACAATGTTATGTTATGTTGACAATGTTATGTTAACACGCGCACTGGAGGGGGGGGCGAAATCCGCCCACCCCTCCGGTTTTTCGTAAATAACTGCAGATTTTTACCAATCCATATACGCGATTTTGTGCGTACCTGCTCAGAAATGACCGGCGCGTCGTTTAAAGCAAGAAAAATGGAAATCGGCCGAAAAATTTCAAGTTAGGGGCCATTAAAGTAAAAACAAAATACAAAATTATAGCGCCAGACCACAAAAATCGGCGCTGATGCGCTTCCCGTATATTCGCAAAAGGGAAGTGTTCTTGGCAATACTAGCGACTTGTTTGATGTATATTGATATGGTATATAGTTTCAGGGTCATGTTAGGTCACCGAGGTCAAGTCAGGTCAAGTTTATGACATGTTAATGGAACCAAACTTGATCAACTGGAATGTTGTCATAAATACACTACTGTTGGTCATTTGTACTGTTTGTCATTGCGTTTCCATACTTTATTCATGTACTTCACTCCTTTCTTCACGAAGCCGATTGCTCCGAGCTGCCCGACGGAGCAGTCGGGCGGGCGGCCCGGTTCCGGTAACTGAAACAGGTAACTGACCTGATAAAGTGGTGTTATATAGGCGACCTGAGGTCAAATGTTGGATCTAGCATGTTCATTGCATCATTAGTAATGTCCAAAACATCATTGATGCCCATTTTGGAGCATTTAAACACAATCACAGCGATCCAGAACGATGACAAGTCAAACCACGCAATACCAGAACATTTTGCAAATTTGACCTCATTTGACCTTGAAGATATTGACCTAAGGTCATTCAATTTGCACACAATAGAGTTCACTACCGTACCCATCCACCCTGCGAATTTCGTTTCTCTAGCTTCACTAGGAGCCGAGATCTTAGGGGGGGGGGGCGGAATCCGCCCCCCCTCCAGTGCGCGTAATTTTCAGAGGCCCTCCAGGGCGCGTGTTAAAGAACAACATCAGTCACATTCAGCGGCCGGCTGGACCCGGCAGCGACCCGGCCGCGTCAGCACACGAAGTTCGTGTTAAAGATCAACATCAGTCACATTCAGCGGCCGGCTGGACCCGGCCGCGACCCGGCCGCGTCAGCACACGAAGTTCGGTGCGGAGGCGCTCGGGCCGCCTCGGCAGCCAGTCGGCGGAGGCGGCCGGTCGTCACCAAACATTCCAAAAAGCTCCGAAGTGCATGTGAAGGTCCAGACAACATTGATAACGAAATGATAAAACATCTCCCTCCATGTGCGACCGAAACACTTTTACACATCTTATGCCATCTCTGGCAACAACACGACTTCTCAGTAGCCTGGCGAGAAGCAGCAGTGATACCAGTGTTGAAGCCTGGCAAAAGCGGACTGGAACCGCCGTACTATCACCCAATATCCCTCACTTCGTGCTTATGCAAGTGAATGGAAATACTGGTAACTACTAGATTAAAGTGTTTTTTAGAAGTGCATCACATTTACAGATGTACAGTGCGGTTTTAGGAAGAACCGGAGTTCTGTTGACCACATTTTAACCCTGGACACTGAAGTACGTGTAGCTTTTAAGCCTTAATGACACGTCTGCGCTGACTTTTTTTACATAGAAACGGCATATGACAGGACTTGGCGCCGAAGTAATATTGCAAATGGACATAAATGCGGTGTTCGGGGGTAAATGGGGATTTTTATACCTAATTTTCTTGGCGACCGACATTTCCGTGTTCGTGTTGTCCACCAACTACCCAGAAGATTTGTACGGGTGAACGGCGTGTCACAAGGAGTTGTTTTGAGTATGGCACTGCTTGCGATAATGGTAGATGATATATGCGACGTACTTCTACAAAAACTTGGTCGGTCTCTCTTCGTGGACGATTTTGCCATTTAGTTTAGCACAGCTAGGCTATCCACCATGTCGGAACGTCTCCAATTAGCCGTTAAGAAACTTGAAAAGTGGGGTGTAATGAATGGGTTCCGCTTTTCAACACAAAATACAACGGCGATGTATTTCTGCCACCGGCGTAACTGTGCAGAAACCTGACTTAGTTTGTACGGGAACCAAATACCGATACCACATGCGGTGACGTTTCTTGGAGTGACTTTCGATTCACGCCTTAGTTACAAAGAGTATTTTAAAGCACTCCGCAACATGTGCTTTAAATCAATCACCTGCAAGCTTCGCCAGTTTCCTGACCGGCTTACTCTCATGCCTTTTCACGTCGACTACCGACTCCTTCTTCAGCGGAACAAAGCTTGAGTGTCGCCTGTTTGGTTTGCGAATTCGAAAGCTTCTGCAAGAAAGTCGAGTCCAGGAATCCGGAGATTCAAGGACATAGAAACCCCGCCATGGGAGTTGATCGCACCAGAGCTGGAAGTATCTCTCGCGAATATCAGAAAAGCCGATGCCCCTCCAGAAGAATTTCGTACACTGCTCTGGAACATATTGAAACATTCCATGAATGGTTGGCAACATATACTGACGGCTCTCGAACTGAGGACGGTGTGGGCAACGCTCTTCTTTGTGGCTTTGTCGCCCGCTCGTTCTTCCTCCACACATACGCTTCGGTGTACTCGCCGAAGATGTCGTTATTATGAAATCTTTGTTATATCGAGGCGTCGGATGGTGATCCACACGCTATATTGGCTGATCCTTTAAGCAGTTGTTTTGGCCCTGGACACATTTTATCTACCAAACCCCCTTTTGCGGGATATTGTGAGCCGTCTTGCCAGCAGACAGCGCCTGGGATGACGGTTGATTCTGTGTTGGCTCTCTAGCCATGTGGACATTTCTGAGAGCCAGTTGGCAGACGGCGAGCTGACGTCGGCGCGTTCTGTGCCGTCGTGGTCGCACTGGCCGGCCGCCGTGTCGCGTACTACCCTCACACTGGTGCGACACAGGGGCGTGTGGCAGACGGCGAGCTGACCTCGGCGCGTTCTGTGCCGTCGTGGTCGCACTGGCCGGCCGCCGTGTCGCGTACTACCCTCACACTGGTGCGACACAGGGGCGTGTGGCAGACGGCGAGCTGACCTCGGCGCGTTCTGTGCCGTCGTGGTCGCACTGGCCGGCCGCCGTGTCGCGTACTACCCTCACACTGGTGCGACACAGGGGCGTGTGGCGGCTTCCCGCCGACGGGGCGAGGGGGCCGGGCGGCGGCGCCGACTCGACGGTGATGAGGTGAGTCACGTGGTGGTGCCCCGCGGTGGCGGCCCGCCGACAGGGCCACGCACCGCTTCATGTCAGTAATCGTCCTACAGAGGACGCCCTCCAGTGGGCCAATACAGGAATTAGTCCCGTGCAGACGGGACAATTTCTCCCCAGCCGGCCCCGATGATAATTTAATGGGATGATTGCAGACGTCGTCACTGGGCTTTTTCCGTCGCCAGTGTTGGTTGGTATAGTCGAGACGTGGGAAAGTGGGCGTGGCTCCAGCCGAACGAGGGCAGCTTGCATCCGCCCGATGCCCACCCATTGATAGTAAAGGTGACATGTGTAGTTAATAGTTCAGTAAAATGGCTGTGTTTTACGTTTATGATAATCAGAACGAATTACGCTATCGTTAAATGCAATTATATCACCACTGCGTTCTTCACGTATCCTCGGATTATCAGACGTTTAAAGCAACCACGTGACTGATGAATCAATATTGCCCATGAGTGTCATTGAGTAGGTTATCTATTTACTCTGATGATGTGTTCACTTTTGGTGGTGAGACTCCCTGGATTTGATGGTTATAAGCATATCAACCTTAATTGAGGAGACCAAACCGATAACAAACTGCTCAAGTTCTTATCTAGGTAGTCACCTGTGTGTGGTTCACACCGAAGTGCGCCCAGTTACCTCAAACACATTCTGAAGTGTTTGACTGGCCTAGGGGTAGACTGCAGGGAACAACGTGGTGAAGCTTCCTAAAAGCTGTCCTGAAATTTCGACACTTCTTATCATGTTTTTTTAGAAGATTCTTTGGACTTCACTGGATTATAAAGATAGAAGTTTGAAAAGGTCTGTGCTTCAGCTTGTCTCGTCAGGCTTTCAACGAACCAAGATTGGGAATACAACATAAACGATCGAGATGCAAGCCTGATATAATTGAAGGACATTGGCGTCATTTAAATTATTGCACGCGGTAATTCATTCGGGTCACTTTTGGTTCAAACAATCGACTACACTGATACAAAAAGAACAGGGACATAATATCGCTTACATGACATACATAAAAATAGGGGACATCGAAAAATTTCATTCGGAAATCATCGGAGGGCATTCAAATTCGTGTCGCTCACCTCACTTTGAGTCTCAGATTTGAAACCACATACTTGTTTGGATTTGGAGTATCCAAGCCCATTTGCACCGGTAAATTAACAGTTGTGGCGGGAGTGCAGCATACAGTCCCATATCGGGCTCAGGAAAAACTTCCCCACGCCTTGGTTCAGAGACGGCGAGTGCAGCCTAATCTCAATTGCCCCTCTATCTACACGTCTGCTCCAGGAGGACTCCACTGCCTGAGTGTCAGCCTTCGACAGGTCGAACGCTTGGCCGGCACTGAGCACAGTGCTCCGCCAGTGGAGAGGTGTCGGCACGGCCATGCTTAAGGGCAACCACGTGTTCTTTTAGGCGGACGCATTTGGGGCGGCCGCTCTCGCCTATGTAAGTGGCGCCGCACTGGCATGATGTTCGGTACACCACGTCTTTCGTATTTTCCTTCAGGATGGGGTCATTGGGATGAACTGGTTGGTCTTTGAGGGTAGATCTCGACCGGTGACCAGCTCGGATCTTGTGTGCTGCGATAATTCGTGAGATTCTCTCACTGGTGCTTATCACGTAGGGTAAGCTGACGTAAGACTATTGTTCTGCTTGCGCTTTGTTCCCGTTGGCTCGTGACCTGGCTGTCGATTTTTCTACGAAAGTCCTTCGGTAACAGTTCTCCAAAAAGACTTGCCTGAGGTAGGACATTTTAGCTTTCTGTGTGTTTTCGTCGATGCAGATGTTGTTAGCCCGTCCAGTGGGACATTTTATCACTCCACTTTGTATGCAGCTAGCGTGATGTGAATTATGTTTGATGTGGTACTCTGAACTCGCTCCACCTGCCATCCCCGAGACCGTGATGGGCGCCATGCTCAGACTCTGCACCACTAAAGCTCTCTTTAGGTGCCCCGTGATAACCTTTACTGCCAAACAGATGGTGTTGCCATAAGGTAACCCGTAGGTGTTCTGCTTGCCCAAGCATTTATGCGTTGGGTTGAACACCAGGTTCTGTCAGCCAACAACAGCCCCCACATACACTGCAGATACAGACATCCTGGTCGACATCACTGACACATCCGACCTCCAGCACCTTACTCCCGCTTGCAAATCGTGTCGGGGCTAACTTTCACCATAGAGAAGAACGTATATATCAAAATCAGTTTTCTAGACATTAGCATCGACGCATCCTCAGGCGCTTTGGTCACAAACGTATTCCGGAAACCAACGGACAACGGGAAATGTCTTGGCGGCAAAAGTGAGCGTCCAGACAGGCACAAGGTCGGTGTCGTCAGAGCCTATGTAATCAGGGCCATTACGCACTGCTCATCTTGACAGTTGGTAACCCAAGAGCTTAAACGCGTCAAGTAAATTCTTAGTGACAATTTCTACCTGGTTTCTGCCATAGACCGAGAAATCATGAGAGCACTTGACACATACATGGCACAAACACCTGCTTCCATACCTAACTAGCACAACACACCATCTTTACTACCGCAACACCACGAGCCCTGGCTGGAAACCGGATGAGAAAACGCCCAAGCGCATCATTAAGAACAACTTGACCCCCAATAACACCCAGGACAAACTAGCGCTATTCATATGCTACCGCAGCCCAGCAACGTCTAACCTGGTCATGAGTAACAACCCAAACCGCGACAAAACACCTCTGAAGATGTCCAACGTTGTCTACTTTTACATGTGCATAAATGTGCACATGTATGTATTACATGTGCATACAAGGAGAGTGCGCGCTCCTTCAGAACAGTGGCTACGTTGGGCACACGATCACATCCTTAAGCCGTTGCATAGCAATGCACTTACAACAGGGCGGGCCCCAGACACACACCGAACGCGAAAGTCCTAGCCACAGCCCTTGATAAGCGCAGCCTCCAAATCTTTGAAGCGGTTTTTATCGAGGAGATTGACCCAACCATCAACCGCCAGGGCAATGCACGAGGCACGTTGCTGCTATATGATGGCCCACAGCTCACCATCAGGCGGTAGGGCGAGTGGCAGCGATGAACTGATGACATTCGTTCTTGCTTTTTCGCCTTCTCATTAGCCCGTTTCACGACGGCCAATAAGCACCGGGATGCAATGTCCATGACTTCGTCTAGTATGAAGGGCATATCATTGAAATATATGTACTTTATCTGTAGATATGAAATGATCCGGAAGTTTTGACTATAAAGTAATACATTCAATATAAAACTCAGCCAATATATTTAAATAGCGGCACTGTTTGGAAAAAGCACTCGATTCACAGAAACAACTAGCTGATCTGGTCGCATTTGGCACCATGGCCGGTAGTTGAGAGTTGTCGGATAGAACATACATTTGCCGTCGTATTACCAGCAAATATACAATATTGGCGAGGAAGTGGTAGTATGTATCCGGCGGATGAATATTTTTCCATTTACGTTTTATTTTATGGCTGTGAAGTACCTGTATTATGAATAAGTATGCAAATATATAATTTCCAGATGCTACGATTCAATCTTGACGCTCCCGAAAATATTAAATTATCTCCACTATACAAGCGGGTTGTTTACAGTTGTCACGGCGTCCACTGTACAGCACCATACGAGGCTCCGCTTTTAAATGTCGCTGTACTCCTACCTGAATAACCCCTACTGGAGGTGAGGAAGCAATTAACCCTTGTCTTTGAATATCATACTCGCAAGAAAGAACAAACAATGAATTGTGTACAACACCTCAAAGACCGCAACACGTCCAAAATATGCGCATCTGAGTCAAACTTGCTTGTTGGCTTGCCTGACATATTTCAGTCGTAAATGACGCAATCAGAGCACAAATGATGACGTCATTTTTTAAACGTGGATTATAATTCGTCATAGCTATCATAAGGGGCCAATCACTTACCGTAATTGAAGCTGGGTGGCGATATTGATCAGAGTGGTCAAGTGCTCGGGAAATTTGGCATTTGAAGATCGCTGAATTCGACAAACAGCTGTTGTCATCGAGTTTACTTCCGAAGTTAGGCTTGCTTGGTCTGACTTCCAGATTTCCGACTAGATGACGTCCCAGGCCCGGATGTAGGCGTACATTTTCAGGGTTTGTACGTAAACAAGCTGTTACTAGTCCAAAAATTTGTATATTTGGTAACTGAACCTAATCTGTTTATTCATATAATGCATTGGTCCAATCTCTGGTTTAAAAGTTTTCAGATCAACGTAATTAATATGGCCTGACTTTGCCATTGGGATGCCATGACGATTACTTCCCGCTAGTGCACGCGTGAAACCGCCTGTTGTACGTAACTAAAAAGGGCGTACAGTATGCCATGTATTGCACGTGTATATATTTTATTGCTTTCCAAACTTGTGATCGCGACTAATTTGACATAGTCTTGAAAATGTCCGCAGGAGGACGACACGTCGAACATATAACGGTTGTTCTACTTACATATCCTAGTTCTGCTTATGAATACCGTGCATGTGCATACAAACGATGGAAAGGGTATTGTAATACAGATAGAGTCTACAGAAGAAGGAGTGCAATGCCCGTTCCGCGTTTGTGTTTTATCTGCAATGCATATATATGTATGTATGTATGCATATGTGTATGTGGATGTGTGCGTGTGCGTGTGCGTGTGCGTGTGCGTGTGTGTGTGTGTGCGTGCGCGCGTGCGTGCGTGCGTGCGTGGGTGCGTGTGTGTGTGTGCGCGCGCATCGGTATGTGTATGTGTATGTAACGCAAACGCACGTACGTACGTTTGCGCATACGTACTTGTGCGCTTACGTACATTTGCGATTACGTTAATTTGCGCTTACGTACATTTGTGCTTACGTACATTTGCGTTTGCGTTCTTTTGCGCGTACGTACATTTGCGCTTACATACATTTGTGCATACGTACTTTTGCGCATGCGTACGTACTTCTGCGCATACGTACTTTTGGGCTTACGTACATTTGCGCTTACGTACATTTGCTCTGACGTACATTTGCGCTTACATACATGTGCGCTTACGTACTTTTGCGCATACGTACATTTGCACCATGGGCGCAATATGGCCATAGTTGTCGACGTGCCCTAAAGCCCAAATAACTAATTAACTAACATTTGCGCTTGCGTACATTTGCGCATACGTACTTTTGCGCATACGTACATTTGCGCTTACGTACTTTTGCCCTTACGTACTTTTGCGCTTACGCACATTTGCGCTTACATACGTTTACGCATACGTACTTTTGGGCTTACGTACATTTGCGCTTACGTACATTTGCTCTTACGTACATTTGTGCTTACATACATGTGCGCATACGTACATTTACCATACGTGCATTTGCGCTTACGATGTGCCATACGCACATCTGCGCTTACGTAAAATTGTCATGCATACATCTGCGATTACGTACATTTGCTTACGTACATCTGCCATACGTACATTTGTCTTTACGTACATTTGTCCTAGAATCAATTAAAGGATTGCAATCCTGAGTACGTGCCAACTATGAAGGACCTGTAATATCATTAAGCATCTTGCAGACATTTATATGTCATGCGATAATACTTGCAAAGCGATACAGGCTAAAATTAAATACTCACATCAACAATTTTGGCATCTTCCTCTGGAGTGGTTGTTCGCTTGTGGCCATACCGCTTCTTTGTCCTCGTACCTAACTCGCCTTCGGCTTGATAGCGGTTCCATCACTTTTCCACCGTATTTGCCCTCCTTCTGATTATGGCGAATTCACTGGTACTGAATCCTAATTCCTTGAAGTTGGTTAGTTTTTCAAAATAATTTAAGTGGTAGCCCATGCCTGCACTATAAACGATCCAATGTTGTCGGTGCGACTGAGGCGCAAAGGCAGGAACAGCACTGACCTGCCTGCCTTCTCAAGAGCTGCAGTGCTATAGTAACGTGATAACCGCAGAAGCGAATACCCATCCATGGACACTGACCCGTGGTCAATCTAGTAGACCGTCACGTAGCGCCTATCTGTGAAGCGGCGCACGATACGGATTAATAAGAGGAACGGATGGCCCGGTTACCTTTCGTGCTGAAGCAATATGAACTAAGCACTTCTTATGGTAAAATAATTAAATGGTTTCCGCTCGAATAAATGTTATATCCGCACGGGAATCCGAATATGTCGCTTGCAATACAGTGTACAATATATACCATTAATAATAATACATTATGCAACATATGCCGCACGCTCAACAACGTTTGGTTCTCAATGAAACAGTTGTAAATTAAGCAAGTAATTAATCGATTTACCAATGCATCGAATTAAGCAAGCTTGGGACTTGCCGCTCCGGTAGCCCAGTTGGCTTGGCCTCTGGCCTACACTGAACTCCCCTGTCCCGTCAAGACAGGGTTCGAGTCGCTACATGTGTTCGCTTTTAGCCCCCGGCTGGGAGGGCCAGTTGGCAACTGCACGATAAGATTGAGAACGAGCTACTGGGATGACCGTGTCGGTGCACGTGAAGCATTTTGCCAAATTTATACTGCATAACTAATTCATGGATCGGGTGGTGCGCCCATGGTTTGTAATGAAGTTCGGTTTGGCCCCCTCATTTCAATGCATTTGGGCCCCCCATGTATGCCCACCAGACACGAAGCCTTGAGCGGAAACCGCTGGCACCTGGTCCATGTTGACGGCAGCTATTTGGACGGCGGCCGGCTGGCCGGGGACAACGTTCACGCTCCGGGCAACGGCCGACCGCATTCCTTTCGCGGCGCTGAACCTGGAGGCCTGGAACAAATTAGGCAAGTCGGAAGTACTACGTTATTTGCGGCCGACCAATTGCAGTAAATGTATGACTAGTCATTTGTGACTAACCAATGAGGGCGTGCCAGGTTGTCTTATGACAGACAGGTGCCAGCGGACTGACGCGCTGGCGGCCGTACTCCCCCGCTTGCATCATTCGTCTTTTAGCTCTCGACGCGTGCGGGCGTACTTCTGAGAGCGGCGGCGCTGTGCCTGTGGACGCTGTACCTTTGGTGGTGCGCGTATTACTAACTGTTGCACCGTTTGTCACCGTGTATTTCGTCAATTAACACGCTCAATGTATGGGCACTAATTACGCGGACTCTGAAACTGGTTATCGTGACGCGAGGACATTTCTCTAGACTCGCTGCCAGGCGAACCGAACTTGCCTACAGGTTCACGCATCAAGCTCTGCTTAGCAATTGGATCCTGGTCCATAAAGCCACCGCAGTAAGAATTCGAACTAAATTTCTAAGAAGTGTAAAAGTTCGAAATTCTATCCTTATTTTATGGAAAGATAATGTTTCATTGACATCATAAGCCTCCCCTCTCCTTTCTGATTGATTTATTGATTATTTGGGCTTAGGGGCGCATTAACTGCTACTGCCCCTCCCCTTTCGCTACACCCTTTGCAACCGAGCTCATTCCAACCATTCCAGTGCATTCTGTGCTGCCGAAGTCCGAAATCCGCATCGATCAATTGTTGCTTGTCGACAGGAGTCCATTGGTAGAACGCTCGCTGAACTGTCAATGTTGTTTGGTCGACTGATAAATGCAAGACGGAAACAGCGTAGACCCGTGTTTCTCACTTCATAGCTGCAGGGCAAATGGCCACGTGACGATCGCACAAGCTAATTTCTGTCGCTGGGACACCGGCCTGTGGTGAATCTGATAGGGTCTGTTCCCGCGACCTCATCCGGAATAGGTTGAGCGTCCATTTCCTCTGCCGGCCGTTCCCGCGCCTCATCCGGAATTGGTAAAAACATCGAACCTCAACCGGATGATAAAAACCTGATCCGACCGGTTGGCGGTTGAGGAAGGAATACGACAAACGTGCCGCAACAGTGGCGTTCGGCATCAAATAATTTTTTAACCTGGCTTAGGCCAGGATCACAGTCATTGGGTTGTATTATTCGCGCATTCTTTATTTTAGAGCTATATTTTTGGGGAAGAAATCCAAGATACATGGGATATGCGATGGATATGAGCAGTCACCCATGTTTTGTGGCACCCACTTCGTCGCCAGTGCACTTCGGGAGCATCCAATGCAAACGTGGAAATCGAAGCTCGGTGTCTTAAATTTGATGAGCAAATTGTAGGTTCAGTCATGCATGCCAAAGTGCATGCATTTGAGGGGGCATGCTTGCTGGTATGCATCCATTCTTTTTGTTTGCATCCATGTATGTATCAGTGGCTGATGGAGGAGCTCCGTGTGCACTCCACATGGGAAGGTGGCTTCCCTCTGACGCACGGGCGTTGAGATTTATGAAAATTATTGGGGGAAATATATGAAGGCAGTGGCCAGGCCCAAATTGATTGGAGGGCACACCCATATGGTTCAATGTTAGCAGTTAAAATTATTGGGGTATGGCAAACCAACATTAAGTGGCACTTGCCCCTCAAAAATACAGAGAGCAACACCACTGCTCAAACGGTAACCCGCCGAGTACACCGTACTACTCGAGTGCCCCTCGCTAAACGGTGCTTCGTCGCAAGTTGCCCCTCTCATAATAAAAGACGTTCATTCAGTATGCCCCAGTGCAGTCCCTTCCCCCGCTTAACGAATATTCTTCTGAACGAGAGCGTCAAGAGACTTCGGCAACAGCGCCCCTCCGAGGAAATGACTCTCCTCCAGACGGGTACCTGCCTCCCCCGCCCTTGAAAATGTCTGGATCTGCCCCTGGAATAAATTTTGAGCTCCTGAAGCAGCACAAGCCATCGCCATCCACTGTGCGTCAGCTTCCCGGTCGGAGTCGGAATCCGAAAACATAGCTTGCAGCATACTTTATTCATCCTCCAATAGCTACTGCACAATAGGATTAATTGTGCTTACACAACACAAAATAAGTAAATCAATTAATAAAATTATCGGCACTGCCACGTGCAAGATGGGAGCAAGGGACCGATAATGCCACCGATTTGAACATATGCGCCAAATAGCACTACAACCATACCACTGCCAACAGCTGATTGAAGGACAAAACTCTACCGGTCGTTCCCGCACCTCGACCTGGAAGACCTCCACTGGCCGAAGCTCAACCTATTCCGGATGAGGTCGCGGGAACAGACCCATAGACTGCCACTCAACGCATAACTGTGAAGCGGCGCAGCCTGCCAGTAATTATTAGTGTGAAGCGGCACAGGCTTAGTGTGGCCAGCCATAGTAAAGGTACCCTGGAATATTCCTCAGTGACCGAGTGTATCTAAATCGTCCTAGCTAATTTATCTAGTAGTGAACACTGACATTGACGTGCACTTTCTTGGTCATATATCCTGCATATCATACCAAGCATTGATCGTGCTGGCCTTAATGACATGTCATTAATGCCTATCGTACGACACCTGAAGTGTCTGATGATTGGAATTCTGCAAATATCACTCACTCCAACGTCGCTATGGGCAGGTGCCAGTAAGAAGTGTTTCTATTTAATCTTGAATATTAATTTGAATGTATTTATTATCAGTGTGCTGAAAATATTTCGAAGCATGACAAAGAGTCACACCCCCACAAAAAAGTATGTTGCAAGAATCCGCAAAAAGAAGCTGGTTCATCCAACCAGCTGTGCTCGTTAGCGGATTCAGAACATGGCTGCTCTGGCGCTGAATCGACATGTAATTCTGTATGCACAGCAGATGCTGTTTACGAATGTGTCGAATGCTGTTGCCGGCCGTTTGCCCACACGTGGTGGCCGTCCGCTCAGCGGCAGCGCGCACGTGCCAGATGTTGTCCCGGCTGTTGTTTGCCCAGACGTGGTGGCCGTCCGCTCAGCGGCAGCGCGCACGTGCCAGATGTTGTCCCGACTGTTGTTTGCCCAGACGTGGTGGCTGTCCGCTCAGCGGCAGCGCGCACGTGCCAGATGTTGTCCCGGCTGTTGTTTGCCCAGACGTGGCGGCCGTCCGCTCAGCGGCAGCGCGCACGTGCCAGATGTTGTCCCGGCTGTTCTTTGCCCAGACGTGGCGGCCGTCCGCTAAGCGGCAGCGCCAATATCTGGCGACAGAGCCGGAGGTGTAGTGCCGTCGGCTCGACCGCGAGAGCAACTTTTGTCCGTATAAGGGTCGTTGTGTTGTCGGCCTCATCTGCGGCTGGTGCGTCACACGGGTATAGCGCAATAAACGCCACAAACGACACGGAGCGCCAACAGAACTCGACCCTACGGCGTCCATTTCTGCGGAACACGCACGTCTCCCGTCGTGTTTAATATCGGCTGTATGCGGGTGCCGACTGGGGCCATGAATTGATCGCCGCCAGAGGCGTGAGTCACTCGCCTCTGACGGGCGACGGGCGCGTCTGCCGGCACTGATCCGGCAGCCGATCCGTGTTGACGCGACGATCCGCTGTAGGCCGCGCTCTCGTGTGGCTGGGGAACTCGATGGCGTAATTCACGGACGGGGAGCGGACGCTGGCTGGGGACTGTCGCCGCTGGGGGTACGGCCGGCGGCGTGACTCACGGACGGGGAGCGGACGGCTGGCTGGGGACTGTCGCCGCTGGGGGTACGGCCGGCATAGTGACTCACGGACGGGGAGCGGACGGCTGGCTGGGGACTGTCGCCGCTGGGGGTACGGCCGGCATAGTGACTCACGGACGGGGAGCCGACGGCTGGCTGGGGCTGGCTGGGGACTGTCGCCGCTGGGGGGTACGGCCGGCGGCGTGACGACAATGTCTGGTAGGCGTCATCTTGACTGGGTCGGTAGACTGCAGCTCAGCGGAACTCATGTGCCATCACCGGGACAAGGTGTGGACCTGTGACGACAATGTCTGGTGGGCGTCATCTTGACTGGGTCGGTAGACTGCAGCTCAGCGTAACTCACGTGCCGTCACGGGGACAAGGTGTGGACCTGTGACGACAATGTCTGTGAATTATCGCCAAGTAAACAAACAAAGGGAACAGAAAAGAATACCGATATGCAGGCATACAGCGTAAACAGTTTGTCTTTGCATATTTGAAGAAAAACTTGTCACTGGCTTTGGTCGGCGTTTTGTTTTACCTCACTGCACGATGCATTTACACACTGCGCAGATGTTAGATAACCCAGTTATAAATGAGAACTATGGATAATGTCCTGCCTGTCATGCCGGGTGTTTTCGTGTTTTCCAGTGCAGTGTTTTCGTGCCGTTTCCAAATAACGCGGTGCATTCTCGGCACAAGTATCCATTGGTTAGATGTGGCAAACGAAACCACCATTTCAAGGGAGAGCATCCACCGTTCGAGGAATTATCATGATACCAAGGCATGCGTTTCTCTTCTCGCATTTATGTTCCATTTTCCGAGGTGAAGGATCCACAGTTACCCAAATCATACCTCCCAACGTAAATGTGTTTATTCGCACCAGAAGGGTTGTCGTATGTTCTGAATTAATAGATGAATTGCTCACGTGCGTGCTTTGTCCCTAAGGTTGGCTGGCGGACTACTGTGTATTGGAACACTTCGAAGCCTAAATTTAGCCGGTTGAAACAGGTTTCAGCTGATTGACATTCCTAGCATAAGTTCAGCTGGTGGGGAAAACACATTTGCATCTTAAGTACGATCGAAAATGAATCGTCCATTTCCCTTAAATAAAGCTGTTTAGGTTGCGATATTTTAGTTGTTTTGTTTAGTTTGCGATATTTTGGTTCGAAATGGTGCTTGAAGACTCAATTTTGATCAACTTTGTTTAGGAAAATGTTATCGGTGTAATATCCTGTGATATATAAGACAAACACTAATGTTGAAACTGAAAGCAGTCATTGTGAAGATAATGGTGTAGAAAATGTTCTTTGAACGCCTGGAGTCAACCCCGGAGCTCTTCCCTGTGGCGGCAGGCTCGCGGCATGCTTTCTATCGGTCCAATCAGTTCGCACCGGGCCATCCATCTGCCGTACCGTCTCACCTGCTCCATCTGGCGCGAACTATGGTGTACGGGTGTCAGCACAGGCGGGCCGCAGGGCAGAGAGAAGCTTCCAATCGATTTTGAGTATGGGTTACAATGAAACTATTCGTTATGGGCGCTGTATAACCAATGCAGTTGATGCGCCTCAAAATCCTAATAACTAACTAACACCATGAAACTAATAGCTTACGTTTCCCATAAGTGTGTTTGTGTGAGTGGGAGGGGAGGGGACGGACTGTCTGCTTCCTTCTTTATACTCCCAGTCGCAGTGGTGTCGCTTTATGCAAGAGATCGGTGGAGGGAGCCTGGACTACTGGGCTTGGTCGGGCTTTATTGAGAGGCTTGGAGTGTGGTATAGTTATTTGAAGTTTAATTCAAGAGTATTTTCAAAAAGAGCTTGTGTTCGACACTTTTGAGTGCCATCACTACTTGAAGAGGTAGTTATTTTCATCTGATGGGTAGTTAGGATAATGCATTTCTGGCATTGCTTGAGCAACTATTAGTAGTACTTTAGCAATCTTAGACAGTGCTTCAGCAATCGTGGGCAATTTTAAGCACCACCAAAAATATGCGATATTCTACTCGTTCCTAAGCAGCTATTTATTAGTTCTCAACGGCCGATTCCGTCTAAAGCCTAGGTACGGTTTATGATGGTCTTGTTTGTTGCAACTTGACAGATGGGCGTGTGTGATATGGTGTGTTGGGTGTTTGCGGTTTGCTCTTCGAATGCCCGCGATGTTCTACAATTCTGTCCTGGTACGCTGACTCGCTGTTGCTCCATCTTTTTCATCCACCTTCTGGCTACCTGATATGTCATTCCTCTCACTACCATCGTCTCATACCACCAGACTGCCTTCCGATATGCTCTGAATCTCCTTGTCTGTGCTCCAATTCGCCAATTCGCCAACCTGTTCTCGGGTTTTCGCAGCGTCCGGTGTGTGTCGCAGTACGCCCCGGAGGTGTTACTCGGCGGACGGTGTGTCGCAGTACGCAACAGTGTGGCGGTGCCGCTCCGGAGGTGTTACTCGGCGTCCGGTGTGTGTCGCAGTACGCCACGGTGGAGCGGTGCCGCCCGGAGGTGTTACTCGGCGGACGGTGTGTGTCGCAGTACGCCACGGTGGAGCGGTGCCGCCCGGAGGTGTTACTTGGCGGGTGGTGTGTGTCGCAGTACGCAACAGTGTGGCGGTGCCGCTCCGGAGGTGTTACTCGGCGGACGGTGTGTGTCGCAGTACGCCCCGGAGGTGTTACTTGGCGGGTGGTGTGTGTCGCAGTACGCCCCGGAGGTGTTACTCGGCGGACGGTGTGTCGCAGTACGCAACAGTGTGGCGGTGCCGCTCCGGAGGTGTTACTTGGCGTCCGGTGTGTGTCGCAGTACGCCACGGTGGAGCGGTGCCGCCCGGAGGTGTTACTCGGCGGGCGGTGTGTCGCAGTACGCAACAGTGTGGCGGTGCCGCTCCGGAGGTGTTACTCGGCGGACGGTGTGTGTCGCAGTACGCCCCGGAGGTGTTACTTGGCGGGTGGTGTGTGTCGCAGTACGCCCCGGAGGTGTTACTCGGCGGACGGTGTGTCGCAGTACGCAACAGTGTGGCGGTGCCGCTCCGGAGGTGTTACTCGGCGGACGGTGTGTGTCGCAGTATGCTCCGGAGGTGTTACTTGGCGGGTGGTGTGTGTCGCAGTACGCCCCGGAGGTGTTACTCGGCGGACGGTGTGTGTCGCAGTACGCAGCAGCGGGGCGGTGCCGCTCCGGAGGTGTTACTCGGCGGACGGTGTGTGTCGCAGTATGCTCCGGAGGTGTTACTTGGCGGGTGGTGTGTGTCGCAGTATGCTCCGGAGGTGTTACTTGGCGGGTGGTGTGTCGCAGTACGCCCCGGAGGTGTTACTCGGCGGACGGTGTGTGTCGCAGTACGCAGCAGCGGGGCGGTGCCGCTCCGGAGGTGTTACTCGGCGGACGGTGTGTGTCGCAGTATGCTCCGGAGGTGTTACTTGGCGGGTGGTGTGTGTCGCAGTACGCCCCGGAGGTGTTACTCGGCGGGCGGTGTGTCGCAGTACGCAACAGTGTGGCGGTGCCGCTCCGGAGGTGTTACTCGGCGGGCGGTGTGTGTCGCAGTATGCTCCGGAGGTGTTACTTGGCGGGTGGTGTGTGTCGCAGTACGCCCCGGAGGTGTTACTCGGCGGACGGTGTGTGTCGTAGTACGCAGCAGCGGGGCGGTGCCGCTCCGGAGGTGTTACTCGGCGGGCGGTGTGTGTCACAGTACGCTCCGGAGGTGTTACTCGGCACCTCCGGATGTGTTACTCAGTGGGCGGTGTGTTTTATCGCTTTAAATGTTGTGACACGACCCGACCCGGCAGTCACGCATCGCGTCCGTTCTACCATATCGGGCCTGCACAGAGGGTCGTCTGTTCCTGCTTCAACCGAGGTGGATACCACCACGTGTCGATACACGCTGTTTGTGACCTCGTCTGTGATTCTGTTCGATCCAGCTCAGAAGCCTGATGGTTATGGGTGCCGATCCCACCGGCCACTAACCAGCGTTTGAGGAGAAATATGGTTCTGGGGCGCTTGTGGCCTGCGTGGAACGAATGCCGGTGGTTAGGTGATGGACCGATTCATACTGTCTTGTCGTTTAATTTATCAGCCACGTGTAGGAGGTGGGATATAGACCAGTCTATAGCAGCCGACTCAGTTCTAGTTAGCGGTCGCGTGAATTCCAGTTCTGCTCATATGCATATCTCTTATTTCGACGTCATGGGATGCTCAGTGGAGGAGTACTTAAGTGCCGACACTTTGTCCAAGTGCCCTCAAACCGAATTAACTAACTAAAGTGCTAACACCATCCTAGCCGTCATGAGGCGAAGGGGCATGGTATTTGTTTTTGCATGCAGCTCCTGGAGTTTGTGTGTTGGCAACTATTATTTTGGCCATTCATCGCATTTTCCCTCACACTGGGCTGTTTTCCTTTCAATCACTGGCAACTACAAAGTCATCTTGTCGGCGGTAAACTTGACAAGTGTGTTGTTTTTCACCTCGTTAACTCACCTCCCGAATTAAGCGCGCTGTCAAGTTTGTTCTTTCATCTGGATGTAGCTGACTGCCACTTTCCTCCATCGACGACTGTCTGTCCTTCTGTCGTGCTGGCGAATGTCGTTTTTCCACAATAGCGAGTGTCGCTGTGTCCTGTGGGTGATTGTCATTGTGTGCCGGTGGCAAGTGTCGCTGAGTTCTGTCGGTGATTGTCATTGTGTGCCGGTGGCAAGTGTCGCTGTGTCCTGTCGGTGATTGTCATTGTGTGCCGGTGGCAAGTGTCGCTGTGTCCTGTCGGTGATATTTTACCCCCACCTCACCAGCGCGAGTGTTGTGCATTAGAGCACCCCCACTCAGGCACGTAGCCAGGGGGCGGGAGTGGTCTCTTCCCCCCTTTGGGTCCAGCGGGCCCTTCCCATGGGACCGTGCGTATTCTTCTACGAGGTTGCTACCACGGAGATATAAAGGTCAACAGGGCCACTGAATCTGTTGTCGGACCCCTACAGAAGTTTACGTGCCCTCATCAATGTTTCCGGGTCCTTATGAACGCTCACGAGTCCTTGCGAACTTATACGGACCCTTACGAACGTCTACGGGCGCTTACAGACTCCTACGAGCCCTTACGAATGTCTGCTGGTCCTTACGAGCGTGCACGGGCCCTTACGAATGCGTACCCTACGTGAGTCTACTGCCACTTACAAGCGTTTACTTACTGCTTACTGAATACTGAATCGACGTCTTTCCCAATGAAGTTTTGACATCCTGCATTTAGATGTATGTTTATGATGTCTGCATTACTGGTTCATAACAGTGCCATGTTTACATACAATTGGAGTACGGGATCCGATGATCCGGACCCCCAATGAGGATTGAAAATGCAAAACTTTATGTTGATGAAAAATAACGTACCATTGTTGGATTAAAGTGACCAGAATCCGATGACTTTAAAAATTGTGTGGAAAGTCCGGCCCCCTTCGCAAAATTCGCTCCCCTGGACAATTCTTGGCTACGTCCCTGTCCCCTCACTGCTTACGGCGAAATTTCATCCCAGCCATGCACCATACCCCACCAAAATATGCCACCAGCACATACCATCCAGAAATCAATATGGGTGCCAAACCACCAACTCACAGCTGGGATTAATCCACACGTCCGAATAGCCATGCACAAATGTAGTTCCTGGGTGGCATTATTGAGCGAAAAGTGACGGTGGTGAAATGTTTCCGATCCAGTACTATATGCATTAACGTGGCTTGTAAGTTCATCCTTCAAATGTGAGGGCTGATGCATGTTAAACATGCCCTTTGATGCACAATTACGTCGTTTCAAAAGTACGTATGCGATTATCTGTTAATTTCCAGTGGCTTCACATCTCAACTGACTGGACAAAAAGACATGAAAATTAGTTCAGTTTTACATTGATGGATTGGTGGTGAATCTGTCTCTTACAGCGTTGGATTTCCACTTCTCATTCTTGGATTCGGAGTGTATAATCCTTGAGTTCATGCAATTACGGTGTGCATAATATCTGGTAGCCATGGGGTGCATACAAATTACTGAGACAAAGGAATAAAAAGTCTTGTTTTTTTCATTCAAGAAGCATACATTTCAGGTGTTTCATCCCACAAAGCCTAAGTATGCCTCCTGATGCTGGATCACAGAAAAATAGTATTTACTGGGAATGCAAACTTCACATAGCAGTCATCTGTGTTGTGGTGCTGGACAAATCATAAATATACTGACATTGGTAAGAAGTGATGCATTTAATCATGATTGATTTTCCACGCTAGTTTGAATATATTTCAACTTCAGGTACTCGTATGTAGGTATATTGCTAAGATGAAACATATTATTGAAGCTTAAGGTATCCACAAGACACGTCTTACACAGTTTACCTCCATGAAGCAATGAAATGGGTTGGGCTTGGTTAGGTTATGATAAGTTGGGCTCTACTTTTAAGTTGGACAATTTTGTTTCAAATTGAATGTTTTTTATTTCAAGGATTTGTTTTTAAAAAATGGACCAGGCAAGGTTAGGTTATGTCAGGTTATATTCCTTAATTTGCATTTTTAAATACAAAATTCTGGTTGAAAATTTTCCCTTTTTCAAGAGGTTTTTTTTTCATGGAAGGTTAGGCTAGGTTAGGGTAGATTATGTCACATTTTTTCTTACTTTTGCACATTAATATTTACACTATATTACCCAACTCCAAGCCCATTTCTTGGTGTTGTTTTGCCTGCCAACTGAAAAGTATGCATTTACAGTGGAAATGAGTGGTCACATCATGTAAACCACATTTATAAACATTGCATTGGAAAAAGGAATTCCAAGAACTCAAAATTACCCTAAACTGCAAATTTACAAATAGAAACAAAGTGCGATGAACAATAATTATGCCTTTCACATCAGGAACCACAAAACCTCAATATCCTTTATGGAAAATAATTGATCCTGAACCCTGTGCTGATGAAGAATGCCCATGGCATGGTTGGATTAAAAAATAATGTATCAAGACTGAAACAAAATTGTTTTGAATAGGAATTTTAAATCCATCAATTTCATGCACCACCATAGGCATTATGTTAAATGTGGAAATTATTATGTCTCATTGGCAACACCAAAAGTGTACAAATTTCCACCTGTGATTAGCATGCTCCAACTGTTACCAATCGAAAGCGAGCATTAATAGCAATTAGCCATATTCGCCGCAATAGCATCAGCAGATAAAAAAAAACAATTCCTACGAGGGTTATGCCAGATAATAGGAGTCACAGAAGATAAAAAAGCAGCACCTACCAATTACTATTCCCACAGCACCCACTTTCTTCCCGAGACGCACACCTGAGGAGAACGAAAACAGAAAAATAACAACAAAGGCCTCCTCCCCGGCTTCACACTTTCGCCCTTGCCTTGGCCTTCAAGACAGCTATCAAGGCCGGCAGCGACTAGTGTTACATTGTCACAAAAACAATGCAATCGAGACAAGCTGCTCTTTTACCTTTGGCAACACATATTTCATCCCATTGTCTGAGTTCAAACCACTAAGCCAATCAGCAGCCTCCGTACAGTCAGCTGAAGTTGACGAAAGACCAGTAAGCGGCTCTTAACCCCCCCTCTTTTCGCAGTGTATAAGAACATGACGGCTAAATTGCAATTTTCCCGGAGTGGGATAAATTAGTTGTCGGAGTGGCATAAACACTATTATTGCCACCAGTTTGTCTTGTACTGAAACAATGTAGGTCATGAAATGGAAGACACATAGGCGCAATATGACCAGAGCAGTCGAAGCGCCCGAAAGCCCAAATAACTAACGAAATGGAAAGACACTGAAATTTCGAGTTATATGGTGGTCCATTTAACTGCAAAAAGTAACCAGATTTGAACAACGTTTTGGACCCATTTAGATCATTTTCATGCGTAAAATCCATCGGATATCTATTTTCTTTTGTTGTTGGGGACAGGTCTAGGATGCAAAACGATCAGTTTTGTTGATGTCAATTGATGTAGAACATCTCAATCTTCAAGGAAACAAAAAGGAATGCATTATTTATAGCTTTCTTGGCCGTAATTTAAAAAGCTCCGACCGGAGTGGCAGCTGGAGAGCCTCGAATCCATCGAATCCAAGAAGCTTCGTTCGGGTCTGGCCAGTCTGGGAATGGTGGTTTCCCTTCCTTAGGCGAGCCGAGAATAGAGGTTTCCTTCACTTGGCGAGGACTTTTTCTTGTAAGCACTGAGTTGCCCACTGGATGGAAAGAGACGAAAGAGGCTCGTTGTAGGCATCACCAACCTTGGTAGGAACGACCTACGTATCTATTATCAATATCTTCGCCATTATAGTCGGATAATTCAAGGACCAGGTGGTGGGACTACTAATTGATCTCGTGTAGTATCGGCCAACGTAGGAACTGAGGGCCAATTGAGGTTTGTTGAAATTGAATTCCTCTCGTTGGTGTAAACTTCAGTATCAAAGCAGAAATATAGCAAGCTAGAATGATGCATGCACAACCAGCTTAATGTTGAGAAGTATGGGCAGCCATAGCAAAATTGTGATTCCTTATATTTTGCAGTGGTGCACATCTGTATCCCTCTGTTGGTGCCCATGCATCCAGTGACACAACCTAAGACAGGGTGGTTTTATATACTTGGGGGGGGGGACAAGTGCCCCCTCAATGTTTGATTTGCCTGCCAAATGACTTCAACTTTTAACATGGGACCCTATGGAGTGTGCCCCCATCTATTTCACCCTGCCCATTGCCTTTCATGTATCCCCCCCCAATAATTTTCATAAATGAACATCCATGACCTAGGAATAGTATTTTCATAAGTGTGTTCTTAATGTGTTGGATTGGGATGGAAGAACCTTTTGGCTTGTTTTGTTTTGTTTTGGAAATAAGGCTCATTTTTGTAAGAATTTTTTTTTTATTCAGGAATACGGGATTGGTCCCCTTCAGTGCACCCATACAGTAACTCACAAGCATTGTTGTGCTGTAATGAAATGTTTCAGGAAATTGTGAAGTGCACCCCACCTCATCCCCCAACTCATCCCAATCAACTCCATTATTGTTTTTTTTGTCCCTACAGCTTCCTGAACATTCCTATGCCATGACAAATCATAATGTGTGTCCACAAGTATTTTGGGGAAGTGATTGCTTTTGTGCTTTGCAAGTTGTGTAGGGACTACTCGAGTTCTCTTGTTCTGTCTGGCCTTGCATTCTTCCGAACACTACTGGTTCCAGCATTTTTCACAAATGAATAATGTACACATGAAGGCATGGCTGTTTATTAATTCACATGTATCAGACAATTACATACCACCTGCACCATTTCATGGAACAAATACATTGGTATTAATGTTGTATGCAGAATGCAGAGTGATCCTTAGGCATCTGCTGTCATCTGTTGCACATGCTAGCAAGCTGGCACTCTTCCAGTCTTGCTTGCATCTAATGTTCTGTTCCACTTCTGCATCCTCTTGGAATGTTACTGCAGCTCTCATGATCACCTGAAATAACAAATGTGCATTATCCTCAATGATGTTGCCAAATTGCTGTGGCAAGTACATAACATGGCTAGACAAGATGAAGAGCACCAGAACTAGAAGTGAATTTCATTATCAGCCATTGATAATTATCATATGTTATAGGCCCTTGGAGCATGCTGTACCCTCTGCTTCATCACAATCAAATAATACTATTGGATTATGACAGCTAGTTGAGATTGCTGTTTAAGCAAGGGTCTTCATGATATATCTTGTAATGTTAGGAGTGGATTTTTTTGGGAGTGTATAATTCTTTGGATAACAAAAGTTCCAATAAAGGACCATATTTCGAACACTGGTCTCTTATGTTGGGCCGGACGACCTGCACCATGCCACTTTAGGCTACATGGGGACGAGTGGTCTAGTGGTAAGATGCTCGTCTCACAATCGAAAGATTGTGGGTTCGAGTCTCACCTGTCGCTACTCTTCGCCCGCGACAAATCGGCGTGAGAGATTGGCGACGCTATATGACTCAACGGTCGACGTGTCGTAAAACCAATAACCAACCAACCAACCACTTTAGGCTACATTTCGCATGTACAATTCATGCACAAAGGGTTGCTGCACTAGTGTTGCGCCTTGTATGAACATTAGGTACCGAATTCCTGTGCGGAAAGCGCATGAAAAATGTGCCCATGCTAATGGAGTATTTTGGAAAATAATTACTGTTTAGTGGATGAAAATTGCCCTTAGCTTCTTCGTGTTTGCCTGTTTCCCAAATGTTCTGTTTGGAGGCGCTACGGGTCTTCTGGACAGCAAATGTCCGCGCGTGATTTGTATCGAAATCAGTGTTCCTGATGCGACATTGGATCTCCTTATTGTTGTATTCTTCCTCTTCTAGCTTAACTCCATGTCGTACTCGGGCGCAAAGCCTCAGGCTTGCACCAGCAGGATGGCTTGTCCCAATGAAATTCTATTACCCGTTCGAGATCATCGTGACATACTCTACACCGTTATTCGTTTCAATATTTATCCTTCTCGCTTGACGACTCCTTTTATGATCGAGCCTACGTAGTTTTATCACGGAGCAGTCCCGTCACGTATTTTCATGTGAGACTGACGGGCACGGGAAGAGCCACGTGGGGCAGCATACACCCAGGCACACGTATGTCGTGCTACAAGGCTGCGCTCACGGCTCCCTGCTATGTCAGGGGTATCTGTCGCTAGTGCCGGGATCGTTTATTATTACCTGGGATACGTCGCGATGTCCGTAAAGACATCGGTCTCAGCCGTCTGCCTACGAGTTGACACGCATCAGGGGAAGTTCCCACTCTGCATGACACCTTCGATCTCTAGATGCTTGAAGACAGATGGAAGCTGCAATAGCATGGAGCCATTGATACATTCCTCATCCTGACCTCTGGTCGGGTACAGAGATCCCACCCCGGCTGCAATGTAGGGTTGCAGTGCTCTGGGTGTCACCGCTGGGTGCTCCCCATAGTGGCTCTGACTCCTTGCAATGACCTTGACTTGCACGAAGTGGCCGTGGCTTCAGAACGTGACTTGGAGTGCCCAGATGTGCCGTTATCTTCCGTGGGTGACCGTGACCGTGACCGTGACCGCGGGGCGTGACATGGGTTCCCAGATGTGCCGTGAGGTGACCGTGCCCGTGGTTGTGACTCCCGTGGGTGACCGTGACCGTGGTTGTGACCGCGGGGCATGACCTGGGGTGCCCAGATGTGCGGTGACTTCCGTGGGTGACCGTGACCGTGGTTGTGACCGTGACCGTGGTTGTGACCGCGGGGCGTGACCTGGGGTGCCCAGATGTGCCGTGACTCCCGTGGGTGACCGTGACCGTGACCGCTCGAAGTGGCTCTGTTGCCACTGCCGCTGGCGCTGTACCCATTAATCACGTGAGCGCCGTCTGGCCGAAAATGGGCCTTGACGTGTTCGGCGGCGTCGGCGTCGGCGCAGAGGCGGCTGCAGGCACCACTGGAGGAGCGGGTCCATGCAGCCACGGGTCACGGGTCACGGGTCCGGTCCGGTGGCGGGTCGGCGCCAGGGGCTATGCTCTGTTGACTGGCGATGTGGTGACGACCCGCCCGGAGCAGCATCTGGTCCACGACCGGCGCCCACTGGTCTCTGCTGTGTCGACCGCAGCCAATGACCGTCAGTGTAGTCACCGCGATAGGCCGAGTTGCCGGATAGCTAGTATCGTCACACATTCAGTGCCACTATGGGTGCTTTATTTGAGGAGTGAGGACGCGCCATTGGAGGCTAGTTTTCAGGTGTCCGGCGCGGATCGGTGTGTGAGGACGTGCCACGCGGAGGTAGACTGAAGACGTAGCAGTTTGGCCTGTGTTTGAGGGTGTACCTCCACGTGCCTCGTGGAGGTAGACTGAAGACGTAACAGTTGGGCCTGTGTTTGAGGGTGTACCTCCACGTGCCTCGTGGAGATAGACTGAGGACCTAGCAGTTGGGCCTGTGTTTGAGTGTGTGTGTACCTCCTGGACAATGATCGAGACTTGGCTTCGTGAGCCTAAATATGCTTGAGGGATCGATGTGGCCCGTGCTCGAGGACGTGGGGCCGTAGTCTGCATTTAGGGACTCGCGGCCGTGATGTGACGAGGACGTGTCGCCGTAGTCTGTGTTTAGGGACTCGCGGCCGTGATGTGACGAGGACGTGGGGCTGTAGTCTGTGTTTAGGGACTCGCGGCCGTGATGTGATGATGACGTGTCGCCGTAGTTTGTGTTTAGGGACTCGTCGTCGTGATGTGACGAGGACGTGTCGCCGTAGTCTGTGTTTAGGGACTCGCGGCCGTGATGTGATGATGACGTGTCGCCGTAGTCTGTGTTTAGGGACTCTCAGCCGTGATGTGACGAGGACGTGTTGCCGTAGTCTGTGTTTAGGGACTCGTCGCCGTGATGTGACGAGGACGTGTCGCCGTAGTCTGTGTTTAGGGACTCCGGCCGTGGTGTGAGGAGACGTGTCGCCGTTGGGCTCTGGCGGGGGGTGAGAAGAGGGGTGTTGCCGTAGTCTGTGTTTAGGGACTCGTCGCCGTGATGTGACGAGGACGTGTCGCCGTAGTCTGTGTTTAGGGACTCGCGGCCGTGATGTGATGATGACGTGTCGCCGTAGTCTGTGTTTAGGGACTCGCGGCCGTGATGTGATGAGGACGTGTCGCCGTAGTCTGTGTTTAGGGACTCGCGGCCGTGATGTGATGAGGACGTGCCGCTGACTAGAGAAGGAGGCGAGGATCGATGTGGGGCGGGACCGTGAGGCGGAGCTTCACCGCCAACTAGCTCGTCTCCGGCCTCTCGCCAGTCGGTCGGCGGCGCTCTGCAACCGCCGACCTGTGGCCAGTGACCTCGTCAGTGACCTCGCCAGTGGTGACCTGTCGCAACTAGTGGCCTCTCGGTGGTGACCTGCCAGCTGGGTGGCGGTGCTGTGCTCGCCGATGCAGTGGCGGGACAGAACGGTGGGGGTTGTGATCCCACTGGTAGAGAGGTGGGGGTTTGGCGCTTATACTAACTCAAGGGGCGGGAGAGGCGCAGGCAGTTGGGATGTGATTATTCCGTGGGATGTGGAAGTGGATGTGGTCGTTCTGCCGGTACAGACATTTCGGCTGTAATTATCTCATCAATACAGAGGGATGCGACCCTTCCGCCGATACAGACAGGTCGGATGTGATTATCCCGTTAGTACACAGGGATGTGGATATGGATGTGGTCCTTCCGTCGATACAGACAGGTCGGATGCTGTCCTCACTTTCGTAAATATGCTGAGTTGTGGCACTTGTGCTAGCAGATGCGTATTCCAACAAATTTCCTGAAAAGTAAAACGCGAATATTTACCTTTGGGGTTGTGAATGATCGGTGGCATTTACATCATATGCTGACAGTGACGGTATGTCCATTATTCCTTACACACTGCAGCTCATGTGTCCAGGAATCCCCGGACACTGCAGCCAACGTGTCCACGAATCCCCGCACACTGCAGCCAACGTGTCCACGAATCCCCACACACTGCTGTCGGCGTGTCCATGAGTCCCTGTATACTGCTGTCAGTGTGTCCATGAGTCCCCACACACTGCTGTCAGTGTGTCCGTGAGTCCCTGTATACTGCTGTCAGTGTGTCCGTGAGTCCCTGTATACTGCTGTCGGCGTGTCCGTGAGTCCCTGTATACTGCTGTCGGCGTGTCCGTGAGTCACTGTATACTGCCGTCGGCGTGTCCATGAGTCACTGTACACTGCTGTCGGCGTGTCCGTGAGTCCATGTATACTGCTGTCGGTGTGTCCGTGAGTCACCGTACACTACTGTCGGCGTGTCCATGAGTCCCTGTATACTGCTGTCGGCGTGTCCATGAGTCCCTGTATACTGCTGTCGGTGTGTCCGTGAGTCACTGTACACTGCTGTCAGTGTGTCCATGAGTCCCCACTGCGTGTCCGTGACAGTTCTGCTGTCGGCGTGTCCGTGAGTCACTGTATACTTGCCGTCGGCTGTCCATGAGTCACTGTGTCGGCGTGTCAAGTCCCCCATACTGCTGTCAGTGTGTCCGTGAGTCACCGTACACTACTGTCTGTCCATGTGTCCGTGAGTCACTGTATACTGCTGTCAGTGTGTCCATGAGTCCCTGTACGCTGCTGTCGGCGTGTCCGTGAGTCACTGTATACTGCTGTCAGTGTGTCCGTGAGTCCCCCACACTGCTGTCAGTGTGTCCATGAGACCCCACACACTGCTGTCGGCGTGTCCGTGAGTCACTGTATACTGCTGTCAGTGTGTCCATGAGTCCCTGTACGCTGCTGTCGGCGTGTCCGTGAGTCAATGTATACTGCTGTCAGTGTGTCCGTGAGTCACTGTATCTGCTCAGTGTGTCCCTGCCCTGTATACTGCTGTCAGTGTGTCCATGAGACCCCACACACTGCTGTCGGCGTGTCCGTGAGTCACTGTATACTGCTGTCAGTGTGTCCATGAGTCCCTGTATACTGCTGTCAGTGCGTCCATGCGTCCCTGTATACTGCTGTCAGTGTGTCCATGAGTCCCTGTATACTGCTGTCAGTGTGTCCATGAGTCCCTGTATACTGCTGTCAGTGTGTCCATGAGTCCCTGTATACTACTATCGGTATGTCCGTGAGTCCATACACACTGCTGCCGGCGTCACAGTGAGCCTCGCCACGCTGCAGCCCGTATGCTAATATATGCATGCATGCTTCTTTATTCTAATTACCATGGAATTTCGTTTACCCATTATCGAATGAAAAATATTGATTTGGAATCAAAATTTCAAATAAAAAGTAGCATTTTCATATAATTTGCTTTGATGTTATTAATACGCTTAATAAGCATTGAAATTATCAAGGTAGCTGTTTTTATGTAACGTGGAACTAAACAAATAATTTAGGCGCGTTGGGATGCTATGGAAAGTGGGATTCAGTGTTCCTGCTGGCGCGGAGGAATGAGGTTCGGTGCTCCTGCACGCTGAATAGCGGCACACGCCATGATGGCTAGGGCCCAAGATGCAGTCACACGGGGATACCGTGACGCAGTCACGCGGAGATGTGACGCGAGGGCGGGGCGAAGAGGTTGAGGGGAATCAGGATTGTAAACTGAGTGGGAAATTGACAGGACGGGAGGAAAGGGATGGTACGTTCAGAATAGCCAGTCGGACAGACGTTTGAAGAGGAGGCCCGGTGTGTTTGGCGGTGATTTCTGGGTGCCCTGGGACCACGATGGGACCACGAACAAGTTGACAGACACGGAGGGTTTCGGCCACTTCCAGCCAACGCTGGCGAGCCGAAAGTGAGCCAATGAACAACGGACACGGCGATTGGGATTTAACGGCACAAAGGAGTGGGATGCGGTGTTCCTGCCGGCGTTGCTCAGTGTGATGCTACGTTCCCTGTAGTGCAGGCGGGTGGAGTTTGATGCTCCTGCTGGCTCAGAGGAATGGGGTTAGATGTTCCGACTGATGCAGAGGGATGGTGATCTCGGTCCTGCCTCTGCGGTTGCAAGGGCGGATGGCTGGTATTAATGGTGCTTCCTGCGGCAATGGCCACGTGTATGGTGATGCTGTTATACTCGGGCTGGGACATAGGGATTAAATTACCACGGTGGATTCGATGTTCAGTGCTTCCTTGGTGTGAGCCTGGCACCGTGTCGAGTACGGCATGCGGAGTGGAGTGCAGAGTGCAGCGATCCACCGGCACTCCTTGGTGCCGTGAGTGCCGGTGTGGGTGCTGTGGGGCACGCCTAGAGCCAGAAGGGCCGCCGCGCAGTTCACGGTCCACACAGGTAGCCGCAGCCAGTGTGGTGATGCGGGGGCCGCGGTGGAGCACTCGGTCAGACCCCGGCTTGGTGGCCGTCCACACCGTGGCAGCTGCGATGTTGACCCCCATGACGGTCCATTCCAGTGATGCTCTCGGACTCGAGTCTGTTATCTGGTGGCCGCTGGGGAAATCTCCGTGTACGGGTCGCCAGGCTGGAAACGGATTGCGCTTTTATGCCCTCATGTGAACTGGGCCGTGCCTGCCTCTCGGGAATCCGGTGTAATAAGCCTGACATGCTTCCGTTCCGTCCGCTCCACCTGTACAGAGGTTCGAATATAAGTGAAATTTGGCGGATAATCCTTCCCGGCGCTACATGCGTTGGTGGTGCCGGTTCATTGTTCACATATTTGTGGGCGTTGAGTGACGTGGTGCCGACCTCCATGGCTTCCCCCCATGGACCACGAGCGGACCGGACCGAGATGACACCGTGACGAAAGTCACATCGTCCTGAGGGGTGGACGTCGTCTGACGGCCGGTGCCGGCACCTCTAGTGCGGGGAGAGTGGCATCCGTTACTCTTGCAGCCTGGTGGTTTTCGGTGTACCACTCGTCAACTGTTGGATCACGTAGCGTCGCCAATCTTTCACTCCGATTGGTCGCGGACGAAGAGAAGGTATAGGTGGGACTCGAACCCACAACCTTTCGGTTAGAAATCGGGACCTTACCACTAGACTACTCGCCATCTACTCCGGCGGCCTGTCAACATTCCAGGAGGCGCTGTCATTCACGCGCGTCACTCATTAAAGTGGCTGTGGAAGATACGACAACTCGCGAGACAGTCGCTACATGATGCGCCTGCGCTGTCTGGGATCGGTGGGGAACATGGTGTGGCACGGCACGTATGCGGCGAGACTGGACCACGTGCTGCCGGCACGTGTTGCCGTCCACGTGTGCGGCGAGACCGGACCATATGTTGCCGTCCACGTGTGCGGCGAGACTGGACCATATGTTGCCGTCCACGTCTGCGGCGAGACTGGACCATATGTTGCCGTCCACGTGTGCGGCGAGACTGGACCATATGCTCCCGTCCATGTCTGCGGCGAGACTGGACCATATGTTGCCGTCCACGTCTGCGGCGAGACTGGACCATATGTTGCCGTCCACTGTGCGGCGAGACTGGACTATATGTTGTCGTCCACGTCTGCGGCGAGACTGGACCATATGTTGCCGTCCACGTGTGCGGCGAGACTGGACCATATGTTGCCGTCCACGTCTGCGGCGAGACTGGACCATATGTTGCCGTCCACGTGTGCGGCGAGACTGGACCATATGTTGCCGTCCACTGTGCGGCGAGACTGGACCATATGTTACCGTCCACGTGTGCGGCGAGACTGGACCATATGTTGCCGTCCACGTGTGCGGCGAGACTGGACCATATGTTGCCGTCCACGTGTGCGGCGAGACTGGACCACGTGTTGCTGTCCACGTCTGCGGCGAGACTGGACCACGTGTTGCCGTCGGCTTGTCCGTAATCGCCTTACAGTCAGTACAGCCTTACTGTGGCGCCAGGCTGTGGTGCGGGTTGGTTGGTTGGTATTTCAGGCGTATTAAACTGCTGCGGTTATACGCTGGCGCCAGGCTGTGGTGCGGGTTGACTGCAGACGGTGCCGGGTGTCGAAGATCTGGCGGTCTGCGAGCCGGCCTCCAGCGGCTGTGTCGGGCCGGCTGATATCAATGTCCCGCCTCCCACCGCCCCCACCAGTGTCCTGCCTCCCACCGCTCCGAGCAATACCCTACCTCCCGCCGCTCCCAATAATTCCCTGCCTCCCACCGCTCCGACCAGTATAACCTGCCTCTCACCGCTCCCACTAGTATGACTTGCCTCCCACCGCCTCCCCCCACCAGTGTCCTTCCTCCCACTTCCCCCACCAGTGTCCTGCCTCCCACCGCCCCCACCAGTGTCCTGCCTCCCACCGCTCCCAGCAGCGTCCAGCCTCCCGCCGCTCCTAATAATTCCCTGCCTCCCACCGCTCCGACCAGTATGACTTGCCTCCCACCGGTCCCATTAGTATGACCTGCCTCCCACCGCTCCGACCAGTATGACCTGCCTGCCACCGCTCCCATTGGCATGGCCTGCCTCCCATCGCCCCCATCAGTATGGCCTGCCTCCCACCGCTCCGACCAGTATGACCTGCCTGCCACCGCTCCGACCATTCTAGGGTCTACATCGGCTCGACCGCCGTCGCTGCTGAGGCGGCTGCATTGGGTAATGGCATAATCGGCTATGGCTGGCGTGCTGGCAGTGAGCAGTTGAGCGGCGGCGGCCGGCGATAACCGAGTCCAGTAGTGCGGCTGGCTGTCGGCCCGCCAGCTGTGGCATCGTGCCGCCGCCTCCTGGTACCGTGACGAGACTGGGCCGATGCCACACACTACAACTGACTGACATGGTGCTGTAGACTGTGGCCGCTGCCCGCGACCGGACTGCAGGCGACCATGACATGACGTTAGGTAGTGGGGACGTTAGGTCAGGTAGGGACCTGGCTGTCCGTGACGGATCCGAGGGTGACGTGGCGTGACATTAGGTGGTGGGGACGTTAGGTCAGGTAGGGACCTGGCTGTCCGTGACGGATCCGAGGGTGACGTGGTGTGACATTAGGTGGTGGGGACGTTAGGTCAGGTAGGGACCTGGCTGTCCGTGACGGATCCGAGGGTGACGTGGCGTGACATTAGGTAGTGGGGACGTTAGGTCAGGTAGGGACCTGGCTGTCCGTGACGGATCCGAGGGTGACGTGGCGTGACATTAGGTAGTGGGGACGTTAGGTCAGGTAGGGACCTGGCTGTCCGTGACGGATCCGAGGGTGACGTGGCGTGACATTAGGTAGTGGGGACGTTAGGTCAGGTAGGGACCTGGCTGTCCGTGACGGATCCGAGGGTGACGTGGCGTGACATTAGGTAGTGGGGACGTTAGGTCAGGTAGGGACCTGGCTGTCCGTGACGGATCCGAGGGTGACGTGGCGTGACATTAGGTGGTGGGGACGTTAGGTCAGGTAGGGACCTGACTGCCCGTGACGGATCCGAGGGTGACGTGGTGTGACATTAGGTAGTGGGGACGTTAGGTCAGGTAGGGACCTGGCTGCCCGTGACGGATCCGAGGGTGACGTGGTGTGACATTAGGTAGTGGGGACGTTAGGTCAGGTAGGGACCTGGCTGTCCGTGACGGATCCGAGGGTGACGTGGCGTGACATTAGGTGGTGGGGACGTTAGGTCAGGTAGGGACCTGGCTGCCCGTGACGGATCCGAGGGTGACGTGGCGTGACATTAGGTAGTGGGGACGTTAGGTCAGGTAGGGACCTGACTGCCCGTGACGGATCCTAGGGTGACGTGACATGACATTAGGCAGTGGGAACGTTAGGTCAGGTAGGCACCCGACTGTCCGTGACGGATCCTAGGGTGACGTGGCATGACATTAAGCACATAAGGGGACGTTAGGTCAGGTAGGGACCTGACTGCCCGTGACGGATCCTAAAGTGACGTGACATGACATTAGGTACATAAGGGTCGTTAGGTCAGGTAGGGACCTGACTGCCCGTGGCGGATTCTAGGGTGACGTGACGGTGATGGAACCGAGGGCGACATGGCGTAGTGCTTCATGACGTAAGGTAGTGTGGCGTAACGCAGCCACCCGTGATGAGCCGGAACCACCTGGGTCATCGGCGCGCCCCTCCGCGGGCGGACGCCGGAGCCGTGGTATGGCCAGCTGGAGGCGAACAGAGCCACAGCTAGCCCCGCAGGCGACCCATCAGGAGCCCGCACGAGAGCAGATGGGAGGCGGCGAGGGCGAGCGGCCGAGGTCTGTCGGGTCTTGGCACCGTCTCGACCGGAGCCCGCACGGGAGCAGCTGGGAGGCGGCGAGGGCGAGCGGCCGAGGTCTGTCGGGTGTTGGCACCGTCTCGACCGGAGCCCGCACGGGAGCAGCTGGGAGGCGGCGAGGGCGAGTGGCCGAGGTCTGTCGGGTGTTGGCACCGTCTCCACCGGAGCCCGCACGGGAGCAGCTGGGAGGCGGCGAGGGCGAGCGGCCGAGGTCTGTTGGGTGTTGGCACCGTCTCGACCGGAGCCCGCACGGGAGCAGCTGGGAGGCGGCGGCGACAGATTTTGGCGGCGTGGTCCGTTTGTGGTGGTGGGATCGATGGCTGCCGGTCATTCATTGCGGACAACGACCGTACCCAGACGGCCACACACTGAACACCGCCTCAGACCGCACGAGCTGCCCGCCAACGAAGGCTGTCGCCGCCAACCGGAATTGGATTGACGGGGACTCAGGTCACACGGCGAGTAGTCTATGGGAGAGCTGCCCGTATCTCATCCGAAAGGTTGTGTGTTTGAGTCCCGCCTGTCGCTGCTCTTCGCCCGCGACCGACTGGCGTGTAATATTGGTGATGCTGTGTGGTTCAAAGCTGTCGGCGCGTCGTAACACCGATAACCACCGCGTCGTAACACCGATAACCACCACTATGTGGCGCGGCGGCGGGCCGTGTGTCACTGCCGCGGCGCGTCGTAACGCCGATAACCACCACTATGTGGCGCGGCGGCGTGCCGTGTGTTACCACTGCGGCACGTCGTAACACCGATAACCACCACTATGTGGCGCGGCGGCGTGCCGTGTGTTACCACTGCGGCACGTCGTAACACCGATAACCACCACTATGTGGCGCGGCGGCGGGCCGTGTGTTACCGCCGCGGCACGTCGTAACACCGATAACCACCACTATGTGGCGCGGCGGCGGGCCGTGTGTTACCGCCGCGGCGCGTCGTAGTCGGAGTCGCTCTCCACCCGAGTCGATGATGGCTTTGACTAATTGTCTCCTCGGGGCGTTGAGTTTGTTGGCAGTGAGCCCACCAGGTGCGCAGTGAGGCAGGCAGTGAGCCCACCAGGTGAGCAGTGAGCCAGGCAGTGAGCCCACCAGGTTAGCAGTGAGCCCACCAGGTGAGCAGTGAGCCCACCAGGTGAGCAGTGAGCCAGGCAGTGAGCCCACCAGGTGAGCTCTCCACGGACGTGGCTCACCAGCTGCCGCCGCCCGTCCCCAGAATGCGTGTCCCCAGACCGCGCCTTGCTCCGCCGTCGGAACCAGACTCACCGCAGTCGGTGATGAGCGGTCGATGGCCGAACGAAGACGAAAATGAACGCACCCACAAAGGCGTGCGCGCACAACATTTGCGTACGCAGATATGCGGATTAGTTAACGTTTGCTCGCCGTCGGAGCCCGATCGACGCCAATGTCGGTGCGCTGACCGTTACTTACTCCACTGCGGCTGGTGTGCCGACGCCTTTGCGCCGCCCATGGCCTGGTCGATGGGCTCCGGTGGGAGTCGTCTGCCACCTGTGTAGCGTGTGGGCCCGAGTCCGGCGTATTGCCACTGAAGAATGTCGGCTGACCCACCGACCCCTCCGGCGCAGCAGCACGGCGTGTCGAAATGTCGGCTGACCCACCGACCCCTCCGGCGCAGCAGCACGGCGTGTCGAAATGTCGGCTGACCCACCGACCCTCTCCGGCGCAGCAGCACGGCGTGTCGAAATGTCGGCTGACTCACCGACCCCTCCGGCGCAGCAGCACGGCGTGTCGAAATGTCGGCTGACCCACCGACCCCTCCGGCGCAGCAGCACGGCGTGTCGAAATGTCGGCTGACCCACCGACCCCTCCGGCGCAGCAACACGGCGTGTCGAAATGTTGCCACATCGACGGTGGAGCACACGGTAGTGAGCGGGCGTTATCCAGAGTGGCGGGCAGTGGCAGCCAGAACGACTGACTTGGCACAGTCCAACGGTGGCAAGTCTGGAATTCTCCTTCTGATCTCTGCCATGGTCACAGACCAGAACCGAACACAGGTCAACGGTGGCAAGGCAGGAATTCGATCAGAGCGGTGCTTAATGTCCGCGACTGTGTCGAAGAGTGTGCAGAAGTGTTTGCGCTGTGCTAATGCAAGGTGTTTGAAGCTTTCATGGTGATGAATCATGGTGAATTGGGGTAGGATCAAAATGTCCCATCATAGCCAACAATATCTGGAAGTTTGGACATGTTCGAGTGATTTTTAGTGTTTAAATTAAGTACTTTGAAAACTACAGCTCCAGTGTAAAGCCCTGTAGATGACAGTTGCGGTTAATTTTATCAATTTATATGTTGTTTCAACGTAACCTGAGGTCAGACCACAAGGTCAGATACTTGGCAGTTTGCAAAGATGTTTCAGAATTAAATTAGTTATCCATACAAATTTCTATATATTATGATAAAACCATTTCTATGGACTGAAGATTATGACAAAAGGTATGACAAGAGGTATGACAAGAGTATGGTCAGGACATGTCCGAAGATGAATTCTCGTGACATTATTATCGGGCGAAATTCAAATGTATGGCATGTTTCGGCTCTTAGTGAACAGGACTTTGCATTTTATAGTAGCTTATGTACTTCTGAAGTTAGTAGGGCGGGGGGGGGGGGGTTTCAAGAACTCTGCCCCGGCCCGGCAAAGGTAGATTTCCTGGCCGGGTCAGCGATGATTATGCAAGGAACGCCAGCTGTCTCCTACTATAACAGTGTTTGCGTTATCTAAATGGCCCTCCAGAGCTCCTTAGATGTTCACCAATTCTTCTGGATCCCTTGCAGGCTGTGTGGAGAATCTCCCTGTTCCCAGCATATGCAGGCCGTCTGCCCACTCTGTCAGCCGTCTGCCCACTCTGTCAGCCGTCTCCTGATATGCCGGTTGTCTCTCCGCTATATACGCACCGTCTCTCCGCTATATACCCACTGTCGCCATATATGCCCACCGTCTCTCCGGTAAATACGCACCGTCTCTCCGCTATATACCCACAGTCTCTCCGGTAAATACGCACCGTCTCTCCGCTATATACCCACCGTCGCCACTATATATGCCCACTGTCTCGCCGCTATATATCCGCGGTCTCTTCCTACATACCGGCCAGTTTTCGCTATGTACTCACCGTCTTCCCATTTATCCCAGCACATCCCTTCTCCGAAATATACCGAATGTCGGTTCGCTATATGCTGGCCGTTTCCCCACTGTCTACCAGCCGTCTCCCCACTATATATCAGCTGTCTCCCATTTATATACCGACCGTCTCCTCGCTATACACGGGCTTGTCTCATCGCTGTATACCGGCAGTCTCCCCACTACATACCGGCCGTCTCTTCGCTACGTACTGATCGTCACCCCACTATATATCGATCCTCGCAATGTGGTCAGGAGCACGGATCTGTTGTGGTGTTCGCAACAGCAGCACTCGATCATATTTTAACGCCATACACGGAAGTTCATATGGCTTGCCAAGCAAAACGACAAGTTGGAGCGGTGTTCTGTGATATCGATAAAGCTTACGACACGACATGGCGTCATTGAATTCTTGTTAAACTTTATAAGTGCGGAATACGCGGATCGATGGGCACATTTATGCAAAACCTTCTATCGGAACGATACATCAGTTTGCGCGTTGGAAATAGCTATTCGACCACATTCGAACTATAAAATGGGGTTCCACAGGGAAGCGTTTTAAGAGTAGCTCTATTTTCAGTCATGATTAATGACATCGGTAATGCATTGCCAAATCATATGCACCAATCACTGTATGTAGCTGAATTTGCCATCTGGACGCAAGCATCTACAGCACGATCCCTAGAGCGGCAATTTCAGCTGGCTGTGGGGAAGCTCGAGAGTGGAGTATGCTGAATGGTTTTAAATTATCTGCTGCGAAGACCGTAGCCTTACATTTTTTTTCCGTCGAATCCGGCCAGGTGGAAAAGTGAACTTAATGCTGTATAAAGAACGAGTGCCCGCGCAGCCATTCGTCAAGTTTATGGGAGTGCATTTTAACTATCGCCTGGATTATAAAAAAAAGTTAATATACGCGGGGACAAATGTTTGATAGCTTTAAATTTTCTGAAGTGTGTTTCAAAAACATCATATGGCGCTGATCGCAAGACGCTGATGCTCCTATATCGCTCACTCATTAGGTCAAAGTCAACTATGCATCTGTTGTGTACGATGGGGCGTGCAAGGGCAGAAAGCGTACAATCGACGCAGTGCACCATGCAGCATTGCGTATCGGCACCGGTGCGTTTAGGACATCGCCAACTGTCAATCTCCTCGCTGAGGCCTACGAGCCGCCACTGGCATTGAGCCGATAATACCTAGGGCTATGTTACGCTCTTGAATTACGCTAGTGTCGGCAAAATTCGGCTTATCGTGCTGTTTTCACCGGCACGTGAGAATACTTTACAGAAAAGAGAAAAACCGATGTTTTTCATTTGCAGACCATATATGAAAGCTTTTCGACGAGAGCCAGATACGACTCAACGGAATATTGCGACAACTACTCACACCCCCTTGGCCATTGGTACGACCAGAAATTGACACCACTCTATCAGTAATACTGAATCGCAACACCCCCGGTCAGATGTCACGCTCCGAGTCTCTGCAGCATATACATGTCTTCATACTAAGGATGCAAAGTCATCTTTACTGAGGGGGGTCGAAGAGCGACTCAAGAGCGACATAAGGGCTGGCTGTGCATTGGTGTGTGATAATGATGTACGCACTTTCCGCCTACCGAACGAAGTGTCCGTATACACATGCGAGCTGGCTGCCGTTATACAAGTTTTGTGTTTTGTCGAAGTGTCGGGAGTACTATCGTTTGTTATATTCACAGACTCTCTTAGAAGTCTATCAACACAGCAAGTTCTATCCATGTCACCCGCTATTGCAGAATATTCTTGTTCGTCTGACCTCACTCAAAGAAGCTGGAAAAACCGTAGTACTGTGCTGGATACCAAGCCATATGGATTGGGGAAAACGAGCTGGCGGATACTGCGGCTAAGTGAGGATCTCACAAAGCACACATACCTGCTCCACCTTTTCCGGCGACCGATTACTATGCCATTTCTTCCTCTTACTTATTCCCCTTTACTTATTCCAAATGGCAAAACATATGGAACATGGAACATGGAACTCGGGAACAAGCTAAAGACGATTGAGCCAAAACTTAGAGAATGGCAATCGTCACGGCGTAAATCCAGAAAAGAAGGTGACACCGTCGACTGATAATTTGTCACTGATATGATGCCCACTTTTACCTTTCATGCGTAAGCGAGCCACCGCTGTGCCCTCGATGTCGTGCACCATGGGTGTAGTCACGGTTTTGAAATTGTGGAGGGGGGGACAAACCAGGGACGCGGTAAGTTTGGGCAGGAGAGAGAGTTAAGCTCGCCCCCCAAAAAGTCCTGGTATTTCAGCCACCTCATTTTGATGGTCTGGTTTCAAATTATCATTGCTAAAAATGGTATCTTGGGAACAAAACGTTCAAGCCAAAATTAGCAAGCTTCACTTCTTATCACTGCTTATGAACACCTAGCTTTATGTCGTATGTGCTGGGCCAGATTTCACAACAACGTTAAACGATTCCCTCTTGTAGCAGCCAAACAAAACATATTGGACGATGATGTTGTTATAGTAATTAATATGGACTTACACTAATCTTCCTCGTGTTTTCCTGTTCTACGGGGACACATTTCAGTGCACTTACAACCAGGGGTGGATAAAGGGTGTGGCACTGGGGGCATGTGCCCCTCCCCTCCCACATGGTAAGTGGCGTCCTGCCGTCCCGGAAAAGGCGCCCCTCTGAGAAGGTTTGTGTGTACCCCCTCGATTTTTTTTCTCAGCAAGAGTCGCCCATCAGAGAAAAAGGTACCCCGTTGGAAGGAAAGGCGCCCCTTCGGGAAGGCCCGAGTGCACCCCCGCCTCAAATTTTTCAGCCAGAGGCTTCGCAGAGGCTTCGCTTCGCACACGTGAATCGTGCGCATTCACGTGTGGCTTCTCTTGCAAATTTGATAAATTCCTTTGACCATTAAGAGGAAGGCTTCCGGCTTGAACAAAAAGGTTCTATATTTTATATGTCCGGAACAGCAATGTGGCAGTGCAAATAAAAAACAACAATGAGAGCACCGTCCGATCAGGTTATAACGGATTTCTTGGGGGAGCTCCTAGTCATATAGGATATGAATGCCTGCTATCACAACGATTGTAAACAAATATAGATTTGCTCCTATTCTTATTACACTCAATCATTTTATACACACCGGACCTTCAATACATTCGAAATTATTTCGATATCTGAACTTTCTGATACCGTACGCAAGCCACGTCGAATGACACCCACATAATGTAAATTGAAGCCATACAGACTAAACGCGAGTACTTCGAAAAATTCAGTACAAAATTCAAACCAACCTTTGACCTTGAGGTTTAACCTGACATGCCCGTCTTTGAAATGTTACTCGAGGGTTGCCCACGGGCTATCTCTTGATACCAAATATGGCTAGCTTTGGGAGAAAACGAAGAAACGCGGGGCAAACAAAGAAAAGAGTTCGACTCGAAATTAAATGCGACCTTAACTATTTTAAGTGAACTTAAAAATAAATTGATTGCTAAGCAGTTTGCTAGAGTACCTCACGGCACGTTGGGTGACACCCATTTTATGAAAATTGAAGCCATAGCGACGAGTCGTGAGGACTTCGAACAATTTAAACCATCCCTTGATCTTGCGGTTTGACGCTGACATGTCCTGGTTTAAAATGCTACTCGAGGTTCACCACGGGCTATTGCTTGATACCAGATATGTGTGGGTTAGGGCGAGGAAAAATGCGAGGCGACCGAAGAAGTCGGCTTGACTTTTGACCTTTGAAATTAGTTCGATTTCTTACTTGACCGATTTCTTACTTGACAATACAGCAGCACAAGCCACGTCGAATGCCACCCACTTGGTGCAAATTGAACCCATAGCGACGAATCGCGAGGACTTCGAAAAATTCAGATTAGACTGTGACCTTGAGGTTTGACCTTGACATATTCCGGTTTCAAAATGTTGCTCGAGGGTCCACTGTGGGCTATCGCTTGATAGTGGATCTGGGTAGGCTTGGGCGAAAACGAAAAATGCGAGGGAGGTGACTGACGAAAACAGCTCCACTTTTGACCGTCGAGACTATTTCGAATTATCGACTTTCTGATACCGCACAAGAAGCGCCGGCGAATGACACATTCATTTGCTGCAAGTTGAAGCCATAGCGACGAAACGCGAGGTCATCGAATAACTCAATCAAACCTTTGACCTTGACATGTTCCGGTCTGAAATGTTACTCGAGTGTTTACCACAGGCTATCGCTTGATACCAGATTTTGATAGGTTTGAGCAAAACCGGAAGAAAATGCGAGGCGACCGAGGGGTCAGCTTGGCCCCTTACCTTGAAAAATAAATAGATTGCTGAACTTTCGGATACCGCATAACAAGCCACGTTGAATGACGCCCATTCGATGCAAATTGAAGCGAAGGCGACCGAACCTTGCATGCGGTCGCAAGGTTCGCACGATTCAATATCGCCATTTAATAAATCAAGCTAACCTTTGACCTTTAAGTTTCACCTTGACGTGCCCCGGTCTGAAATGTTACCCAAGGGTTCAACACAGGCTATCACTTGATACCAGATTGGGACAAGGTTGGGTGAAAACGAAAAAAGAAATGCGACGCGGCCGAAGAAACCAGTTTGCGTTTGACCTTGACCGTTAAAGTGGTCATGTGATACCTTTGTAGTTGCTTTCAGTTTGTTCGGGACAGGCAGGAGCATGTGTGGTAATTCATTCGAACGATCATAAATCCATCGCTGAATGCCACTACCAATACAAATACGTCTCTGGCGACCTCGTCGCTGAATGCGAGTACGAATGCGACGTTAACTTGACGTATGTGCTTAAGGCTACCCATGCCTCCCCTCCGTGGTCTTGAAGATACCCAAGGACACCCAGAGTCACGTTTGTTCAAGATATATCGATATATGCGCAGAGGAAGGCAACCTAAGACGTAGAAAGCCTTGTGGTAATGTAAATTTGGTTCCTCGCAAAGCACCATACTGCACCCAAGCGAAACACAAGATGGTTAAGGTTCATGTTATTCAAGAATGGCCTGGAAGCAGAAATTTCTAACGTTTCCTGATTTACCACTCGGAGATTTTGTGACGACAGATAGCGTGTGAAGCCTGTTGATTGACTGGATCGGCTTCCACTCATTTTGGTAATTCTCGTGCATGGATATTTCCACTTTATAAATGATCCAGTATAATTTTGCGGCGATTATGAACCGGAATTTTAGTAGCTGAGGCTGGGGACACGAAAGAAATCGAAGGGGACAAATTGTCACTTTTCAGAAATTGGGGTACACACGTTCCCCAGCCCCCCAGAAGTTACAGCCATGTCGTGCACGTTTGACGGTACGTCATGTTCTGTACTCGTGTGTAGGTTACGGTGGCGAGCTCATGCGACACTTTAGGACTGCTGCCAGGTCGCTGACATATCCATGCATGCTGGATGATGACTCCCCAATCAGGCATAATGGTACTCTCTTTCATTTTCTCTCAGAAATAGAATTTGAGGCTATGCACACACCAATATGAGATTATTACTCACTACTGACTCCTGGGCGCATTGATAACAAAGCATGATTTAAATATATATGGGCGCAGTATGATCAACGAAATGGTTGACGCGCTCTTGAACCACAAATACTAACTAACCACTATATGTTGGCCGTCTCTTCGCTATGTACCGGCTGGGCGCAATATAGCCGAAGCAGCTGCGGCGCCAAAAATACCAACTACACACACCGCTATGTACTGGCAGCCTTCCCGCTACATACCGACCACCCCTCCGCAATATGCTGGCCAACTCCCCGCTACTACCGACCCTCGCTTCGTCATATTCCGGCTGTCGCTCCGCTATATCCCGGCCGTCTCCCGCTAAAACCGACCATCGCTCCGCTATATATCGGCTGTCGCTCCGCTATATCCCGGCCGTCTCCCGTTACAACCGACCATCGCTCCGCTATATATCGGCTGTCGCTCCGCTATATATCGGCTGTCGCTCCGCTATATATCGGCTGTCGCTCCGCTATATCCCGGCCGTCTCCCGTTACAACCGACCATCGCTCCGCTATATATCGGCTGTCGCTCCGCTATATCCCGGCCGTCTCCCGTTACAACCGACCATCGCTCCGCTATATATCGGCTGTCGCTCCGCTATATCCCGGCCGTCTCCCGCTACATGTCGACCGTCGTTCAGCTATATATGGGCCGTCTCGCCGCTACATGCCGACCGTCTCTCCGCTATATACTGGCTGTCTGCCCGCTAAATACCGGCTGGATCGGACGGCTGCGGCCGCCGCCATACCTGTGAGGCTGACTGAGGAGAGACGGCCCTGTTAGGAGGCGATTTGTGAGCCGTCCACGTGATGCCGGTTCGGTATCTCGGCGTCGGCCCCGCCACCCTATGTCAGCGACAACGAGCCGCCGTCGGTCGGCCGCCGCTCAATCGGTCCCAGCGGCTGCTGGTCGATCCGTCTCGCGTCCGTTCGTGACGGCCATGTGACAGGCACGCGGTGCGACCGTGACTTAGCGGCCGCCTGAGGCTCGGCCGGCCTTTGGCCGCTCGTGTGGCTGGCGGCGGCTGGCCATGCCGTTTCGCTGGAGGCGTGTTCAGCTGGAATCGAAATGGGACCAAGGTGCTCACAAATTGACTCGCTGTTGACCAAATTTAGCATGCGACAAGCCAAGCTTTGGATATCATGAGTCAACCCTGACACACCGAGTCAGCCCTGATGACGACGAATCGATTCGGAATCGATCCCGAGTCGACACGGGTTAGGTACAGGGGCCTCGACGGACCCGGGTCGATCGTAGTTGGAGTCGGCCTGGCCGATGGCCCGCCTCTGACGCCAGCTGCCGCTCTCCTGTCGCCGCTCTCTGTTTCCAGGTGGCGGCTGCTCTCTGCTGCACCAACAGGCGCGCAGTATTCTCGGTTTATCCGGCACTGTCGTGCTCGTTGACGAGCGCCTTCGTAATCGTTCTGTTTGTGTCTCAAGTCAGTTTCAGGGATGTGATACCGAGTCATGCTTTCCCCCTCTGTGTTCACCTTTCTCATACCAAATGTCTGTAGACCTTTGATGCGTCTGCGGAATCAGTATGACTCGGATCTGTAGACATTTGATGCGTCTGCGGAATCAGTATGACTCGGATCTGTAGACATTTGATGCGTCTGCGGAGTCAATATGACTCGGATCTGTAGTCCTTCGATGCGTCTGCGGAGTCAATATGACTCGGATCTGTAGACCTTTGATGCGTCTGCGGAGTCAATAGGACTCGGATCTGTAGACTCTTGATGCGTCTGCGGAGCAGGACTCATAGAAGTTCATGGTGTATATGACGTGAGCAGGGCTCAGACGATTCCGTGATGTTTGAGATCAGGAGTAGGAGGTCAGGAGTACACAGAATGTTCAGATTCATCTTGATAGGCACAACCTTTTAAGGGATGCTCTATATTGATTTCGATCTCGAAGGTCTTGTTTAACTAACCTATTGGAGTTCATGGAGTATGTTACTAAAGAAGCAGACAATCAAAGCAGGATAGATGTTGTGTACTTGGACTTTAGCAAAACTTTTGATAAAGTTCCACATGGGAGGCTAATTCATCAACTACAGCAACATGGGATTGTTGGAAAAGTTTTAGGTTGAATTGAAGCATGGCTGAGGGGAAGGAAACAAAAGGTAGTGTTAAATGGATGTAACTCTGATTGGAAGGATGTTCTGAGTGGAGTACCACAGGGCTCTGTTCTAGGGCCACTTCTCTTTATCATCTTTGTGAATAGCATTGATGCACGGCTGAGGAATAGAGTGTTCAAATTTGCTGATGACATCAAGCTAGTAGGAGTCGCAAACGGTAGTGATCACTTTAGTAATATTCAACTAGACTTGGAGGACCTAAAAAAAGTGAGCTGATCAATGACAGGTGTCTTTCAACTATGATAAGTGTAAGGTTATGCATCTGGGGTCTGGAGGTGAGACTTTCAGATATACCATGGGAGGAATGAAACTGGATGTTATTGATGAGGAAAGGGACTAAGGTGTGTTGGTTTCAAAAGACCTTAAAGCAGAAAAACAATGTATTTCAGCTAGGAACATGGCACTCAGAATGCTGGGGTCTCATTAATAGAAGTGTGATACATAAGAGCAAGGAAGTCATGAAAAAAAACTGTACGTAGCATATGTGCGACCCCACTTGGAATATTTCGTACAAGCATGGAGCCCCTACCTAGAAAAAGATATAGATATGTTAGAAAGAGTGCAGCGCAAAGCAACTAGACTCATCAGTGGAATAGGTAACTTAGAATATGGGGAAAGGCTTGTGGCATTAGATATGTACTCACTCAAGTATAGGAGATTAAGGGGGACATGATATAAATGTACAACATTGTTAAAGGACTAGATCCGGTCAATTTGAATAGCGCTCCTCAGTTTAGAGTATCACATAGGGGTCATCAATTCAGGTTAGACAAGTTGAGGTGTAGGACAGTTAAGCGACAACAGGTGAAGGGTTGTTGATCAGTGGAATAGGCTGCCTGCTGATGTTGTCGGGAGTTCCTCCTTGAATGTATTTAACAATAGGGTGGACAATTTTTTAGACATAAAAATCTTGTTTTTGAGTTCTGATTTGTGGTGGATGGGGTGAGATTTGTGCTAGGTGGGTGTGCACGGCACAGACCCCTTTAAGCAGGCATGAATGCGGTTTGAAAGTTGTTGGTAGGGCATTCAATCCACGTGTTGAGGGGGAATCAGGGGAATGGGGCTGGATAGCTAGGGTAGATAGGCATTGATAGGTGTGTGGGATGTTGATGGATGGTTTCTTTAGGATGTGGTGATGGTTGGGGTGGGTCTTTTTATCGGGATTATGGTATCTTCCATCTACATGCTTAACTGGATGGGCCCTTGTGGCTCTTGTTAAGTCTAAACACTTTATGACTGTATGACTTTATGACTACGAGGGCTTTGATTTATACCAAGTTCTTTCTGTGCCATGCCATTATTTGAGGAGGGTGCCACAATCATCATGTCTACACAACTACTGGCGATGTCACGGGGCCTATCTGAAGGTGTATCCACGCCAGTTGTCATTATGAAGGTGGACGTGGACTGTTTTGGGCGGCGGTCAATGTGAAGGACGCTGAGGGTGGAAGTGCAAGGTGTTGGGCAGAGTGTACCGCCACTGCAATGTGAATGCTGAGCGCGGACACTAGGGTGTCCCAAAAACATGTATGAAAACCAAAAACAGATATTTTTGGGGGCTAAAGTTTGCCGATATTCTACTACCGGACAGAGGCTTGCATGCCAATTTTAAGAGGAATCTATGAATATTTAGAGATTGCGCCGAAAAGCACTTCGATTGGAGTGTGCCTATGGCTTGTATTGACCGAATGACAGATAGCAAACAGGGTATTTGTATTTAGATAATGCTCGCTTCCTTCACAGTACTGGCGACTAGATCTGGCCTACTTTAACACTTTCTTGATGAGATACCCTTTGTCTTCTCTCGCTGCGCTCTGCGATGATGATGTGCTAGCTAAAGCAGGCACTGCTTCTGCTCTTCTGACTTGGCTGCGGCGTTGTCGCGTTTGGTGAGAGAGATTCCCTGTTCTGCGGCGTCATTGACCACCTTGAGAGCCCTTGCTCTTTGACATGCTACTCGATACGCTGCGTCGTCCTACCACTCCTTGGACTCCTTATCGAGGATGCTTTGGTCCACCTGCAGGTGGGTCAACAGGATCATGGACCTTGCGGTCACGAAGTCTTCGAACGGTACGTCCAGGTTCAGGCATTTGCCCTCCAGCCGTTTCATCGCTTTGCGCTGCGGCTTTTGGAAGTTGGTCACCATCTTCACTCTTATGGCGTCCTCCACTCGCTCATCAAAGAGCACCAAACCAGCAAGATCTTCAGAGAGATACTAGAGGTGTATGTGCAGGGCCTGTGGCGCGGGTTCGGCGAGAGCACGATCTGGGTACAGCTTGAGGTCGGCGAGCTGGTGGTCGTTGTACGGTGTGTGTACTGAAAAGGGTGCCTCATGCCAGTATTTGGCGTAGACGAGGACAACGAAGATTGCCATGCGGCGGATGCCGACTTCGTCCCGGGAGCTGAAATACAGGTTGTACAGCTGGGGGGGGGGGATGGCCATCTTGAGATAGTAGATGGCTTTCTGCATCCACCTTGCTTGATGAAGAGCACTCGGTGGACGAAACTTAGGACCATCGCTCTTCCCGTCGCACATGTCTCCGGTCTAGAAGAAGCAGCTGAGTCGCATGAGTTCCTCGTAGTCCTCGCGAGGCCGCTCAGACGTTCTGAGGACCTCTTGGTAACGTGTTGCCAGCTCCTCGCGATTGTCCTCTGACTCTTCCGCGAAGTCGTCAATCGCCACGGCTTCTGTTTGATTGATACATCGCCAATTCGTTTGGAACCTCGAAGATGTCAACGGCTGGACCTGGGGACTTTCCGAAGCAGCCTTAAAACGCTCTCCTGAGAATAACTTCTGAGACATGATACTGGCAAGCCAACCACAGGAGGTCGCGGCCGAGATCTTGTTCGATGCAAATGCATGCTCTTCGGATCACCGACCGCCATCGCGTCGAACGGTAGCGCCATTATCTTGTGATCAAGGCCTTGCTCTTTCAGTTCTTGCAGAACAGCCGTGGCTTCCTCGAGTCCCGAACTGTTCGCTGCGATTGGAACACTGAGGATGAACTATGTGTCCTCTCCTACTTCGCTTTTGACGTTTCATCGTCATTTTTGGCTAACACATTGCAATACTGTATGGCAACAGAGTGGTTGTCATAGTAACAGCATTCGTTTACAGTACAGTAACAACTTCGCTACTTCACTGGTAATTTTGTAATGTAAAAAAAGTTTCCAAAAAATTGTATTGACCAATACTCGATGCAATATAATATACAGGATGTATTTAATTAATAGCAGTTTACTTTTAATGTATCTAGGTACCTATGTAATTTATCCAATGCTTACTTATGCATTTGCCTGTTATAGTCGGATGGCAAAGAAAGTGCATTTCGGCGCGACCTCTACATATACTCAGATTCACTCAAAATCGTGACAGTACTATTTTCTGGTGAAGTGGAATAGGAGCAACCTTCGGCCTCTAAATACATGCGAACAAATGTGTTTTGGTACACCCTGTTGGACACGGATGGTCTTGGGCAGAGTTGGCCGCCGCTGCAATGCGAAGGTTGAGGATGGACGCATATGGTGTTGGGCAGAGTTGGCCACCACTGCAATGCGAAGGTTGAGGATGGACGCAGATTGTGTTGGGCAGAGTTGGCCGCTACTGCAATGCGAAGGTTGAGGGTGGACACAGATGGTGTTGGGCAGAGTTGGCCGCCGCTGCAATGCGAAGGTTGAGGATGGACGCAGACAGTATTGGGCAGAGTTGGCCACCACTGCAATGTGAAGGTTGAGGGTGGACGCAGATGGTGTTGGGCAGAGTTGGCCGCTACTGCAATGCGAAGGTTGAGGGTGGACGCAGATGGTGTTGGGCAGAGTTGGCCGCTACTGCAATGTGAAGGTTGAGGGTGGACGCAGATGGTGTTGGGAAGAGTTGGCCGCTACTGCAATGCTGGATGTCTGGAGAAGTTGGGGTCAGTTTAGCTGATTACTATCGTGCCGTCGGTCTCCAGGTACCGCGGTGTGGGTCGCTGCCACCAGATGGCCCGTGCACCTTTCATTTGAATTATTTGTCAAGGAACATGCTTGTCAAGGTACGAACCTACACTGGATATGGGCCATAGATCCAGTGTGTCACACACTGGCGAAAGTCTGTCATATATCGTATGTGGGCTTAGCCGTGCAAAGTTGATAACATAAAAATATAGGCCCGGATGGCCCGCGACGGATGGCACGTGAGGTACCATGTTAAAACAAAGTTATTGGGGGATGTGTTCTGGCGAACATTAGAGGCTGAACCATCTCCAAAGTCGTTGGGGAAGGTGTTCTGACGAACATTGGGGGCTGGAGCCTTTCCAAAGTCGTTGGGGGAGGTGTTCGGATAAACATTGGGGGCTGAAGCCTCTCCAAAGTCATTGGGGGAGGTGTTCGGGCGGACATTGGGGGTTGAAGCTTCTCGAAACAAATGGAAAAACTTGGCGTGCATTAGCATATCATCCTAAAACATCCAGAGCGATACCGAACATCAATATCTTGATCATGCGTATTCAGTACGTACAATACAACAAATGAGACCTAGCCCCAGCTGCAAGGATCAGGTGTGCCTAAGTCACATTGATGCGCCTATGCAAGTTCCGTCCAGATTTGTGCAGCCGAGGAACTGGCAGCAGCGTCGTGTGTAATTTGTAGACTTGTAAGCATAACTTTTCTGTTCGTTCTGTTCCTGATTGGACGGTTCGTTATTATAATTAGGGATCCTCTCCTGGGGCGCATACGTTCTGCAGACACATGTAAATAGGATTTTGTGACATCAACAACCACCAACAGATGACTGGAGACAGGTCAAAAGTCGATCACAGGTTGGTCCGGGGCCGACTTTTGTGTTTTATTCAGGCACGTTCGGCTCCCGGGACTGATTTTCCGTCTGCTGTCAGCTCAAACCGGGCCCAGCGCCGGTGTTTGCGTTTGGTTGCGGGGCATGTTGCCGCTGATTGTGGCCTGCAGGCCGGACGGTGACTGTCTGACACCACGCCAAGCGTGACTGTGCTTGTCTGGCAACGTCAAGCGTGACTGTCGGTGCCTGTCTGACACCACACCAAGCGTGATTGCCGGTGCCTGTCTGACACTACCTGTGACACTACACCAAGCGTGACTGCCGGTGCCTGTCTGACACCACGCCAAGCGTGACTGCTTGTCTGGCAACGTCAAGCGTGACTGTCGGTGCCTGTCTGACACCACACCAAGCGTGATTGCCGGTGCCTGTCTGACACTACCTGTGACACTACACCAAGCGTGACTGCCGTTGCTGTTTGACCTTGATCATCACGTGCTTCGCCACTGGGTAGGACGTATTCGAGATGTCTAGGTTGCCAGTGTCAGCGTGGTATTATGTATCCAACATGGACATATGCTATAAATATGATAGCGTGTGGATACATGGTGAGAAGTGGCTCCCCGTGATACGTTACGGGACGTGCCAGCTGGGCATTGGGGACGCGGGACTGCACTACCTGGCAGGTGGGATTCCCTGTATGTGAGGCGCTCCGTGATACACGACGGGATGTGGCACCTTGGTGATGGGAGGCGCGGCCCGGGTCCTGGAGTCTCGTGCATGCCTGACCGCACTCTGAGTGAGCTACACGGGCGGGTGCCGACTGTCCCGCCACTGCCGACCACCCAGCCGACTGGCTTGGTCCGTGCGCCTGGTGACCCCGCCGACGGACGGTCTGAGCCACCGCCGCCGGCCGGCCGGCCGCGACGTCTGCGTCCAATTTCCAATGGTACTCCCGGCGGAACCATAGCGCGACCGTGTGTCACGGCCCGCCGGCACAGACATGAGGACCAAAGCAGCACGCCAGATGACTTTCTCAGAGTTCCAGCACATGAAAAAGGTGAGCGCCACACTCAGGTGTTTCGGCGAGCCTTGTCATCGTTGGATGAAGTGCTTGACTTCGGTGGGCCTGCTTAACTTATGCAACCTGTATACATGCCGCTGTAATACGATAGATAGAAACTATGCTTCCTGGAGTAAAATTGATGACGTATGTATGCAGTCGTGATGCTATGTTTGGTATTTCCTGGTCAAATAGTTCCCGTTGTATTTTGGGGGTGGAAACGACCGCTGAAATATGCGAACTAATGATAGTTCCGTGGTCTTTTCCTGGGATTTACCACAGCTTTCTAGACGTTCAGCTGCATATCAAAGGTCAGCTTGAGCTAATTTTCCTCGGACTGCTGGAGGATAAATGGCAGAAGGTCATCAATGTAATTAAGACAAAACGCGACTCGTATCTGTTGAAGGGACGGAAAGCACTCTTAGCCATGTCGGTGCAGCGACCCCCGGGGACGGAATAACCGCCAGCCACTCTGAACCGTGTCGGTGCAGCGACCCCCGGGGACGGAATAACCGCCAGCCACTCTGAACCGTGTCGGTGCAGCGACCCCGGGGACGGAATGACCTCCAGCCACTCTGAACCGTGTCGGTGCAGCGACCCCCGGGGACGGAATAACCGCCAGCCACTCTGAACCGTGTCGGTGCAGCGACCCCCGGGGACGGAATAACCGCCGTCACATCACCACCGTCACCTCACCACCGTCGCATCACCACCGTCACCTCACCGCCGTCACCTTGCTGCCGTCACCCCACCGCCGTCACCTCGCTGCCGTCACCCCACCGCCGTCACCTCGCTGCGTCACCTCCCCGCCGTCACCTCACTACCGTCACCTCACCACTGTCACCTCGCCGCCGTCACCTCACCACCGTCACCTCACCACCGTCACCTCGCCGCCGTCACCTCACCACCGTCACCTCACCACCGTCACCACCACCGTCACCTCACCACCCGTCACCTCACTACCGTCACCTCACCACCGTCACCCCACTACCGTCACCTCACCACCGTCACCTCACCACCGTCACCCCCCCGTCACCTCACCACCGTCACCTCGCCACCGTCACCTCACCGCCGTCACCTCACCACCGTCACCTCACCACCGTCACCTCACCACCGTCACCTCACTACCGTCACCTCACCACCGTCACCTCACCGCCGTCACCTCACCACCGTCACCTCACCACCGTCACCTCACCACCGTCACCCCACTACCGTCACCTCACCACCGTCACCTCACCACCGTCACCTCACCACCGTCACCTCACCACCGTCACCTCACCACCGTCACCTCACCACCGTCACCTCACCACCGTCACCTCACCACCGTCACCTCACCACCGTCACCTCACCACCGTCACCTCACCACCGTCACCCCACTACCGTCACCTCACCACCACGTGTCACCTCACCACCGTCACCTCACCACCGTCACCTCACCACCGTCACCTCACCACCGTCACCTCACCACCGTCACCTCACCACCGTCACCTCACCACCGTCACCTCACTACCGTCACCTCACCACTGTCACCTCACCACCGTCACCTCACCACCGTCACCTCACCACCGTCACCTCACCACCGTCACCCCACTACCGTCACCTCACCACCACCGTCACCTCACTACCGTCACCTCACCACCGTCACCCCACCGCCGTCACCTCGCTGCGTCACCTCACCGCCGTCACCTCACTACCGTCACCTCACCACTGTCACCTCACCGCCGTCACCTCGCCGCCGTCACCTCACCACCGTCACCTCACCGCACAGTGTGATAACTCAGGGAAAAAACTGGCCAGAAATACATTTCTGGACTATTTTGTATGCCATATTTGTGGCGCCATTGCATCAGCAAATGCTTGATGCACACCTGATCACAGTTTTTAGGAATATTTTCACAAAATTTGATATAGTAACAAGTCCATGAACATGGACAACATTACGTGCGAAAAAAAACGATGCGCATGTACACAAATGTTGTCGGAGCTTGACGACTGATAAAAGTAAGATGCATTCTAAAAACCTGGGCAAGTGAGATATGAAAAGATAGCTGGGAACATTCTCAATGCGATGAGCAATTCAAAAAGGCATAACACGATTCACAATTTGCTATATTGTATCAAACAATAAGTCATTTCAATAATCGTCCAACTTTTTAGTACCTCCAAGTTCAAATAAGGTTTAAAAAAATCGCACAACAGCGCACAACCAGATACCAATCCCAATGAAATCATGGATTCTTTGTCTATATGTACCGTAAGTTTCAGCTGCACCTAGCTGCTCTTACACCGGTGGTGATCAATTGTATCCCGGCAGGCCTCGGTGCGGTGCGGTGGCCAGCCCGGGCAGCACGGGGAAGCCCGAGCCGGACGCTGCGACGCGCCGGTTGGCGGGGTGTTCTGACCGGGTAACCTGACCCAGCGGTCGCTATGCCAAATGCTTCCCTAACTGACGAGGCGACTGAGTCGAGATAGGCCACGCACAGCGTTTCCCATGGCAGGGAAGTTTTCCTTGCCTGTAAGGGTCGGGTCAGTGTGGTTGGATTTTGCGTACAGTGAGCAGGGAGGTGCGCGTCAGCAGATACAAATTAGTAAACTTGTTAACCAGTGCAAAAGCGTTTGGGCGTGAAAACAATTATGCTCATGTTTTTAATTACAGTTTGCAGTTGGCTATGGAGAAAATCCCTCAGGGCTATGTCCCAAGTGAGTCCTCGATTGCGGACATGAAAAAGGCGTCCGATTTGATCGCCAAGAACTTAAAGGAAAGTCGGTTATGTAAGCGAGCCCAGGATAAATTCAGAAGTCAGTTCGCGACTTATCTTTCGGGAAACGAATTGTTCTCCGTACCCCTGAAGCGTGATGACCACGTCGTGGGTGATGATGAAGCCAATACCCGCTTTAATGACGAGGCCGTGGAGGGAGCACGAAGGCGACCAGCTAGAATATACGATCAGCTCAGCGCGTCGGGCCTCCTCAAGAGTTGCTGAGCAGCACAGTTCTCTGCAGCTCGTGGAGGCTGCCAGGCGAAGTGCTCGTACTGAGGGCTTGGAGGACGTGGCTTTCGTGCTGCGACAGGTGGGGGCATCACCGAATCGGTCCAGCAAGATTCGCGGGCTCTCAGAAGCTCTAAAGTAAGCCATCCCGAGTGCGCTTCAGGAGACCGGGCGCTGGCAATGTATGTGTCAGTTGGCTTGTCTGTTCACGGCTACCGTATGGTCCGCCGAGTGACGAATGATGCGGCGAAGACAGATATCCTGCCCGCCTATGGAAAAGTGCATGAGGCCAAGGTAGAGTGCCATCCGGCATCCAGCAGCATGCAATTTACCGAGACGTCAGCTAAGGTGGCACTGCAGGCTCTCCTGTATCATACGACGCAGCGGCTGGTGGCATGTCTGCCGTTTGTCGCCCGTACCGACTCAGCTTCAGCTACTCACCAGCCGTCGACGTCATCCAGCACCTACACTTCGGAGGTGCTTCACGTCAAATGGAGATTTGACAGGGCCACAGAGCCATATGTATACAAACAGATGGGATATGCGATAAAGCTGCAGAACAAAATCTGTTTTGTGCCACTCTGGTGCCTTTGCAACTGACGGTTGGTGGCACTTGCGTCTGGACCAACCTAACGCCGTCTTCAACCCGCTTCAGCCGGCCGTTGCGGATCCAGCACAAGCGCTAGACAGCAGAGGCCTCCCGGAAAGAACGAGACAGTGTTGAATCCGAGATAAGTCTACTGAGGTCGACTTGCGTCACCGCAACATACGACACCAGTCTCATAGTGACGTACAATCTTCAACTCACCATGATTTACGGCAAGGTGTGACATGCACCATCTGTGGGTGTACACCTCGTCAGATGAATGACCTGTCTGCTGCTGCGGCTCGACCTGCCCGCGAGGGTACATGCCAGCTCGGTCTCTCAACTATGCATGCCTGGATTCGATGCTTTGGGTGCCTTCTCCACATATCTTACCGACTGAAGGTCAAAATGTAGGCGGTGTCTGGCGAAGAAAACATGATATTCGTTATTGGTTATTGGTTTTTTTACGACACGTCGACCGTTGAGTCATATAGCGTCGCCAATCTCTCACGCCGATTGGTCGCGGGCGAAGAGCAGCGACAGGTGAGACTCGAACCCACAATCTTTCGATTGTGAGACGAGCATCTTACCCCTAGACCACTCGTCCCCGAAACAAAACATGATATTCGTGAAAGAAAGGAAGAAGAAATTGCAGCGGCAGTTCCGGGAGAGACCGGGTCTTGTCGTGGATCAGCCACGTGCGGTTTGGCTACGTCTAACGACGGGAACGCGGCTCCACATGCCTTCACTCTTCAGAGACCCAGATTCGATCTGTGTGTGATATATTATGGATGCGTTTTGGCATAATTTCAACCACTTAGGACGAGGAGATCTTGGATTTATTATGGGTAGCAATTATTATATCATATTTACAGTGCAGGATGCTCGCATAGCAAACGCTAACTAATAATTATCCGATATGTGAGCGCCCATGGACTTCACTTATGACGTCATTATGATGTCATCATGCATGGCCGGACGTCAATCTTTTAAAACAAGGTACACTAGGTACTCATGCAGGTGTGTGTACAATTTCAGCTTTCTACCTCAATCGGTTCCCGAGATATTTCGCGGAAGCAAAATGAGGGCAACAGAATGCTCCCTTCCCTCTAGCAGGTATGACCTCTGACATTCCTGGGTTAAGCAATCTTTAAGGCGATAGAGCTCCTCCATATGTTCTAAATTTGAAGCTCTTTCGATTGAGACCAAAATCGCCCCTGTAACTAGCATACTTTGTCCGCAATGATTTATGGCCAGTTTTTCCCTCGATATATCACACTGTGCACCGCCGTCACCTCACCACCGTCACCTCACCACCGTCACCTCACCACCGTCACCTCACCACCGTCACCTCACCACCGTCACCTCACCGCCGTCACCTCACCACCGTCACCTCACCACCGTCACCTCACCACCGTCACCTCGCTGCCGTCACCTCATCACCGTCACCTCACCGCCGTCACCTCACCACCGTCACCTCACCACCGTTACCTCACCACTGTCACCTCACCGCCGTCACCTCACCACCGTCACCTCACCACCGTCACCTCACCACCGTCACCTCACCGCCGTCACCTCACCACCGTCACCTCACCACCGTTACCTCACCACTGTCACCTCACCGCCGTCACCTCACCGCCGTCACCTCACCGCCGTCACCTCACCACTGTCACCTCACCACCGTCACCTCACCACCGTCACCTCACCACCGTCACCTCACCGCCGTCACCTCACCGCCGTCACCTCACCACCGTCACCTCACCACCGTCACCTCACCACCGTCACCTCACCACCGTCACCTCACCACCGTCACCTCACCACCGTCACCTCACCACCGTCACCTCACCACCGTCACCTCACCACCGTCACCTCACCGCCGTCACCTCACCGCCGTCACCTCACCACTGTCACCTCACCGCCGTCACCTCACCACCGTCACCTCACCACCGTCACCTCACCGCCGTCACCTCACCACCGTCACCTCACCGCCGTCAACTCACCACCGTCAACTCACCACCGTCACCTCACCACTGTCACCTCACCGCCGTCACCTCACCACCGTCACCTCACCGCCGTCACCTCGCTGCCATCACCTCACCGCCGTCCCGTCACCTCACCGCCGTCACCTCACCGCCGTCACCTCACCGCCGTCACCTCACCGCCGTCACCTCACCGCCGTCACCTCACCACCGTCACCTCACCACCGTCACCTCACCGCCGTCACCTCGCTGCCATCACCTCACCGCCGTCCCGTCACCTCACCGCCGTCACCTCACCGCCGTCACCTCACCGCCGTCACCTCACCGCCGTCACCTCACCACCGTCACCTCGCTGCCGTCACCTCACCACCGTCACCTCGCTGCCATCACCTCACCGCCGTCACCTTACCGCCGTCACCTCACCGCCGTCACCTCACCGCCGTCACCTTACCGCCGTCACCTCACCACCGTCACCTCACCACCGTCACCTCACCACCGTCACCTCACCACCGTCACCTCACTACCGTCACCTCACCACCATCACCTCACCACCGTCACCTTACCGCCGTCACCTTACCGCCGTCACCTCACCACCGTCACCTCACCACCGTCACCTCACCACCGTCACCTCACCACCGTCACCTCACCACCGTCACCTCACCACCGTCACCTCACCACCGTCACCTCACCACCGTCACCTCACCGCCGTCACCTCACCACCGTCACCTCACCACCGTCACCTCACCGCCGTCACCTCACCACCGTCACCTCACCGCCGTCACCTCACCGCCGTCACCTCACCACCGTCACCTCACCACCGTCACCTCACCGCCGTCACCTCACCGCCGTCACCTCACCACCGTCACCTCACCACCGTCACCTCACCACCGTCACCTCACCACCGTCACCTCACCGCCGTCACATCACCACCGTCACCTCACCGCCGTCACCTCAAATGCACTGTTCAATTGCATGTTGTTATTTTGGATTGTTTTTCTTCTACAACCTGAAAATTAAAATTTGAGCGTAATTTTTTTAATTCCAGATAATGTATATGTCCATGATAATAATTGCATATATAAATGGCATGCATATTAAGCTAATACAAATGGCATGTTAGCTAAATTTGAGCTTTGTCAACTTTCAAAACAAATGTAGATAAAACTAGCTTTGTCCAGCCCGCTTTACCCATGGACAAAACCGGCTAAGGCCGTCTGCTGGACGAAACCTGCCAACCCTGTATCAGACCCATATGTTCTGTCCGCTCTGTTCCATGTTTACATTGGTGCACCGCACTTCTTCCTTTATATGGCGACATATTCGTCTGCTCCCTCCAACTAGCGGCACACTCCAACCTCTCGACATCTGAGACTGCGTACGTCAAACTCCACTGGCATCTGCGTCACAGGTGGCATATAGTCACTCCCCCTCCAACTAGCGGCACACTCCAACCTCTGAGCATCTGAGACTGCGTACGTCACGCACTCCACTGGCATCTGTATCAGGGGGAATATAGTCACTCCTCGTCTTTCCAGCGGCACACTACACCCTTGGAAATGGGTTGAGACACGCTCCACTATCGTGAGTGAGTTGTGACACACTACTGCGAGTGAGACGCAGCACATTCCATTATTGTGAGTAGGTTGCGACACACTCCCCACTCGTGACTGGGTTGTGACACACTCTTGTGAGCGAGTTGCGGCACACGCCAATTATTGTTCGTGGAATGCGACACAACCCACTCCCTCACTGCTCCCAGCCGCCCGAGTCGCTCTAGGCGGTAGCGACGCTGTCCGGAAGCCAGCGACCACGTACCACGACGCCCTGGGGTGGCGTGAAGTGGGGCCATTACGGACCGAGCGGCGCTTAACCCGGTCCGCGACAGCATGCTTAATTCAATGACGCCTACGCGGGCAGACGCGGCGTGGCAGCGTGGCCCCCGCAACAGGCGGTCACCGCTGGGCGACAAGGCCCCACAACAGGCGGTCACCGCTGGGCGACGCGGCCCCCGCAACAGGCGATCATCGCTGGGCGACGCGGGCCCCGCTGGGCGACAAGGCCCCACAACAGGCGGTCACCGCTGGGCGGCGCGGCCCCCGCAACAGGCGATCCCCGCTAGGCGACGCGGGCCCCGCTGGGCGACAAGGCCCCACAACAGGCGGCCACCGCTGGGCGACAGGCCCCACAACAGGCGGTCATCGCTGGGCGTCGCGGCCCCCGCAACAGGCGGCCCCCCTCCGAGGAAAGGGACGGACTAAATGCGAATTGTATTGACATTTCTTGATATATGGTGTTGAATGTTGGACTGTTGACCTGTGAATTGCGTTAACTAGTTAAATTAATGTCCATAGTCAGAACAAGGAAGACATGAAGTTCGCATGAGTAATCTTTTTGGCAAAGGGCGGAAGCTGTTGGTGTCTGAACCGCCAACCGGGAGGGATATCCTGAGGTATGGCATCTACTTGAAAGAGACATTTGAGGGTGAAGATAACAGGAGGAACTACAAGTGGACCAGTCGGTTAGTGACATCTACCCTGGTCTGATTTGTCAGTGGAACAAAGCTAATGCTCTTTTCAAGCCACCTGTTATCAATGAAAAGGTGATGATCATTATGTCTGAGCTCAATGAGTTCTGAAATTCGGCAGTCCAGTGCAGGATTGATTCCCGTGAAAGATCTTGACTTCATCGATGGACAGAAAGAGAAGGCTGGAAGTAAAGGATCCCACCAAATTGGAAGCTCTGATCTGCCAGGGCACAAGAGAAGTGAGGACATTAGAAAGTCTCTGGATATGGAAAAGAAGGCAGATAAAAGGAGAAGGAGCAAGGAGAAATATGTTGCAGCAGCAGAGAAAGCAGCCGGGAAGGATGCTGATATATTTTTTGGCAAATGGTGATCAGGATCTGTGATTGGAGAGAAGTAGTACTGAAAATACCTTTGTCCCTGAAGTTGAGCTCTTCCCTGAAACTGTCCCTGAGCCTGCAGCGACGGTACAGAACAGCTATGATGCGATTACAATCCCGCATCCCCATTGATAAGCGGATTGCTCTGACCAGTAGGGTATGGATTGGATGGAAGCTGAGGGCAGTGACCAATCTTTTCCTGCAAAGATCAGAGGAGAACACTGGTGTTGCTAGTGAGCCTGGCAGCTACTTTCTGCCCCACTTTACCTCAGAGAAAGGAACTAAAGAAGAGTCACATGCTGAGTAGATTGGTGATGTCCTGTTTTACTGGCGGAAAGAGAGGGGTTTTGATAAGACCTTGTGAGGAGACTTAAATGTCAACACTGGTGTGAATGCTGAAGTAATGCGGATGCTGGAACTGCACCTGGGGAGAACGCTGGTCTTGTTGGTGTGCAGCCTGCACACTGGTGAACTTACCCTGCGCCATTTCATTGTTGACCTTGATGACCATACTCTGTCAAACAACACATTTTCCGAGCCAATAGGAAAGCTCCTTGATTCTGCCACATACTTGGATATAAATCCAAACTTCCCCAGATCTCTGTTGGCCATTCACTGATCAAGCTGCCTAACAAGGTCATTCAAGCTATCTCAACTGATCAACACTATGGCTATGAGACTGTCTGTGCAGTCAGGGATGGAGTGCGTCCTGCACGGTTGGCCCTGTTGGACAGCCGTTGGTTCACTACAGCGAACAGACTTCTCAGACTCTGGACGTCAAAGCACCGACTTAAAGGAAAGAACTTGAAGAATCTGTGATTCATTGCGGAATTCAGCATTGGATTACACTACCCATGTTGGTTCCCTATGAAGGTCAAGCACTCCTGGATCGAAGGGCCCAGGCACATCATGTTTCAGCTGGACTGCCTCAAGTCCCAAGGGAAGGAGGTGCTGGACCTTGTGATGCCGACTGTGAGAGTATCTGCTTGGCATGTCCACACTGAACCCATAATCCAAACACTGATGTGCTCTGAGGATTAAAAGGAGAATATTGAGGGTTGGATGGTATCGCCATCAGGGGAGAGGAGGACACAGACACTCAGCTGGGGGACTCCTATGTCAAAACCAGGACACCTGGCATGAAACGTGATACTTTCGGCATTGGTGATTTGATCAGCTGATCAGATTTTGTGTCAGAGCCACTTCTCATCTGCTCCCTAAGCACCGCCGAGGTGAAGAACTTCATTAACACCCCGATGGAGGTGCTCAGCAGGCCTTGCCACACGCAACTTATTGAGAGAGTTGCTAAAATGGTGACTGATGCTTCTGCTAAGTACTTCTCACAGGAAAAGAGGAATGGAGGCAGCAGTGCTCAGCAGACCAGCTGATGGAGGATGATGTCCAAGAATGAGTCAAATGAGGACTCGTGCAACCTGGCAAAATTCAGAAAGTCACGAATTGTGCCTTGTTATTGTATTCAGTGACATATATGCAGCCCACCTGCTCATACAGATGTAATCGGGATTTTGTTTTGTCAATGTACATGATTATCTTATAACTTAATATCCTAAAAAAAGGTTAGAAAGGGTAAAATTTGCTATGAAAAAAATACATGGATGATGTAGGTTATAGTCATCCTATACGAAAAATAAAATCATATTTGAATTCCTGACGAAAAAAACTACGTTATATAGTAACCCATCATGTTAGAATTTCCTTCAGATTCACGTTAACACCGTAGTATAACCCGCCCTAGTATGTGGCAAGGTAGTACCCACCTACTTTCCGTGGCAACAAAGCATGCAATACAATGGCTTAAGAATGCATCGAAAGCTTGGTGCGTTATTTACATCCGCTTCGTCGCCGGTGTAATTTTATACAAGGTCCTTGTGCATAGTTTTAATCTTATGCTACCATATATGTATTAGCAAGACATGTAACATTTGCTTTATTCGCGCCGGTTAAGGCTACATTATTTGACTATCATATCGATACCACATGTAATGTTTTTTACTCAGGTGTATATTTTCATCTCCATATTTTCTGATCATATTTTCTGATAATTCATCATACACATAAAACTTGAAGTCTAAATGCCATTTGAATTAAAATGAAGTTTGTTATTAGGATAAAATATTGTTATGTTGCCTTGGAAATTATGTCTCCAGACGTTCGCTTGGCCCCCTGACCCTCTCATGGGCCAACATAGAAATGTGGATAAAAAGATAGTCCTGACATCCCCCTCCATCCCGTAATTTTGACGGGGGTCAACTGACCACCCTGACCCCCTCCCCTAATCTGCCACCCTTGCCTTCACTCTATAAGGAATTAATTCCAGTATACTGATCACAATATAGACGTTATTTGACGGCAGTCTTATGCCTCGACGCTTTAACCCATGAGTGAATTCTTGCTTCAGAACTCGTCAAAAAGTCCATGACATGGACAGTTTTAATTGAAAACGCGAAACGTCAATAACAGGAAGCAGGTAAGGCAAGTGTTCAATGTCGGCAGGCGAAAAGTGATATTTTAATGTCATTAAAAGGAAAATGAAGTTCAGTGACAGTAACTGGAAGAAGACGAGGTGTTGGCGCCGGTAAGTGTGCCGCCTGGCCGTGTAGACTGCCAGTCCGGCGGCGGAGACCGGCCTGTGTGCCGCCTGGCCGTGTAGACTACCAGTCCGGCGGCGGAGACCGGCCTGTGTGCCGCCTGGCCGTGTAGACTGCCAGTCCGGCGGCGGAGACCGGCCTGTGTGCCGCCTGGCCGTGTAGACTACCAGTCCGGCGGCGGAGACCGGCCTGTGTGCCGCCTGGCCGTGTAGACTGCCAGTCCGGCGGCGGAGACCGGCCTGTGTGCCGCCTGGCCGTGCAGACTACCAGTCCGGCGGCGGAGACCGGCCTGTGTGCCGCCTGGCCGTGGAGACTGCCAGTCCGGCGGCGGAGACCGGCCTGTGTGCCGCCTGGCCGTGTGGACTGCCAGTCCGGCGGCGGAGACCGGCCTGTGTGCCGCCTGGCCGTGTAGACTGCCAGTCCGGCGGCGGAGACCGGCCTGTGTGCCGCCTGGCCGTGTAGACTACCAGTCCGGCGGCGGAGACCGGCCTGTGTGCCGCCTGGCCGTGTAGACTGCCAGTCCGGCGGCGGAGACCGGCCTGTGTGCCGCCTGGCCGTGTAGACTGCCAGTCCGGCGGCGGAGACCGGCCTGTGTGCCGCCTGGCCGTGTAGACTACCAGTCCGGCGGCGGAGACCGGCCTGTGTGCCGCCTGGCCGTGTAGACTACCAGTCCGGCGGCGGAGACCGGCCTGTGTGCCGCCTGGCCGTGTGGACTGTCGTTCGCTGCCGGTCGCACGCGGTCAGTTTGAAACGTGACATGTACGCACATTACGTGCATGATTTGGATGCGTTGAGCGCGTGAATTGAGGACTCAACGACGAAGCAGTGATGACATTAATGATGATAAATTGATTGTGATGATCACATGAATTATGTTGCGCTCGCGCACGACACGCGTTCCAAGCTGGCGGTGTGCGGCTGCTCAAGCTGGCCTGCGTCGGGCGGCCCCGCCAACAACCAGCCGGACCGTGGTGTCGGGCGGCCCCGCCAACAACCAGCCGGACCGTGGTGTCGGGCGGCCCCGCCAACAACCAGCCGGACCGTGGTGTCGGGCGGCCCCGCCAACAACCGGCCGGACCGTGGTGTCGGGCGGCCCCGCCAACAACCAGCCGGACCGTGGTGTCGGGCGGCCCCGCCAACAACCAGCCGGACCGTGGTGTCGGGCGGCCCTGCCAACAACCAGCCGGACCGTGGTGTCGGGCGGCCCCGCCAACAACCAGCCGGACCGTGGTGTCGGGCGGCCCCGCCAACAACCAGCCGGACCGTGGTGTCGGGCGGCCCCGCCAACAACCAGCCGGACCGTGGTGTCGGGCGGCCCCGCCAACAACCAGCCGGACCGTGGTGTCAGGCGGCCCCGCCAACAACCAGCCGGACCGTGGTGTCGGGCGGCCCCGCCAACAACCAGCCGGACCGTGGTGTCGGGCGGCCCCGCCAACAACCGGCCGGACCGTGGTGTCGGGCGGCCCCGCCAACAACCAGCCGGACCGTGGTGTCGGGCGGCCCCGCCAACAACCAGCCGGACCGTGGTGTCGGGCGGCCCCGTCAACAACCGGCCGGACCGTGGTGTCGGGCGGCCCCGCCAACAACCAGCCGGACCGTGGTGTCGGGCGGCCCCGCCAACAACCAGCCGGACCGTGGTGTCGGGCGGCCCCGCCAACAACCAGCCGGACCGTGGTGTCGGGCGGCCCCGCCAACAACCAGCCGGAGGGGACGAGTGGTCTAGGGGTAAGATGCTCGTCTCACAATCGAAAGGTTGTGGGTTCGAGTCTCACCTGTCGCTACTCTTCGCCCGCGACCAATCGGCGTGAGAGATTGGCGACGCTACATGACTCAACGGTCGACGTGTCGTAAAACCAATAACCAACCAACAACCAGCCGGACCGTGGTGTCGGGCGGCCCCGCCAACAACCAGCCGGACCGTGGTGTCGGGCGGCCCCGCCAACAACCAGCCGGAGGGGACGAGTGGTCTAGGAGTAAGATGCTCGTCTCACAATCGAAAGGTTGTGGGTTCGAGTCTCACCTGTCGCTACTCTTCGCCCGCGACCAATCGGCGTGAGAGATTGGCGACGCTACATGACTCAACGGTCGACGTGTCGTAAAACCAATAACCAACCAACAACCAGCCGGACCGTGGTGTCGGGCGGCCCCTCCAACAACCGGCCGGACCGTGGTGTCGGGCGGACCTGCCAACAGCGAGATGATACTGATGTTCCAAAATCATTTAGTGAATAATTATTTCGAAGAAGAATATGCATTGAAACAAAATCCAGTTATTCCGTGCCACCGCAATAATACCTCGCTATCAAACAACTTCGTACGCAGCTTCAGAATAGTCTAGAAAACTGTATGTATCGACATATTTTTTAGCCGATTCGTGTCATGTAAGGACTGCCGTTTGATAGGCAAAAGATGTCCGGTGACGTCAGCGCCATTCTCTCGTCTGGTGCCGCCAGTAGATAATTCATGTGGACAGCGCCCCTTCTGCAATGGTCATCGGAGTACCGTGGCAGTAAAAGTAGCGCTTTCTCTCAGACGCCACAGTCTAATCCCAACCGAGTAGGTGTCGGTACAGCATGTTTGGCGATTGTCGATTTCCTTCACGACACTTATGTGGCGAAGTTGTAGCCTACTGTTGTCTGTGGTTGCATGGATCCACAGCCTACACATTTATTGAGTGTTGACATTCGAGGTTGGACATGGTTGTCAGGTTCGGCGGTGTAGCGGCACTACCAAATGATTACTATTTCAGATGACGTGGAACAGAAGACCCTGGGCTGGGGTTGTTCTACCTCTCCCCTCCCCCACCCTCCCCTCCCCTCCCCTCCCCTCCCCTCCCCTCCCCTCCCCTGCTCCTGGGCGCTAAATGACCTCGTAGTCGGCGCGCCCTTAAGCCCAAATAATCAATCAATCCTGCCCTGCTCCGTCTGTACTCCATTACTACTGTGCTGAGCCTTTCCATGAAGCATTCTCTCAAATTGATTTCAGGTTATCTGCGTTCGCTGTGCCGGGATGCACCAATTGTGAGCAGCCAGCATCCGTGATGCTAATTACAACTCATCAGCTAGCATGTCTGCATTTAGAAAGTAGAGTAGTGTGGGCGCAAAATGACCCCGCTAGTTGACGCGCCCCTCAGCTCCAATTCATCATCAAAGTAGAGTAGTTAAAATTTTGGGTGGGTAAACTTAACGGCACATGAACCCGATATATGTATCTGAATATTTATGTTTTATCACATATTAAAGCAATCAATTGTACGTGCACGTGTTAAGCACGAGGAAGTAATAAATTGCGCTTGTAAACAAGCTGTACGCTGCTAACGGGAGCAGTGCGGTGACATCTTCGTCACCGGTCAGTTTTCAACGCTCGGCCGTCAACCACAGCACCCTATGTCCAGTGACGCCCAGCGGTGGCCGCCTGTTGTGGGGCCTTGTCGCCCAGCGGGGACCGCCTGTTGTGGGGCCTTGTCGCCCAGCGGGGCCCGCGTCGCCCAGCGGTGACCGCCTGTTGTGGGGCCTTGTCGCCCAGCGGGGCCGCGTCGCCCAGCGGGGCCCGCGTCGCCCAGCGATGATCGCCTGTTGCGGGGCCCGCGTCGCCCAGCGGTGACCGCCTGTTGTGGGGCCTTGTCGCCCAGCGGGGGCCACCTGTCGCGGGGGCCGCGCTGCCGCGCCGCGTCTGCCCGCGTAGGCGTCATTGAATTAAGCATGCTGTCGCGGACCGGGTTAAGCGCCGCTCGGTCCGTAATGGCCCCACTTCACGCCACCCCAGGGCGTCGTGGTACGTGGTCGCTGGCTTCCGGACAGCGTCGCTACCGCCTAGAGCGACTCGGGCGGCTGGGAGCAGTGAGGGAGTGGGTTGTGTCGCATTCCACGAACAATAATTGGCGTGTGCCGCAACTCGCTCACAAGAGTGTGTCACAACCCAGTCACGAGTGGGGAGTGTGTCGCAACCCACTCACAACCATGGAATGTGCTGCGTCCCACTCGCAGTAGTGTGTCACAACTCACTCACGATAGTGGAGCGTGTCTCAACCAATTTCCAAGGGTGTAGTGTGCCGCTGGAAAGAGGGTGGGTCTACTCTGTTGCCCTGGGTTGTTACCGTACCCATGCTCAGAAACTACCGAACCGAATTTCATCACACCTTCACCAATCGATGCAATGTGGTCGATTTCCTTGGGACTTTTGAATATGGTGACTCTCACCGATACGTAAAGCTATTAAATTACCCCTTAAACCTGGAGCGGCCATTTTGAAACCATTTTGAAAATGTTGCGGTGCCCATGCTCCTAAACGGCTCGACTGAATTTCATGAAACCTTCACCAATCGATGCAGCATTGTCGATTTACTTGGGACTTTACAATATGGTGACATTGACCTTGACCTAAGGTCGCAAAATAAGTACATCTTTATTTGCAATTGTTGTGGTGCCCATGCTCCTAAACTACTGAACCTAATTTCATGAAACCTTCACTAATCGCCGTGACATGGTCGATATACTTGGGACTTTTGAATATGGTGACCTTGACTTTAGGTCAAGGTCACCAAAAAGCACAAAACCGTTTTAAAGACTTTTTATCACGCCCATACTCCGAAACTACTGAATAAAATGTCATGAAACCTTCGCCAATCAACGTGACGTGATCGATAGCACTTGCGGATCATGGGCGGCGCAACAACCCTTAAAAGGTGTTTTATGCATTTCTGATGACCTTGACCTAAGGCCAAAGTCACCATATTGAAATGTCCAAAGTATATCGACCACGTCACGTCGATTGGTGAAAGTTTCATGAAATTCGGTTGCGTACTTTCGGAGCATGGGCGGCGCAACAGCCCTTAAAAAGAGTTTTGTGCATCTGATGAAATTCGGTTCGGTAGTTTCGGAGCATGGGCACGGCAACAACCCAGGGCAACAGAGTAGACCCACCCCTGGAAAGAGGAGTGACAGTAAGCCGCCTGATACAGATACCAGTGGAGTGTGTGACGTACGCAGTTCAGATGTTCAGAGGTTGGAGGGGGAGTGACTATATGCCACCTGCTACAGATGCCAGTGGAGTTTGACGTACGCAGTCTCAGATGTCGAGAGGTTGGAGTGTGCCGCTAGTTGGAGGGAGCAGACGAATATGTCGCCATAAAAAGGAAGAAGTGCGGTGCACCAATGTAAACATGGAACAGAGCGGACAGAACATATGGGTCTGATGCAGGGTTGGCAGGTTTCGTCCAGCAGACGGCTTTAGCCCGTTTTGTCCATGGGTAAATCTGGCTGGACAAAGCTAGTTTTATCTACCTTTGGTTTGCAAGTTGACAAAGCTGAAATTTAGCTAGCATGCCATTTGTATTAGCTGAATATGCGTGCCATTTATACATGCCTTTTTATCATGGTCATGTGCATTATTATTATCTGTTCTGCTCTGCTTCCCTTGTTTCTCTGCCCTACCTGTATAAAGGCAACGTAAACAGTTGTGGCTAATGGCACTAACTGAAGTGCGACAAATGTAAAGCAAACTCATCAGAGAAAGGAGAAAGGGAAGCAAACCTTCAGGTGGGAGATCTGAGAAAGAAATATATACTGGATGAGCCAGGAATCCCGGCAATGGAAAAAATTTACGACCACGTTTTAATTTTCAGTTTGTAGAAGAAAAACAATCCAAAATAGCAACATGCAATTCAACAGAGTAATTGAATGGACCGCAAAACTGGTGCCTTTTTCGTTGAAGGTTGGTTATCCTGCCGTTCAAAGAACATCCTTTGCAGCCATGGAATCTAGATAAATATATATGCTGTTTGATGCCTAGTAGGAAAGAGAGCAGAAAGAGCGTGGACTTCTTTACTTTGCCTATTTGACATCAATAATGGGCAGGTAGTCTGAGAATAGCTAGGGTTTACTGCATAATATGATGGACAATGAGTGTGAGCTATGTCCAAATGGAACTCTCCTTCTGGATTTTGTCGCTGCTCCCTTGCTACAGTGTTAAAATAATGGTTTTTCGCTAGGTGTGAGATGTCGAAACGAATACAGTAGGATGCCGAAATTCGTCATGGAAACGATATCATTTAACAGAAATTATAAGTTCTTCGAACACAATTCTGATCCGACAGCGTACTCATACGTGCACCTTTTTCCTTTGTTTTGAGATACCTAATTAAGGGTAACTATTTTAGCGATAGCGATGCAAAATGCCTATCTTTGTCAACTGATATTGTATAACAGACCGCAGCATAGGTAATTCTCGTACCTGGAATTGCGCAAAGAGATGTTTGTGCACGGCAATCCGCAATGGTGAGTATCAGCATATTACTTATCAACAAAATGCTGTTGGAAATTAGATATGAAGACTTCATAACTACGCATGAAGCAGGATGTCGATACTCCGTTGGGAGGGACGTTGATTCAGTGTTCAGAAAGTGGCATATTCCACCCTATTCGACGATTAATTTATCACTGCTTTGCTACCTGCATCCCAGAGACTGCAGGATGAAAACTGGTATGATATACAGCAAGCGAGTTGCCAGCCCAGAGTTATGGGACAATATATTGAACTCATTGAAGAATTAGAAGAAGATGGACTAATACAGGTTACGCCGCATTATGGTGTGGTGTTATAATATATATATATATATATATTGAATACATTTGTCGAAATATGAAATCCTTAAGTAGGTAAAGATGCTATTGTAGTTCGCGTGCAAATTGTTTGCAATGCATTGACTGCAAAAAAACGTAGAAAGACCGTCCAATTATTCGAGCTTTGGTCAGTTTTGTTCGGTTTTAACCGGCTAAAGGCAGTTAAGCTCGTTGGTCTGAACAGAGCTAGTTGGTGCGCTCCACAACAGATCGACCAAATGTTTTCAAATTTTCCATCCACTAGATTTGTATTGGGACCAAAATTTGTGTACATGGTAGTCTCATGCTCTGACCAGGCCTGAACAAGTATTAGCCCGATGCGACTGACGGTTTCGGAGTTATGGCCTCCGGCATAATTTTGAGGTCGTACAACAAGGGTATCTTTGGCGATAGATATATCATCGATAATGAAGAGGAAGTGTGACATATTAGGAAGTGTGACCCTTGAGAAGAAAAATGATTAAAGAAAACATCCGTGGTAAAATATCAACATTTTTCACGTTTGACCTCGTGGCCCCATGACTTCGTAACCTCGTGACCTTCTGTGACCCCCAGCCCATTGAAATTCATAAATTTGACGGCAGAAATACGAACGGGTATAATTTGGCTGCCATGTATAATAAAATATGCATTTTGCTTTTACAAATCCCATATAGGCGTCCGTTTTCTACGGCTTTCTATGATTTTGTGATTTTCGGAACGGACGGATTTCGAGTAAGTTTTCTCGCATTGGACAACTACAGGGGGATCGAACAATGAAATAAAAACTGGTGATATAAAAACGTTTGCTTAACAAAAACTTTTAAAACTTATTGATGTAAGTCTTATAGTTTACCTAAATATACTTCGCAAAGTTCAAGGTCACCCACTACTGATAGGCCATCCATAGGCTTATCTAAGTGTGACGACGTAATTTTTCTTCGAAACACTTGATGGTCTAGTAATCGAAACATCTGACCATGTTCAACCTTCTTGGTCTCATAACAAGAAGTACAATTATGCCTTCATTCTACCTGTAGGCATCATTTGCATGGACGTACAGGTACAAAACCGAAAGCAACATTTTCAAAAGCTTTCTGTAGTTTAATTGTTCACGTTTTGGGAACTACCTGCATATTGTACATTATTGCACGTTACTGCACTGCACTAAGCAGTGCAAAATAGAGCAGCAATGGAATAGAACAACGAAATAAACGTCAGATGATGGGAAGTTGTTTTTCGAACTTGCACATTTATAAGTCTGTAATGCAGCTCTTGTAGTTTACTTAACAAGGGTTGAACAGTTTATGATCACCGTAGTGTCGTAGCTAATTTCCGTGTAGCGGCGTAATTTTACTTTAGAACATCTGGTGGTTACTTACAACACGTACTGAATACCATCAAACATGACAACGATATGGTCTGACCATATTCGACCATGCTAACATCACATCAAATGGTACAATTATGATTTCCTTCCACCTGCAGAGCATCATTTACATGAATATACAGTCGAACACCTATTGCAAGCCACTCTTTGCTGTCACGGTACACGTAGGCTGTGCCCCGAAACATCATTTTCGCAACCTTCATGTGACTTCATTGTTCACTTTTTTGGGACACTGCGCATGTGGACATTCCGCATGGGACACTACTGCATAATGGTGCATATGTTAGGTAAACGAAAGCAGTTCAAACGGCGTCCATTTGGCTTTGATAACCAAATCGGTAAATACGGCGTCGATTTCGGAGTTCGCCCAAACCGGATTTTGGGGGTGACCATGGAATCTGGGGCCGTGGGTACCTTAGGAATTGTCAAAATATGTTCGGAAATTCCGAAAACAATGGGACATTTTGAATCTTGTATTTTTGCACGATGGGTGAAGTACGACGTTTTCAGGCGTTTTTGTATGATTTCTCGTGATTGCAACGCCTAGTAGGGCATCACATCTGGTAATAATAGCGGGCCAAACGGCTTGGATTTCCGAAAATGGCTTCTTGAGATAGTAAATATCAATTGACAGATGAGCTTAAGACGGCATCTGAAAGAACTCGTCCTGGCGCATCGCTTTGGTCTATTTTTTAATCTGTAAAAGTTTGTTTTAACGAGTTAATTTTGAAATTGCATGTGCATTCATAAAAAAATGTAGGACTTTCAATATGGCATCTGTCAGATACTTATCAACAGGTACAGATGGCCAGGAAGTACCGAACCATATTTTCTTTCATGGAAAGTCAATTTTTAGTTCACATATTTCCGCAAGATGAATTTAATGTATTTGTACATTTTGACGTGTTTTGTTATTCTAAGCCTGCCAGAGTTCTGAATTTTGTTTGCATCAAAATTCCATTGGGTGTATCCTTTTTATTTCTGACACTGATTTCGGAGAAAAAATCGTTAAAAATCGCAGACATTAAAAGATAGGTCGAAAAACTTGAAACAGGAAAATTCACAAACAAAGCCACACCTCCGGTAATGTGAGGATGCTCACGTTTTCAATGGGGCTTACCGATACTTCAGCAACATTTTTTTTTTGTGATTCGCTTTGTATGGCGACGATAAGGATCGACACAGTGAGTGACTATCACCATTGCTTGTAGCGTTTATGCACGTCGACAAAAAATTACCACGTTCTCTTCCCATCAGGCGTTTTCCAAAACTGAGTCGTACACTGCTCCGGCTCTGCCAAGCCTGTTATCGTTTCTTCCCACATGCGAACCCCTCTGTTGTCCGCCGTCATCAACGCCGAGGCCTTTATCTCCCTCGGAACCACCACCGGGCTGGAGAGTATTGAGTTATGTACTGATGGGGAATACGGATATATGTACGGAGTACGGATGGGGTGGGAGGGAAGACATACGTGAGACAAACGCCTCGGCTTTTATTTGCCTTTAACACGTAGTCATCAGCAGTCCACAGAGACGCAGTACTTTTTCCGTAGCACAAAATGATAAACCTGCCTAACACTTGATCGCTGAAACAAAGTGATCCTCATGTTTGTTATCGGTGCCTACCTACCGCGCCAGATTTAATATGTAAGTAATATAACCTGATTGAATATGGTCGGGTTGCGTTGCTTCCATGTTTGATGTTATTCAATACATGCCAGTTGTTCCGAAGTGGAATTGCGTCGCTACGCGTAAATATACACATATGTGGCCTTTCGGTAATTAGCGGCCTCGAAATGTGTGCTGGTGTTTAGGGGAAAGTATAAGATCTACCTTAAAAAGGTATGTTCGTTTTTTCTCAGGAAAAGGTTTTCCAATCATAGCCTGTATGTCATTGTTCTACCTCATGTAGCTTTTCAACGGAAGAAAGCTTACACGAAATCCGACCTACCTGGAAAGCACACAATCTCAGTCATAAAGATCAGACGGCCATATCGAATATTTATAAGAAGAAAGCATTTTTGTTTTTTGTTTAGTCAGCGAAATCATGCACACTTTCATTTCCGCTGTGAAATGTATCAATTTTGATGGGCTAGGGGTCATAGCAGGTCACGAGATTGCGAGATCATGGGGTCGCGAGGTCAAATGTAAGAAATGTTGATATTTTATTTCGGGAATGCTTAGTTGATTCTTTTTCTTCTGATATATATATATATATATATATATATATATATATATATATATATATATATATATATATATCATTTGCCAACCTTTCTGCTTCTGCTTGATGAGATATCCATCGTGAAATCAACCCATGCTATTTGACCTAAAATTAATGCCGGAGGTTATTGCTCAAAAACCGTTGGCCAAATCGGGCTGAAATTTGCACAGCCGTATTCACAGCCAAAGATAACCCTGTGAACAAATTTTTGTCTCAATCAAAGTGTATGGGATGAAGTGCTTTGATTTATCTGTCGTGAAACGCACCAGTTGTACCCAGTTGTTTGTCAACCCTGGTAAGAAGATGTGACTCAGTAGGTGGTTTGGGTGTAATGGCCGTAAATAAGAGGAGCCACGCGTACCGTTCTGTAGAGGGAGAAGTGCATGAGTGCGATGTGATCAAATACAGCCAGTGGGCTTCAATGTGCTGCCAGGTGTAGGCAGTAATGATCAGATGGATTGGGCTTCTATAGGTGGAAGGAAGACCGGAGATGTGATCCCCTCCATGTCCTCTCCTTGGCTATCTCCGTCAGTCATTCCGGAGTGGTCTACCGCTGCTGAGTTGAGCCTGGTACCAACCTACCCTTTTAAACCCCTCTCCCCGCTGCCACCGGGTGGAGTGCCACTCCCCACCGGGTGGAGTGCCACTCCCGGCCGCTGCTGCAAAACCTGAGAGGAATTGGACCCCGATCAGTTTTGTGGCAGCCGGAGAGATTAGGGCGATGTCTGCGACAACAAGAAGTGCATCCAAACCAGATTAATGGGGGGTTTTAGCGGCTCGGCTGCTGCGACGGCAGCGAATGATCCACTTGGATGGCGCTTGGCCATATTCGCGTGCGGATGCTTTATCGTCACTCCTGTGAAGACGTACGGTTCGAGTGCCTCTCAAGATAAAACGTGATGTATATGACGTGCAACAAGGCTGGCTTTTCCGATTGGACTTAGGATGTCGGAGCGTGCCATTCTGGCAAAAATAGAAGGGAATGCAATTTTGATGATATATTTACTACAACATGAAGTCAACCCACACTACGTGTACGCCTACACTCCGGGTCTTGTTCAGTTCATTGACTTCTGCTGCAAATTTAGCTAATTGTGCGAAATAGATATTAACAACAGGACGTCTAAGTACCATACGCACTTAGGCGTACTACTACTTAAAAATTCTGAATTGTGCGTTTGCATTCATCTGTTACACAAACACTGAAAATGACGTGATGCCTCCATTGGTTAATTCGGGGCGGCCTGTCGAAGCGCAAAATGCGATCTGAATTTCACCCCAGTAGCTAGACCTAGGTCAGTGACTAAATACCTGACTTAAAGACCTGACCCCAGAAGTTTTCACAGCATGGATAATTCAAGCAGAGAGGGATTGGTCAAGTCTCGATGCGTTAACGCGCCCAGTTGTACTGCTATCTGCTAGAGGATACCCCTCCCCCTCCAGCAATGCCGGGTTGAGCCACAAACTACCACGGCTGTGCGCACCAAAACACTGTAGCACATATAATATGCTGTAATGTGCCCCAGGACATTCTATGTGTATGCCAGTTTGTATGCTTAGTTTACGGAAGTTGTTTCTGTAATTACAATTTGGACCCTCTGTAATTGTATGGTTACGTCTACTGACATGAAAAAGTGTTTTACTTAGATGAATGATATTCTCCTTTGTACAAGTGAACTTTGTATTCATATAATTGACGTTTATTTACTCTGAAATAATGTAAGTACTGTAGGAAAGGGAAGCGTGGGGAAAATACCTTATCGGTGAGTTTTATTTTGCCTTGAGTATATTTCTAATATGCCTTACTTCAGTATGTATGCCACACCTCTGGAGTAAAATGAAGTGCCTATTTTTCACGATGAAGTGCACAAAGCTGGTCTTGTTGGGCTGGTTAAAACCATGGCACCGGGTGGGCAAAGATGGTTCATTATGCTTTAAATGGCGTAGGGGCCTTGGACGTGTTTTGGACATTTATTCTAGGACTGTGCATCCGTTTCTAGAACTATTTCAAATATTTTGCACTCTGTGATCTTTTCCTACCGTTTCAATTGTTATAGGAACTCCGGAAATTATATTCTGGAAGGGGTACGTTAGTGGCCCAAAAACCTTAACAACTAACAAAGTGGCATTTTATGGTTATGGCCAGTTTCGGCCAGTTTTAACGAGTTCACCAGTGTTGGCCTGTGGCGTTGCCAAAGCCAGCTTCAGCGGGCTGTTTGCCAGGTCTGCCCCAGATGCGGCGGTATGCGGCACACGCCTTGCGCTCGTCCCACCTGCTCTCGGGGGACCGGTGATGTATGCGTCAGTAGGCGCCACGCCAGGTGACCGTAAACTGTCGTGTTTGCGTGTTTGTGGTAGCGCGTGTCGGGCACACCAAATGGCGAGTGCGGCAGGTACGTTGCGCTGGAAACACACCCCGCCGGCGCCGTGGGATTGCCGACGGTGCGGCAGCAGAGGTGAACTTCCCGGGCTGTCTCGGCGGGCGAACGCCTTTGTGAGCGCGCACTAGGTGGCACTTGTAAGATCAAAACATGCTTCAGCAATATTCCGTCCCGGCCAAGTTTGACACAAACAGAAGCGTCATGCAGTTTTACGGTATCTGGAATCTTGGCTAAGCAAAGTGCGGCGAACTTCTGAGCGGCGAGGAAGCGAAGAGGTCGCGGTGACGTCACTGATCGTACCACCTGCGTCATGTCAGTGAGCCCGCGATGCGTATAGCTGTCATCCGCGTATGGCTGGTTTCCACGATGCCATGGTGATGCCATGGCCCAGCGTGGGAACTGTCAGAGGCGTACCTACGATAGTGTGACGGAGGACTAATATATTTTTAGAGGTCCCATCCTACAGCCAAAATTGAGAAGTCCCGAGATTTCAACTGCTGTTTTTCGGCGGCCCCGTTTTAAAGTTTATTAACGTGATAATTTTTATATCTCCTGTTATCGGCCCCCGATTCTAGGTTTCAATTGGCAGTTCCGCCGGCTGATTCCTGTGGGGGATGAAAGCATATGTGGAGGAACGGGGAAGTTTTTGGTATAGAAGAAAGTCTTCGCTTTCTCTGTCTTCGCTCACTCTCACCTCATGCTATCTTCGCTCACTCTCACCTCATATTGTATTCTCTCACTCTCGCCTCATGCTGTCTGCTCACTCCCATCTCCTTATAATTGTCGAAATCCTCGAAATCTCTAATTCTTATTGATGATATATTCATCGTCAAGCCAGCCCATGTTATGTGACAAAAATCATGCCGGATGCTATAACTAAAAAACATTGGTCGAATCGGGCTGAAATTTCCACAGCCGTATACTGAGCCAAATTCTACCATATGAGCAAATTTTGGTCTCAGTCAAAATTTATTGGGTGAAGTGCATTGGTCGATCTGTCGTGGAACGTACCAGATGTACGTAAGAGCGAATGTACGTGTGACAAAGGCAGGTAAGCAAATGTATGTAAGCACAAAAGTACGCAAGCGCAAATGTGCGTATGCGTAAATGTACGTAATCGCACATGTACGTAAGCGCCAAAGTATGTCAGCGCAAATGTACGTAGCCACAAATGTGCGTAAGCGCAAACGTACGTCGTAAGCGCAAATGTACGTAAACGCAAATGTAAGTGCATAAGCGGAAACGTACGTGAGCGCAAATGCACGTAAGCGCTAGAGTACGTAAGCGCAAATGTACGCAAGTCAAATGTACGCATGCTCAAATACATACGTGCATTTACATACGTAAACGCAAGTGTACGTAAGTGCAAATGTGCATAAGCGCAAAAGTATGCCAGCGTAAAAGTACGTATGCACAAATGTACGTAAGTGCAAAGCTATTTAAGCGCAAATGTATGTATGAGCAAATTTAAATAATCGCAAATGTTTGCATGCGTAGATGTACATAATAGCAAATGTACGTGAGCGCAAAAGTATGTCAACGCAAATGTTCATATGTACAAATGTACGTAAGCGCAAAAGTATGTCGGCGCAAATTTACGTAAGAGCAGATGTATGTAAATGGAAAAGTGCGTGAGCGAAAATGTACGTATGAGCCATCCTACGCAAGTACAAATGCACATAGCTGGAAAAGTAGGTAGAAGGAAATGCACGCCACTGCAAATGTGCGGAAACGGAGAAGTACATCAGAGCAAATGTATGCAGTGTAAAGGTACGCAAGCACACATGTACATACACGCAAATGTACGTCAGAGCAAATGTATGTAAATGCAAATTTACGTAACCAAAATGCAAGTATGCGTATGATAGATGTACGTACGTAACCACATGCACGTGTTTCAAATGTGCTTATTTCAAATGCACGTTTTTCAAATGTACGTGTTGCAAATGTGCGTGTTTCAGATGTACGTAGGCAAATGCACGTAAGCACAAAAGGAAGTATGGCAAATGTGCATAAGCACTGATGTTGGATGTCCATGGACAGATGTCCATATGTACTCATGATGAATGTACGTAAGAGGAAATGTACGTATGGCATGTGCACCTAACCAAATGTACGTAAGCGCAAAGGTACGTATGCGTGAATGTACGTACATTGTTTCATACGTTCATGCATTTGCTGACATACTTTTACGTTTACGTACATTTGTGCTTACGTACATTTGCGCATACGTACATTCACGCTTACGTACTTTTGCGCATACGTACTTTTACGCATGCATGCATTTGCGCTTACGTATATTTGCGCGTGCGTACATTTGCGCTTACGTACATTTGTGTTTACGTACATTTGCGCGTACGTACATTTTTCCATATATGTGCACACAGTTACAAAACAATCGGATGCGCACGGATGAAAAATCAGAAATACCATTGCTGAGCACTCTGAACTTTGAATTTCACATGAACGCCTGGACAGTCACGCTGGATAGTGATCGTCATCCCTGTCAGCATGGATACGTTATGTGTGTCACTATTTTATTACAATTCATCAATTATATAGTTGTTGAACAGACAGACATCACATGCGGCGGTATGTCGATTTGTCCGCATCAGAGGACCAGGCAGGGGTGGCCGGGGACCTGGTCCCCTCGCCCCCCTTAGCAACCAAAAATAAATCAGATCAAACAAGAAATTTTGAGGCTTTCACCACGAAAAAACTAAAATTTCCCGCGCGCTTCGTGCGAGGAAAGCGATCTCTGTTCCATGACATTTGCTTAGGGCAATCCTTAAGAAATCCTTGCTGCGCCCTTGGTCCTCATAGGGAGCTTGATATTTCAAATCTGAGTTGATGTCCTGGAAACAATTCACTAGTGGAAGGCAAATATGAGTGATATGTAGACGCGGATTCATAATCGGTAGATTATTTGACATGGTGCAGGAATGTCATTGCGTTCAGCTTTATAACACTCTTCGTTGCTTTCAAGTTGTGATGAAAGCTCACAGAAAAGCATAGGTACAAGCATCATCGGACGACATAAAAGTATCTCGTCACTATTCCATGTTCAGGATGTGAAGATGAGGATTTAGGAAGAGATAACAGACTGGTGAGCTGCTGGGATCACAAAAGGTGAACAGTTGTTCATCATTGATTTGCTGTCCCTAAAATTGTTTTTCATTTCAACGTCATCGGACGTTTAGCTTCGTTGATACCTTCAGCTCTACCAAGGACGAATTACCGGACACTGTATGCTCGCCACCCGATGTGCTCGGCCGTCGGCTCGTCGTTACGTGTCGAGCTTCTCCACCCACCGTACTCATGTTTGGAGGTTCCACGCGTGGCTCATGTGATAGTGGAAGCTGATTTGTAGAGCAAACTTTCCCTGACGCTTCCGTTGAGGGGAGCATTCATAACATACAAGGTCAGTTTACTTACAAGGATCATAACCTCCAAAGCTCACAACCTCCAAAGATCATAGCATCCGATGTGGCCCCGTCGCCGAGTGCCCTACCCCGCTGTACGGATGAGCAACCCCGCTCTGATGGTGTGGTCCGGGTGCCATTCTCTAACTGCTTGACGTTGCACCACAGGCCAAGGCGGCCCGCACAGTGAAGATGATGGAGCTTTCCCATAGTCTGCTGCTGAATGAGGCTGCGCTCGCGCAGATCCCCGAGCCCAAGCGGCCCGTGTTCGTGTTCGAGTGGCTGCGCTTTCTCGACAAGGTGCTGGTCGCCGCGCAAAAGGTCAGTGTGGTGGCACAGGTCGGTGGGGCTGCTCAGGTCCGTTGGACACCATGGATCATGACTTGGTCATGGAAGGTCAGGGCAATGAAGTATCTAGCTATTGTAGCATTTATTATAGCGCATCGACTTTATTAGACCTCATGAGGAGTGGGGCTGCTCGGAACTCATTAGGTTACACGTAGTTGCATAAGTATTCAGGTCAATCAGACCACATAGGTTAGCTGGAGTCTGGCGCGTTGTGTCAGGTTATGCGAGTTAGTTCAGTCGCAAAGGCTACTTTAGGTTGCAGAGGTTAGGCAAGTTCGTAAGCTGACGATCCATTGTTTTTCTTCAGATGAGTGTTAGAGCGGCCGATGATGTGTTGTCTGGCCTGAGATGAGTACCGCAGCGTCTGACGATGTGTTGTCTGGCCTCAGAGAGTGTCGGAGAGACAGATGTGGCTGTCCACAGAGGAGTGCCAGAGTGTGTGGCTATGTGTTGTCTGTCCTCAGCTGAGTGCCAGAGTGGCTGGCGGTGTGCTGCCTTTGAGGGGAGCATTCATAATATCCAAGATTCATTTGCTTCCAAGCATCATGACCGCCAAAGATGTCCAAGTCCATGTGATGCCCTCAGACGGACATCAAGGAGTGTCACGGTAAGCTGGTTGAGCAGCTGACCGGGCAGCTGAGCGCGACGCCGGGACCGCCCACGCGCCGTCTGCTGGCCCGCTGTCTGGCCACGCTCTTCAGCATCGGCGACACCTTCCTGCTGTTCGATACGGTCAACAAGTGCAACGACATCCTGCGTAACAAGGACGACTCGCCCAGCTACCTGGCCACAAAACTGTGAGTGTCGCCCGGGCGTATCCCCGTTCGTTTTGTATAGGAATGCTCCTGAGTGTGAACTGTCTGTCACTAGTCTCTCCCCAAGGTATATCGTCCCTGACCGGGTTGTATCCCGGATGAACCTTCATGGCCGGACTAGTCTTGCTGTGTCCAGCTGTGCTGTCGTCCATTGGTGGATTTGCCCCCAAGTGTAGCCGTCCCTGACCGGGTTAACTCCGAGTGTAACCGTCCGTGTCTGGCTGTGTGTTGATGACGTAGTGGTCCCTGCCGGCGGTGACCTTTGAGTTACCCTGATGAAACGGCGGAAGTAGTTTATGATGCACTGGCAGCCATTAAAGGGTACTCGCCTCAGGTCGCGTGGACAGTGGCGCCGTGTCGTGTTGTGAAGGCCACCGGGTGATTATTAGAGTGGTACTCGCCTCAGATCATGTGGACAGTGGCGCCGTGTCGTGTTGTGAAGGCCACCGGGTGATTATTAGAGTGGTACTCGCCTCAGATCATGTGGACAGTGGCGCCGTGTCGTGTAGTGAAGGCCACTAGGTGATTATTAGAGTTGTACTCGCCCCAGGACAGTGACGCGCCGTGTCGTGTTGTGAAGGCCACCAGGTGATTATTAGAGTGGTACTCGCCTCAGATCATGTGGACAGTGGCGCCGTGTCGTGTAGTGAAGGCCACTAGGTGATTATTAGAGTGGTACTCGCCCCAGGTCGTGTAGACAGTGACGCGCCGTGTCGTGTTGTGAAGGCCACCGGGTGATTATTAGAGTGGTACTCGCCTCAGATCGTGTGGACAGTGGCGCCGTGTCGTGTTGTGAAGGCCACTAGGTGATTATTAGAGTGATACTCGCCCCAGGTCGTGTAGACAGTGACGCGCCGTGTCGTGTTGTGAAGGCCACCAGGTGATTATTAGAGTGGTACTCGCCCCAGGACAGTGGCGCGCTGTGTCGTGTTGTGAAGGCCACCAGGGACCATATTCGATAAATGTATGCGGCACTGGGAAGAACTTTTCCACTTGAAACTCAGTTCGCAGCTTTCTCGAATGGAAAACGTGCCTTCTATGGCGGAAGTTTGCAGTTTGTGTTGATAATTACGTCTGTCATATTTGTCTGGTGATTATTCATGTGCTGGTGACTGCCGACTCTGGTTTTTATTTTGCCTTTGTTGGCTAAGTGGCCTGGCCGTGGTGTGTTTCAACGGGCTGTTGAAGGGGTGGATGCTGTGGTTTTGCAGGGCTGCCGTGAGCTGCATTGGAGCTATGTACTCTAAACTGGGTCGCATGATGGGCCGCTCATACGAGGAGACCGTCCAGATCCTCACCAAATCGATGAGGTCAGTGCCGGATCCAAGTACTGGCAATTGTACCGTAAGAATACGGCCACCGAAAGTCGATTGACTTGCTGACGCTATCCGGTCGGCTGACCTTTAGCTCGACCTACCGAGTGCAGTTCGGCACCATTGCCATCCCAGGTGTGTGATTGCCGCCTCTCGTCATCCATCTCCTCGCTATTTTGTTCTCAATTGGCGGAACGGAGAAGTGTGTTGAGTGCTGCGAAGCAGATCCAATGATAACTTATGTTATGCTTCCGTCAGCTACTTACCCCCAACGCAGGTCGGTGTTCAAGCGACCCTCAGTGTAGGTCATATGTTCAAGCTTTCCAATGAATCAGGTGTGGGCAACTTCAGCCTATCAATCCGAATCAATGTGCGATAAAACAACGGAGGCGCTCCAGTTGATGCGCCCCTAAACCCCAATATCAACAACGATACAGTAGCGATATGGCCGCCGGCGTACAGCTGAGGCTCTTAACAGTGTATCGGCATCTCATGTGATCTTGTAGCATACATAGGTAGTTTGCAAGATCAGGTCGAACCCTCCAGATCACGGTAGCTTACTCAGTAGGGTGTTCGACACTTGATCGTACAACCGTGAGTTCAAACCCCACAACCGTCGGGGTTGTCAAGTCCACCCGCAACCAATCGGCTTGAGAGGTTGGCGATGCTATATGGCTTGCCAGTCGAAGGCGTCGTAAGGCAGCCCAATATTCTTATTTTCATCAAACCCTCGCATTATTGAATTTTTCACGTCACAGGCCGGACGTTCAGCAGCAGATTCAGCTGAGTTCAGTGGGTTGTTACGCAACCTACCGCGAAAGCAATACTTGTCAGACTCCTGGTGGTATGGGTCTGTCTATAATTGTTCAGAAGGCAACTCAGACTTAAGACATCGACATTTCCTCCGCACGAGGGCCGGTCAGGTTATTCAATCACTAGGCTACACACAGCACAGGTTCACGCAAAGTGTGACCTGCGCCAGTGACCTGGAAAAGCTTGCAAATGACCACTTCAGAATACTGAAGGCTGTGAGAATATCCACTAAATTATAGTGTAAGCCGTAACATATGTTGTTGAAAATATTATCCGAGACCAATGGCGGTAATGAACGCCACTTATCCTCGATAATCCTACTGGTGTGATGGCGTGGCATAAAGCATCCAAAGATGTGAAATGGCAGTCAACTGGCACGTTAACAGCAGTAGGACGGAACAGGTATATGACAGCGTAAAAACATTGTCCCAAAGTTCGTTTGATGTCAGGGTGTCTGAGTGAAAAATTGTCCCTGAAATACTGCTGCATGAGTATAAAATTAGGATGAAAATATGATAAATAATTGACATAATGGGAGCAAATTGTAATTGCAAATACTGAAATCCTGTACTTAAGTCATGCATATTGATGTCTTCTGAAGCTAGGTATAGCTCACCAGATTAGGCGTAACAAGAACGACGCATTAAAGCTGGGTAGGATGCAGTGTTTTTTTCTTCAAGTCTTGGGCATGTATTCTTAATTTTTGGTTCGCCAGTTTGGACCATGTAATCAAACCAAACACACCCAATTATTTACTCAACTATTTAGTAATGCGTGCATACTTCAGTCAATATCAGCACGTGCCATATGTAAGTACAGCTCATTCCAGATATTCTAACAGCCTTCAGACCGTATCCATCATCAGAATCGACTATTCATACACTGCTTATCGGATACCATTATCCGGGCGTTGGTAGCTCAGTGGCTAAACTGAGCATCTAGCATGCCAGAGGTACGGAGTTTGAGCGCCCGCTGATCCTTCCTGCCAGGGTGAGAGGCAGGCGACGTTTGAGCCTCCGCTGATCCTTCCTGCCAGGGTGAGAGGCAGGCGACGTTTGAGCCCCCGCTGATGCTTCCTGCCAGGGTGAGAGGCAGGCGACGTTTGAGCCCCCGCTGACCCTTCCTGCCAGGGTGAGAGGCAGGCGACGTTTGAGCCCCCGCTGATGCTTCCTGCCAGGGTGAGAGGCAGGCGACGTTTGAGCCCCCGCTGATGCTTCCTGCCAGGGTGAGAGGCGACGTTTGAGCCCCCCTAATCCTTCCTGCCAGGGTGAGAGCCAGGCGACCTTGAGCCCCCTGATGCTTCCTGCCAGGGTGGGAGGCAGGCGACGTTTGAGCGCCCGCTGATGCTTCCTGCCAGGGTGAGAGGCAGGCGACGTTTGAGCCCCCGCTGACCCTTCCTGCCAGGGTGAGAGACAGGCGACGTTTGAGCCCCCGCTGATGCTTCCTGCCAGGGTGAGAGGCAGGCGACGTTTGAGCCCCCGCTGACCCTTCCTGCCAGGGTGAGAGACAGGCGACGTTTGAGCCCCCGCTGATGCTTCCTGCCAGGGTGAGAGGCAGGCGACGTTTGAACCCCCGCTGACCCTTCCTGCCAGGGTGAGAGACAGGCGACGTTTGAGCCCCCGCTGATGCTTCCTGCCAGGGTGAGAGGCAGGCGACGTTTGAGCCCCCGCTGATCCTTCCTGCCAGGGTGAGAGGCAGGCGACGTTTGAGCCCCCGCTGCCAGGGTGGCAGCGGGGGCTGCCTGTCTCTCACCCTTCCTGCCAGGGTGAGAGACAGGCGACGCCATATGGCTTCAGCTGCTGAATGGTCACGATGTCGATGCCCAGGCTTCAACTACACGAAAACATGAAATATATATTGGATCTATGCAATGTGCCGGTATCTACATCCTAGATATCAAGAAATAGCACAGAATAGCACAATTTATACAGAAATAGCACTTAGGTCCTGAAAGGACTTGAGTTATTCACTTCAATTAGCCGTTGGCGTCGCGCTCCGAAACACCAATCCACCACAGCTACATCCCTTCAATTACCCTCACAACTTCGAGATCGTCTGATCTAAAGATCTAGCAGACCTGCCAGATTGACTATGACTATGTATAAAGACTATGCCAGATTGACTGTGACTATGTATAAAGGAACGCCTGCCTCTCTTTACACTGACATTTCGTTTTTCTCTCAATCGCACAGCTTCGAGCGGCGATTGATCACGGCAAATACGCCAGTGGATTTAAAACTTTCTGCCTTGGTACAGTGCATCTCAAATCTGCAAGCATGTAAACTGTGTAACTGTCCTTGAATGCATCCTGTCTCCACACTTGCGTTATTCGTTTTTTAATGTATCCAAATTTTATTTCGAATGTCGTAATATTCTTCGGCTTCGTGACTGCTTTCGAAATGTTAATCAACAGAAATAGCACGTTGTTTTGTGCAGATACTTCAGAAAATTAATCTTTTTTTGGGACCAGTTTTTGGTCACGCCTATGGTTTATTGCGTGGACAATGGTTCTCAATGTTTGGGTGCATATTCATAAATTAGGTCATATATTTCGAACTGATTATTTGGTTGATATGGCAAGCAATAGATGATCTTTCGAGAATGTTAGGTTCATATATAAAGAAATTGTAGCTCAATTTCACAACCAGCTCATACTTGCTGAAGTTCCAAATTGTCCACTTGCTCGAATTTGAGAGCGAAATGTATAATATTCTTGCCTTGACCTCCCAAAGAATGTAACCGCAAAATACCATACTGGATCGAATACCCAGCCCAATACCGATGATAACAGGCAACAGCGGGTGGTGACTATGTGAAGCTAGGAGGAGAAGGTGGTGATGACTGCGTAAAGCCAGGTGGAGGTGGTGACTATGTGGAACCAGTAGGAGGTGGGGGACTGTGTGGAACCAGGGGCAGGTGGTGACTGTGCGGAGCCAGGAGGAGAAGGTGGTGGTGACTGTGTGGAGCCAGGAGGAGGTGGTGACTATGTGGAGCCAGGAGCAGGTGGTGACTATTTGGAGCCAGGAGGAGGTGGTGACTATGTGGAGCCAGGAGCAGGTGGTGACTATGTGGAGCCAAGAAGAAGTGATGACTATATGGAGCCAGGAGGAGGAAATTATATTTCGCACCACCAAATTATTCCGGGATGGAGCTCAGAGTGAAAGGGCTTTTTGGGGCTAGCTGGAGTGCCTCCTTTGGCCCTAAGTGCGCCCAACAAATTATGGTATCTGATGGTGAATATCCTATTTATTGTTTGCACACTTCTGCTGCCAAAATATTCATATCTACATTAAATGATACATCTCGTCACTATTAGGACCCCTAGGGCAGACGTTCCGAATCCAAAAAGCTTTAGAAGCAGGGGAAGCAGTCTTGGACGAACCTCCTTGCGTTCTGGGGACCACATCTCCTGTCCTACCGGCTTCTTGTCTCGTCACGGGGCCTCCTCATTTCCTGGGACCTGCTTACCCGTCTTGAGGGCCTCTTTGCCGTGGTTGAGGACTCTGCATTCTTGGCAGTGATGTAGCGAAGGGGCCACGGCGGCACAGGACGCGTCGAAAATATTTAGGGGCACCCCAGCCTTTGTACGGGCGCCCATGCAGTGTGAAGAGTGGCTCTCAGCCGTTGTAGAGGCACCCATATGTAGTGAGGGACCCCAGCCCTTGCAGGGGCAGCCCCACAATCTGCAGAGGGGCACCCCAGTCGTTGTAGAACACCCCTGCAGTCTGTAGAAACGATGCTCTAGCTGATAGAGGGGCATCCTAGCGGTTCCAGAGGTGCCCGGCAGTTGTTAGACACCCCTGAAGATAATAATATATCAGCAATTGTAGGGAACTGGTTTTGTTGCAAGAGCACTCCTGCGCAGTACAGACGCACCTGGCCAGCAGTCATGGGCCATCCTACCCCGTCCTCTCAATAATTTGAACATCCTGACCTTGTAGGATCTGCAGTATGCAGAAATTGAACCAAACCAAAGGTGGAACTTTTGGAGCATCGAACAATGGCACGTTTTTAGAAAAGGCGATCATATATTCTGGTAGAAATTACATATTCCGTATCAGCACGTGCTCAGTTTTTTTGTTTGTTAATAGTATGTGTCTCTTTTGAGCATGCCGAACCCATTCGCTGACCTGTTGCTAAACATAAGGAACATATCAAGGATTGTAATATAAATATACTGAAGTATTATTGATTTTATTCAATGACAGTGTTGATGGACAGATATGGGTCATATATGCTCAACCGGAATTCAAAATGCTGTGTCCGATGGTGCCTAGTTACCACTGAAATGGGCGTGGCTAAATGCTGACTGAAAATAAAGGCATGAGTGGAAGTGACTTGCTGTCCAAAAATGTTGTGTTCAAATGGCACAGTGAACGTGGGCGTGACGGTATATGTCTTCATGTGTGCACATGCGCACAGAAGCCAAAGTTGTGCATCCACAAACATTGCTCGTGCACCAACAAAATGTTGATGCAAGTTGCTGACTGCAACTCACACCCTCGCTCAACAGAATTATCCCTAGATATGGGGCACCTGTCGGAAGAAGGTAGGAATCTTAGGTGGGAGGCACCACTCCGGCGCCCCCTCCCCTCTCTCCAAAAAAAGAAGACATTGCAAACGTGCCTGTCTTGCTTGCACCCATTGGATCTACCTGCGCATCTAAGCATGAGCGTCGCCATCGTGTAGGATATGCGTAGCCGTCCACTCCAGTTATGTGCTATTGAACATTGTTTCTTGAACTTCGCATGGAAATAATTTATCTAAAACTCTCCCGTCTCCCACCTTCAAAACTCGTTGCGCCGCCCACGTATCTACTTTAAGCTTGCAATAAGCGTATGTCCGCATACTAATATATCGGAATGCATTGCACCGTATTTATTCTGTATCGTTTTGTAATACAAGCAGATACCAGTAAAAATATGTCGTGTATCTTGTATCGTGTATCGTGTATCCACCAACAGGCAATGCCGAATTATAGGTGAAGTATAAGCTTACGCATAAGTGGCACATACAGGTAACATGAATGATAATGCGAGCATGCGAAGCATATGCAATCCCAGAGGTTGGCTGTCAAAGTTGCCGTATAAGCTCCGACTTGTCGCTTCACTTGGCAATTTAGTCATCAGAAAGATAAGGCGTTGATGAGGACATGAAGTCATTTATAGTGTGAGGGGCGCAGACAAAGATGCCAGCTGTAACACTATTTACCCTACCAAACGGCACATCTATAAATGTTGTCTGAACGTGTATGGTGGTTCTGGATGGCACATGAACGGGACAAGACTAGAAGGTTAGATGAAGCGATGAACCCTTTGAACACTTTGCAAACGAATAACGCATCGCACAGTACGCCTCTCGCGTATGGATGCTGCAGTGATAAATATCAGGAGGTGCTCCGGCTCCGGAGAGAGGCAGCCTCGTGCTGCGTGGTGAGCGAGCCGCATCAGGGACTTTTGCTGCACCCTCGCAATACGTAATCCCAGGAGGTGCTCATGCTCCGGAGAGAGGCAGCCTCGTGCTGCGTGGTGAGCGAGCCGCATCAGGAACTTTTGCTGCACCCTCGCAATACGAACGCGATGACACAATATACCCAGTTGTAACGTGCTGGCATTGCCGCTTGTGTAACCTGCAGTTCCGCACGTCACAGTTTGTCTCATTTATATGTGTCTGTCTCCTGCGTATACAAACATATGTCGCTGCACGCAACACAGGGTTGCATGTAAATATATATTATTATGCATAATGAATATTAACATCCCGAATGATTAAGTGTATTCAGATCGCAGGTGCCTCAATGTTGCAAAGAACGCCAGTATTGTAAGTTTTGACTGCTGATAATGATGCTGTTGTCATCTTCGTGACTTGAATTGGCATCGAATTCTAAGGAATGAGGATATGGGTCAGCAAAGGAATTGTTGATTGTGTGAAACCACTCTGCATATGCCATTTTGGAGTGGCATGGATTGGAAAATTAATCATCAAAATGGTATATTGTGGTGGGAAATTATTCTTCGTTTCGTGTCCACCCTCCCACATCGGGGAATTCTGGGATGCTGCGCAAAATGCAGGAAGAATGCCCCCATAAATTGATGCACGGTAATCTCACATGACGTGACCTTTTTTCCAACAAGATTGGCAAAAGATAGATCATCAGCATGTCGGGTGGTGGCGCACTGGTGTTGGCCGTTGTCTGGTGTCGGCGACAAAGCCAGCTGGTGGCGGTATTCTGCTCTGCCGGCTGGTGGCGGTATTCTGCTCTGCCGGCTGGTGGTGGTTTTCTGCTCTGCCGGCTGGTGGTGGTGTTCTGCTCTTCCGGCTGGTGGTGGTATTCTGCTCTGCCGGCTGGTGGTGGTATTCTGTTCTGCCGGCTGGTGGTGGTATTCTGCTCTTCCGGCTGGTGACGGTATTCTGCTCTGCCGGCTGATGGCGGTATTCTGCTCTGCCGGCTGGCGGCGTCAATAAGCTGAGCCGTTCAGCCAACAAACAAGTGATGCCCCACTGGTGGGTCTGTGTTGGTGACAGCAAATGACGTTGGCCTCTTGTAGTGGCACTGTGCGACACAGCACTAGCTCGGCTGGTGCAATCCGTTGATAATAGGTGTCGCATCCTCTCCCACATCGAAAAAAAACACATCGTGGAGTCGCCTGGTGAACCGCATCAAATGTGTGGAACAGCGACACTCTATCCCGTTGATGTCCGAAGGTGGCAGTCTAAATCCTTCAACTCAGAGGTGGCGTGGTGCGGTTCCCCTGAATCCATGTTTAGACGGCTCCAAATCCCACCAGATGAAAATGTGCCGACGAACAAACGACGAGGTCTTTCGCATCGGCTTCAGCGGTAATCAGGTGTTGCAATTCTCATCTGCCATCCGTCCTCGCAAACTGTGTTCAAACGCTGGCAGCGGTGCAGAGCCGCCATCTTTTTCGAAATATATGATACTCACCAGCAACTCACCCTATCTCAGAACACTCATTGAAATCATCAAAGAAATGTCATCAACAAATCTGCGAAACCTGCCTTCAAAATTGCTTTATATATATATATATATATATGTGTGTGTGTATGTATATTTATATGCATATATATATATATATTCACTTGAGTTATTCCTTTTTGGAAATCGGTATGGTACATTCCGTGATCTTAGACATGTATTTCACCTAGCGGCCTGACATGAGGTCACCTTTCGTATTTTTCGTTTGTTTCTTTGAACATTTGTCTACACCCCCATATTTCACTTCTGACTAGCTTGCATGGTTTGTTTATGTAAGATGGTTCAACGTATATCTAAATGCCGTATTGAAACAAGGTCGTGGCCGGACTTTGACTCGCCCTAGCTCCGGTACTTAAACCACTGGAACTCAATTTTTTTACACCATGTGCGCTCAGCAATTTTCGTAAGGTACTCAAAATTTCAAAGCGATATCGACGGTTATGGGCGCTGTATGACCATCGCAGTCGATGCGTCCCTAAGCCCAAATAAGCAACCAACCAACCGATATGGACGGTCCAGGAGTTACCTCCGAAATTTTTTTTATGGATATCTAAATGTATCCCCATGTACTGTGGGTGTTAAAGGCGTAAATGTTGTACATATTTAAATACCTGGTACTTTTCCTATGATGTTTCTTCTGACACATCTGTGGCTTGACACTTAACGCAGAAATCATTCGAATGTTTCAACACGTTCCAAAAGCCCCGGCTAGGTAAAGTCCGGGGTAATGACCATCCCCGGCTGAGCCGAGTATAGTCCGGGGTAATGACCATCCCCGGCTGAGCCGAGTATAGTCCGGGGTAATGACCATCCCCGGCTGAGCCGAGTATAGTCCGGGGTAATGACCATCCCGGCTGAGCCGAGTACAGTCCGGGGTAATGACCATCCCGGCTGAGCCGAGTACAGTCCGGGGTAATGACCATCCCCGGCTGAGCCGAGTACAGTCCGGGGTAATGACCATCCCGGCTGAGCCGAGTATAGTCCGGGGTAATGACCACCCCCGGCTGAGCCGAGTATAGTCCGGTGTAATGACCATCCCGGCTGAGCCGAGTACAGTCCGGGGTAATGACCATCCCGGCTGAGCCGAGTACAGTCCGGGGTAATGACCATCCCGGCTGAGCCGAGTATAGTCCGGGGTAATGACCACCCCCGGCTGAGCCGAGTATAGTCCGGTGTAATGACCATCCCGGCTGAGCCGAGTACAGTCCGGGGTAATGACCATCCCGGCTGAGCCGATTACAGTCCGGGGTAATGACCATCCCGGCTGAGCTGAGTATAGTCCGGGGTAATGACCATCCCCGCTGAACCGAGTACAGTCCGGTGTAATGACCATCCCGGCTGAGCTGAGTATAGTCCGGAGTAATGACCATCCCGGCTGAGCCGAGTATAGTCCGGGGTAATGACCATCCCGGCTGAGCCGAGTATAGTCCGGTGTAATGACCATCCCGGCTGAGCCGAGTATAGTCCGGTGTAATGACCATCCCGGCTGAGCCGAGTATAGTCCGGTGTAATGACCATCCCGGCTGAGCTGAGTATAGTCCGGTGTAATGACCATCCCGGCTGAGCCGAGTACAGTCCGGGGTAATGACAATCCCGGCTGAGCCGAGTATAGTCCGGTGTAATGACCATCCCCGGCTGAGCCGAGTATAGTCCGGTGTAATGACCATCCCCGGCTGAGCCGAGTATAGTCCGGGGTTATGACCATCCCCGGCTGAGCCGAGTATAGTCCGGTGTAATGACCATCCCCGGCTGAGCCGAGTATAGTCCGGGGTTATGACCATCCCCGGCGGAGCCCATTATAGTCCGGTGTAATGACCATCCCGGCTGAGCCGAGTACAGTCCGGGGTAATCACCATCCCGGCTGAGCCGAGTATAGTCCGGGGTAATGATCATCCCCGGCTGAGCCGAGTACAGTCCGGTGTAATGACCATCCCGGCTGAGCCGAGTACAGTCCGGTGTAATGACCATCCCCGGCTGAGCCAAGTATAGTCCGGGGTAATGACCATCCCGGCTGAGCCGAGTATAGTCCGGGGTAATGACCATCCCCGGCTGAGCCGAGTACAGTCCGGGGTAATGAACATCCCCGGCTGAGCTGAGTACAGGGTCGATCGTGGATTCCATTGCAAGATGTTCGACCCATGACCTGCATTCATCCGACCGCTGCAGAACTTGTGGTGCTCGATACCACTGTGATGTCAGGTACCATTGACCGTTTGATGGGCTACCAGTGGCGTATGCTCGGCTGTGAGGGAGGAGGGGGGTCTGTCCACCTTGCCGCCTCCCCGCGATGTTTGAGCCAGATGTGGTCGAGGGCGGGTTGTGTGGAGAATGGGGGAGCTTTATAAACCGGCCGCCTCCCAGCGGTGTCCGGGAGACAATAGTGGAGTGTATGACGAGTCCTTCACCACCCAGCCGTCTACCAGCAGTGTCCGCACCACCCAGCCGTCTACCAGCAGTGTCCACGAGACTATGGTGGAGGGCGTGGGTGTCCACCACCCGGCCGCCTCCCAGCAGTACTGGCGCGGCTATGGTGGAGGGTGTGGTGTGGTGTGGTGGGTCCCTCACCACCCGACCGCCTCCCAGCAGTACTGGCGCGGCTATGGTGGAGGGTGTGGTGTGGTGTGGTGGGTCCCTCACCACCCGGCCGCCTCCCAGCAGTACTGGCGCGGCTATGGTGGAGGGTGTGGTGTGGTGTGGTGTGGTGGGTCCCTCACCACCCGGCCGCCTCCCAGCAGTACTGGCGCGGCTATGGTGGAGGGTGTGGTGTGGTGTGGTGGGTCCCTCACCACCCGACCGCCTCCCAGCAGTACTGGCGCGGCTATGGTGGAGGGTGTGGTGTGGTGTGGTGGGTCCCTCACCACCCGGCCGCCTCCCAGCAGTACTGGCGCGGCTATGGTGGAGGGTGTGGTGTGGTGGGTCCCTCACCACCCGGCCGCCTCCCAGCAGTGCTGGCGCGGCTATGGTGGAGGGTGTGGTGTGGTGTGGTGGGTCCCTCACCACCCGGCCGCCTCCCAGCAGTACTGGCGCGGCTATGGTGGGGGGTGGTGTGGTGTGGTGTGGTGGGTCCCTCACCATCCGACCGCCTCCCAGCAGTACTGGCGCGGCTATGGTGGAGGGTGTGTTGTGGTGTGGTGGGTCCCTCACCACCCGGCCGCCTCCCAGCAGTACTGGCGCGGCTATGGTGGAGGGGTGGTGTGGTGTGGTGGGTCTCTCACCACCCGACCGCCTCCCCAGCAGTACTGGCGCGGCTATGGTGGAGGGGTGGTGTGGTGTGGTGGGTCTCTCACCACCCGACCGCCTCCCAGCAGTACTGGCGCGGCTATGGTGGAGGGTGTGGTGTGGTGTGGTGGGTCCCTCACCACCCGGCCGCCTCCCAGCAGTACTGGCGCGGCTATGGTGGAGGGTGTGGTGTGGTGTGGTGGGTCTCTCACCACCCGACCGCCTCCCAGCGTACTGGCGCGGCTATGGTGGAGGGTGAGTGTGGTGTGGTGGGTCCCTCACCACCCGGCCGCCTCCCAGTAGTACTGGCGCGGCTATGGTGGAGGGTGTGGTGTGGTGTGGTGGGTCCCTCACCACCCGGCCGCCTCCCCAGTAGTACTGGCGCGGCTATGGTGGAGGGTGTGGTGTGGTGGGTCCCCCACCACCCGGCCGCCTCCCAGCAGTACTGGCGCGGCTATGGTGGAGGGTGTGGTGTGGTGTGGTGGGTCCCTCACCACCCGGCCGCCTCCCAGTAGTACTGGCGCGGCTATGGTGGAGGGTGTGGTGTGGTGTGGTGGGTCCCTCACCACCCGGCCGCCTCCCAGCAGTACTGGCGCGGCTATGGTGGAGGGTGTGGTGTGGTGTGGTGGGTCCCCCACCACCCGGCCGCCTCCCAGCAGTACTGGCGCGGCTATGGTGGAGGGTGGTGTGGTGTGGTGGGTCCCCCCACCACCCGGCCGCCTCCCAGCAGTACTGGCGCGGCTATGGTGGAGGGTGTGGTGTGGTGTGGTGGGTCTCTCACCACCCGGCCGCCTCCCAGCAGTACTGGCGCGGCTATGGTGGAGGGTGTGGTGTGGTGTGGTGGGTCCCTCACCACCCGGCCGCCTCCCCAGCAGTACTGGCGCGGCTATGGTGGAGGGTGTGGTGTGGTGTGGTGTGGTGGGTCCCCCACCACCCGGCCGCCTCCCAGCAGTACTGGCGCGGCTATGGTGGAGGGTGTGGTGTGGTGTGGTGGGTCCCTCACCACCCGGCCGCCTCCCAGCAGTACTGGCGCGGCTATGGTGGAGGGTGTGGTGTGGTGGGTCCCTCACCACCCGGCCGCCTCCCAGCAGTACTGGCGCGGCTATGGTGGAGGGGTGGTGTGGTGTGGTGGGTCCCTCACCACCCGGCCGCCTCCCAGCAGTACTGGCGCGGCTATGGTGGAGGGTGTGGTGTGGTGTGGTGTGGTGGGTCCCTCACCACCCGGCCGCCTCCCAGCAGTACTGGCGCGGCTATGGTGGAGGGTGTGGTGTGGTGTGGTGGGTCCCTCACCACCCGGCCGCCTCCCAGCAGTACTGGCGCGGCTATGTGTGTGACCGTGAGAACGACACCGGACGGGATGCGGCCCACCGTCCGTCTGCCGCAGCGGCATTGTGCTCTGCCCGTCGCCCGAGATGTATGGGCTGGACGATGTGGGGGACCGTGAGCTTCCAGTCAGCTGGGGTGGTGTGAGCACCACCCCATCCCATGGTTACTGCTGTCCGCGGCTGACTCCGCCGCCAGCACACTGCCGGTGACTGCCCCGTCTGTGACGGTGTGGTGGACCGTGAGCTTCCAGTCAGCTGGGGTGGTGTGAGCACCACCACCACACCATTGTTACTGCTGTCCGCGGCTGACTCCGCCGCCAGCACACTGCTGGTGACTGCCCCGTCTGTGACGGTGCCTTATGTGTGACTCTGAACCCGGTCTGTGACTGAACACCTATGTCTGTCACGTCTTATCTGATTCATCTAATATTTTTATGCTGTTCCTGTCTGTGACTTTGGGTCGATTCGCATTTATTGCCTCCCGGCTACCTGTGTCACGTAGAGAAGCCGTCGTGGGTCACTGACACATGCGCATTGTGTCAGTGGGAACGATACGGACCCGCTGAGGGCGCCGCCTCTTGCTGCCGGCGAGGCCGCGTGTTGGCTGTAGTGCGGCTGTAGTGCGGCTGTAGTGCGGCAGCATTGTGCACTGTGCAGCTGGCCACCGGCCGGGGCTGGCGATCGTTCACTGGCTGTGATCGGTGCTGAGATTGCTGGTGAGATGCCGAGCGATCAGCCCAGCACCGCTCACTGGCAGCCCAACACCGCTCACTGACAGCCCAGCACCACTCACTGGCAGCCCAACACCGCTCACTGACAGCCCAACACCGCTCACTGGTAGCCCAACACCGCTCACTGACAGCCCAGCACCACTCATTGACAGCCCAACACCGCTCACTGGTAGCCCAACACCGCTCACTGACAGCCCAACACCGCTCACTGACAGCCCAGCACCGCTCACTGACAGCCCAGCACCGCTCACTGACAGCCCAGCACCGCTCACTGGCAGCCCAACACCGCTCACTGGCAGCCCAACACCGCTCACTGGCAGCCCAACACCGCTCACTGACAGCCCAACACTGCTCATTGACAGCCCAACACTGCTCATTGGTAGTCCACCATCGCTCGCTTTTTATGCTGCGTACTGCACTCTCACCTTCCCGTGATGCATCCTTTGCTCTCTCTCTCTCTCTCGCTCTCTCTCTCTCGCTCTCTCTCTCTCTCTCTCTCTCTCTCTCTCTCTCTCTCTCTCTCTCTCTCTCTCTCTCTCTCTCTCTCTCTCTCTCTCTCTCTCTCTCTCTCTCTCTCTCTCTGTCTCTGTCTCTGTCTCTGTCTCTGTCTCTGTCTCTGTCTCTGTCTCTGTCTCTGTCTCTGTCTCTGTCTCTGTCTCTGTCTCTGTCTCTGTCTCTGTCTCTGTCTCTGTCTCTGTCTCTGTCTCTGTCTCTGTCTCTGTCTCTGTCTCTGTCTCTGTCTCTGTCTCTGTCTCTGTCTCTGTCTCTGTCTCTGTCTCTGTCTCTGTCTCTGTCTCTGTCTCTGTCTCTGTATCTGTCTCTGTATCTGTCTCTGTCTCTGTCTCCTCTGTATCTCTGTCTCTCTGTCTCTCTGTCTCTCTGTCTCTCTGTCTCTCTGTCTCTCTGTCTCTCTGTCTCTCTGTCTCTCTGTCTCTCTGTCTCTCTGTCTCTCTGTCTCTCTGTCTCTCTGTCTCTCTGTCTCTCTGTCTCTCTGTCTCTCTGTCTCTCTGTCTCTCTGTCTCTCTGTCTCTCTGTCTCTCTCTCTCTCTCTCTCTCTCTCTCTCTCTCTCTCTCTCTCTCTCTCTCTCTCTCTCTCTCTCTCTCTCTCTCTCTCTCTCTCTCTCTCTCTCTCTCTCTCTCTCTCTCTCTCTCTCTCTCTCTCTCTCTCTCTCTCTTCCCCCGCCTATGACGTGTCATGTGCCCTCGTTGTCTCGTGGGGTGCCCTCACTCGTGATATTACCTGTACCTTCACTGCCCAATGATATGTCCTATGCTCTCGTTTCCCCGTAGTATGCTACGTACCCTCGCGCTCCCGTAATCTGTCCTGCACCCTCTCTCTCCCTCTCTGCCGTAATATGTCCTGTACTCTCGCTCTCCCCTAATGTGTCCTGTAGCCTCGCGTTCCCGTAATCTGTCCTGCACCCTCGCTCTGCCGTAATGTGTGCTGCACCGCTGTATCCGTGATGCCAGTCAATCCACCTGGCATACCTGCGTCATCGAGCCCCACCTCCCATTACCGATCTCATCAGCCTTGGGCAGTGGCTGCCGGCTGCCATTGGCACAACTTTTTACCCGCACAATTTGTCACCGCTGTAGATGTTGTAGGCCGCGCGCGGAGATGTGGAGATAATCGGTGTATCGAGGGACCTGGCTGTACTGCAGTGAGGCAGTGAGACCACCCCGTCCCTGCAATGGCACGGCGAATGAATGTGTGAGTGGTTGAGTGAGTAAGTATGCAGGCCGTTTCGAAACACGATGGTCACCAGGGAATGACGAAAGGCTGCCGCGTCTTCATACATTTTGGAGATTGTGGACTGCCACTGCTGTTTGCCGAGCACTTTGGAACAGCTTCAGAGCACAGCGCAATGTTGTTGTTCCACTGTCTTATGACGGTTCAATCAACTAATCCCTTCCGTGCCCATTTCAGGAATGCTGCGTAGCGCACAAGCCGATTACAAACAATTGAAAGACCGTGGCCGAAATGATGAGTCGGCTTAGTTAGCTGAAATAGTCACAGTTCTTTGTGATTATTGAATGAATGGTTTCTTAATACGTGTACGTCGTATCCAGAACCTGTTGCACATACCAGTTGAAATTACTTCACGAAATTATATCCTCTTAAAGCAGTTTCAGCTGGCTAAATTCAGGCTATTGTATCAGAAAACCAGTCTGTCCACCAGGCCATCTCAAGTCTGGCAAAACCAGTCGGTCCACCAGGCCATCTCAAGTCTGGCAAAACCAGTCTGTCCACCAGGCCATCTCAAGTCTGGCAAAGTAACAACAGCAATCATTTCGGGCCCATTATAAAATAATATGATTCGTCCTTTTGATAGCACTTAGCAAATTTACGGTTCCCTGTGTAATTTTGGTAGCTTTGCGGGCCCTTCGCCCCGGAAAAGATAAAAGGACAAGGAGTCTACAGCATTCTGCCTTGGTCCCATGCTAATGGCCGGTGGCGTGCCTTTTCCACGGCGGCTTTTCACCGTCTGCATCCAGTCGCTACACCTTGCTCCGCAGTTGCATAAGGCCATTCGGGCGTGCGACGAAATCATCTGTGACAGTGGAACGGCTTTTTCCACTTGTGATTGAGAGTTGTGCAATAACTGCGCTGTGTTTGTCGACATGGGGAGGCTAGTGGTGAACAAGGAGCACACTGCTCGAAGTCGATGCGAGGTATATCAAAAGGAAAGAAGGCATTCGCCTGATCTCGGAGCATAACTATTCGATTTGTATGTCTCTCTTTGTTTCACTAGACGATTTCGAGAACATACTTTTTCCAGCCAGAAAAAGAAAATCGTTCACTTCCATCAGCAAGTGCGCCTATAAATAGCCACCCCACCGGGAGATGATTCCGCACGAAATCCATCACCGCTGAGTGGGGTATACGTCAGATTAATAGTACCGTCTGCGCCCAGTCCAGTGTAGCCGATATTTATGGTCGTTTCCGCTGCTGGATTGGGTTCCCGTGGAGCCTCGTCCAGCGGCTCTTTCGAATGAGATGCGTCCTCTGTGACCTGGCTCCGTCACGTGTTGACCTGACCTGGCTGCTGTCGTGTGACAGGTGTGACAGACGGTCAACTGGTGAGCTCATCCGCTGCACTCCTACCTAGTCTGTATAACGTTGAGCTGAATTTGTACTACCGTGAGCGTGCCTTCCGTAAATCACACCTTTGAAAGCGTCGTGATGGGAAAGCGTCATCATCAACTTATCCTCGATAGTGGCTGTATGTGTATCAATCGGCTACCGTATTGTTTCCGTCCTTCCCTTGTTCGGCAGATCCCTGAAGTCACCATCCGTCCATAGGTCGGCAGAATTCCTGACATCACCATCCGTCCCCAGGTGGGCAGGATCCGTGACGTCCCCGTCTGTCTCCAGGTCGGCAGAGTCGCTGACGCGCTGTGAGGTGATGCGAACACTGGAGAAGCTGTGTGCCGGCATGGACTCGGCGGCGGCCAGCGTACACCGCGACATCTACAAGGTGGCCCGCCACTGCATGACCGACCGCGTCATGGCCGTCCGCTGCGCCGCCGCCGCCGTAAGTGCGTCATCATCGTCACTCCACTGTCAACACTGTCTAACCGACCGCGTCATGGCCGTCCGCTGCGCCGCCGCCGCCGTAAGTGCGTCATCATCGTCACTCCACTGTCAACACTGTCTAACCGACCGCGTCATGGCCGTCCGCTGCGCCGCCGCCGCCGTAAGTGCGTCACCATCGTCACTCCACTGTCAACACCGTCTGACCGACCGCGTCATGGCCGTCCGCTGCGCCGCCGCCGCCGTAAGTGCGTCATCATCGTCACTCCACTGTCAACACTGTCTAACCGACCGCGTCATGACCGTCCGCTGCGCCGCCGCCGCCGTAAGTGCGTCACCATCGTCACTCCACTGTCAACACCGTCTGACCGACCGCGTCATGGCCGTCCGCTGCGCCGCCGCCGCCGTAAGTGCGTCACCATCGTCACTCCACTGTCAACATCGTCTGCCGAATGTGCCCGTACCTTCGCTGTCGGAGTCAGTCTGGTAGCCTGGTGTGGCCGATATTCTGCCGCTAGCCGGATCATCTGGCACGAGTCGCCTCGGCACCACATTTGTGTCGGGTCCAGGTGCCCGGTACCAGTGACAGTCAGCCTCCAGCGCCAGTGACTGTCAGCTTCAGCGCCATATTTGTGTCAGATCCCACTTGTCCGATCCCGGTGACTGTCAGCCTCCAGCGCCAGATACCAGTGACTGCCAGCATCAGTGCCACATTTGTGTCTGGTCCCAGGTGCCCGGTACCAGTGACAGTCAGCCTCCAGCGCCAGTGACTGTCAGCTTCAGCGCCATATTTGTGTCGGATCCCAGGTGTCCGGTACCACTGACTGTCAGCCTCGGCGCCGCATTTGTGTCGGGTCCCAGGTGACCGGTATACCGGTGACTGTCAGCCTCAGCGCTACATTCGTGTCGGATCCCAGGTGTCCGGTACCACTGACTGTCAGCCTCGGCGCCGCATTTGTGTCGGGTCCCAGGTGACCGGTACCGGTGACTGTCAGCCTCAGCGCTACATTCGTGTCGGATCCCAGGTGTCCGGTACCACTGACTGTCAGCCTCGGCGCCGCATTTGTGTCGGGTCCCAGGTGACCGGTATACCGGTGACTGTCAGCCTCAGCGCTACATTCGTGTCGGATCCCAGGTGTCCGGTACCACTGACTGTCAGCCTCGGCGCCGCATTTGTGTCGGGTCCCAGGTGACCGGTATACCGGTGACTGTCAGTCAGCAGCACCTGGCTGATGTCGGACCCTGGACGGAGGCAGTCCTGGTATCCGTCGGAGCTGACACGAGGTGTCTGCATGCAGTGGAAAAATGTCCACCGCTTTACGTCGAAAATCACAATCAGTTTCTTTTTTGCTTTTCATTCAAGACTAAAACGTTCATCATCTTCCAAACACATAGGCAGAGATAGTACGGGCTGTGGTTGAACTATAATGCACTTTTACAACGTTTTGATCACCGCCTCTTGTGTTTTTTTTTTAGCTGGTATCAGCAGTCACAGCTGGACCTAGGATGAATTATGGGATGCAAATACATAATTAATCACAATGCTTAATCAACCTGTAGCGAAAATCTATCTAGGAAGATGAAAATTATGCCTTAGCATTGGGCAATGCACATGCACTAAACACCGGCAAAAAGTGTAGGTATGAATCTGTATCAATAAACAAAAGGCTACCCGACCACCAATAAGATTCATGCAGTGTGGGAGGGGGAAGGGGGGTGTTTAGCGGCGTGCCGAACCATAGACCATTTGCGGACCATAGACCGTGCCGGACCATAGACCGGACCATTTGTGACGCCTTTAAAACGAGTGGGTTTTGCAAGCATGTTTAAGGCAAGTGTACATTTACTTTAAAAGTGTCTTACGTTACAGCGTATGCGTCGGTAAGGTGCTGAAGGCGGGGGTCGGCGGTGGACATCTCTCGGATGTTTGTCACCACAGTGAGTCAGCCATCGTTACTCGGCTGGCTAGGGAAATGGCGCTCCCTCGGGTTAACACAGCCGCCCCGATAGGGGGTGTGGAAACACGGAGGTGTTTCCGGGAACTCACATAGTCTCCGTCGTTCATCCCTCTCTTCAAATTCCAGCATCCACCTCTTGTCAGCATCCCCTTCATCCACCTCTTGTCAGCATCCCCTTCATCCAACCTTGCAGCACCAACCCCTCCGTTATCACGACCAAGTATTTCACGTATTGGGAAAGTATTGGGCATTCCACGACAGATCGACCAGGGCCCGGTTTACTCATGTCTCAGATTTTGAGCAAAATTGATATATAGGGTTATCTTATGCCCTGAATCCACCTGTGGAAATTTTACTTCGATCAGATCAACGGTTCAGGAGTTATAGTCTCGGGAATTTATGGAAGGTCACGCTGCAAGGTTGTGTTCGGTGGTCGATAACTAAGTTAGTTATCAGTCAAAATATAAATATCCAGACATTTTTTAACTCGCAAAGATACAAGGAATCTAATTCTGACAGTATGTGTAATATGTGATGAATAATACAATAGTTACTCCATGACCTCGGGTCACGTGACCGCCGGTGACCTCGATGCCCGTTACATTTTTCTACTTAACAGAATGGAAGGACCATGTTTTGGCTTGATATATAGCAAATAAATAACAGCGTGTTTTTCTATAAATCCTTATTTGGAGAGCACAAGCTGCCATATTTGAAGTCTTTCGAAGATTGAGCTACTAACTCGGCCGTCTCTCCGCCCAAAATCGAGATGCGGTTTGATAACACGTAGCAACGTGTTCTCTGGCATTGTGTGGATCTATGTCTTCTAATGCACTTATTTGCCTCAAATATCCAGTTATCTGTATAAGATACAAGGCGCCTACTAATGTCAGAAGTGGCCGTTGGCCTCAATTGAACTGTGGTCGGCACCAGTAGCCTGTGTTTTGCTATATCCAGTTATTTCGCTGAGTAAATGCGTCTCAATTTCTTTCCCCGAGAACGCTTCCTGACATCTGTTAATGCTTGTATTCTCACAGAAAACACGATCCGTAGGGATTCATGAGGGCAAGGTATACACCATGGTTGCACAATGATTGTATGTTTAGAACACACATGTATCCAACCGAGAAATATGGAGGTGCATCACGTCACAACCATGCCCCGTCAGAAGAGCATCGAAGTATCGTTTGCATATTTGAGGACATGGAAACGATCAAAAGTTTTTGTTATATGCCCGAAGACAGATCAACACACAAATCTGCAAGTAGCTGCGATACCAAACCATGTTTCATATGTGCACCAATTGTTTCTGTCTCGTGTCTAGCTTGTCTTTGTCCACCTATCGTTACACCTTCACGGCACGTCCCTCGTCGTTCGACAATACATGTACCAAAACAGTCGTAACATCAGCAGGCGAGAACTTGTGAAATTTTTGTTTTCCCTTGACGACGAGGGCTTCCGTAAAGCGACCTGCGAGGCTTGCAGTGACCTTATCCACCTCTTCCTTCGTGACAAAACAGCTCTGAGACAGGCCTCACAATTTTTCGCAAACATCGCCAGTTCTCGGAACTCCCCTTAGTTCTTAGGTGGCTCTGTTCATCCCCCAGTGTTACTCCCAAGCCTTAGAAGCATCGTAGTCCGGTCCGTTCTGGCTCTTGGGGACCTCCTACTCCTTAAGTTTTTTTTCGGGCTGGCAATGACATTCTAGCTCTGGAATTGGCTCTCGGTATTCCTCAAAACGATCGCTTGCCCCTGGGGAATCTTTAGATCACCAGGGGCCCCTGTTCGGCTCATAGGGACCTCTTCCAAGCCTCTTGGGCATCCCAGTCCAGTCTCCTCTAGCGTTCAGTGACCATTTCCAATAATCAGGGGTCCTCTCCAGCTGTCCTCTCCAGCTAGGGTGTCTGCTCTCCAGAGCTGATGTAGGGTGTTCTGCTGTAGGGTGCTGATGTCTGCTCCCCAGAGCTGATACATCTGCTCTCCAGAACTGATGTAGGGTGTTTGCTCCCCAGAGCTGATGTAGGGTGTCTGCTCCCCAGAGCTGACGTAGGGTGTCAGCTCCCCAGAGCTGATGTAGGGTGTCTGCTCCACAGGGCTAGTGTAGGGTGTCTGCTCCCCAGAGCTGATGTAGGGTGTCAGCTCCCCAGAGCTGATGTAGGGTGTCTGCTCCCCAGAGCTGATGTAGGGTGTCAGCTCCCCAGAGCTGATGTAGGGTGTCTGCTCCACAGGGCTAGTGTAGGGTGTCTGCTCCCCAGAGCTGATGTAGGGTATCTGCTCCCCAGAGCTGATGTAGGGTGTCAGCTCCCCAGAGCTGATGTAGGGTGTCTGCTCCACAGGGATAGTGTAGGGTGTCTGCTCCCCAGAACTGATGTAGGGTGTCAGCTCCCCAGAGCTGATGTAGGGTGTCTGCTCCCCAGAGCTGATATAGGGTGTCAGCTCCCCAGAGCTGACGTAGGGTGTCTGCTCCCCAGAGCTGATGTACGGTGTCTGCTCCCCAGGGCTAGTGTAGAATGTCTGCTCCCCAGAGCTGATGTGGGCTGTCTGCTTCCCTGCGCTGATGTGGTCTGTCTGCTCCTCTGGACTGATGTAGGGTGTCTGCTTTCCTGCGATGATGTGGACTGTGTACTCCCCTGGACTGATGCGGGGTGTCTGCTTCCCGAGCTGACATGGAATCTTTTTCCGAGTTGATGTGGGTGTGGCTATTCCCCGGGGACTGACGTGGTGTGGGTCTTCTATTCCCCGAGGACTGACGTAACGTGTCCCCAGGGCTGATGTGTGAGATATATTCTCCGTCACCGGTCGACGGTATATCCGCTCCCCGGGGCCCGTACGGCAGTGTTCGTTTTCTGTGAGCCAGGCGCGGTTTTGATTAGCCGTGTCGCCGGGCCGGCCCTAAAGTGTCGGTTTTACGGGCGGGTGGGTGGTGGCTCCGTCCTCAGCGGCTGCATTAGGTCGCTGTTTGTGTGTGGGCAACGTTTTCGGGCTTTCCTCGACCTAATTGGGTGTTTTTGTTGACGCTCTTTTTTGTTGTTGGTCCAGGCCCCACGAACAACGACAAAAGTGTGGGTATTTGGGTATTCTAAACGAGTGTTGTGCCACTTATTAGAGATAACTGGTGACCAGGTGATTCCTCATAACCTGGCTTCTTGCGCCGACAAAGGTGCCAAATTGAACAGATTCAGGGGATGGTATGAGATCATGCGTGAAACATCTACTTCTGGCGATGTGTACTGGCGCTGCTTTTTTTATCTCGAAGCTTGTTGGCAATGAGTTTCCGGAGCAGTTTTCAATCGTAGGAAACATGTACAAGATAGAAAATCGTAGTCGAATCTTGTTATATGTTAGGTAAATTATAAGACGTAGCTTATTTTCCGGCTACGTCCTTAGCATAAGGTATGTTTCCGACCATTTATTGGCCCTCTCAAAATCTAGAATGCAAATTTCTGGACGGAAACTTGGTTGATACCAGGAAAATAATTCCCGAGTTGTATTTAAGTCCGGTTTGTGTGATTTCCTGAACGCAAACATCAGTTGAAGCAACTTTATGAAGACTGGAGTCTTATGCAGTTTATCTGGATTATGTTAGCTGCTCTAAATGCCGTGTGCATTTTCCACAGATGATGACATTTTTCATGTCGTTTTTCAGTCGAGCAGGTTCGCTCACTTTGTACAGGATATATCCCAAGTATGTATTTATCGTTCACAGGACATCTATTTACCGTCCCAATAGTCACTGATGTCTGAATGACACTTGCGGGAAATGTGCACAGTAAATCAGATGATCTTCGATCAGTGATATCTGTAAGTGTCTAAATAAGATGTGCACTGTGATCGAGATGACCAGCCCTTGTTGCTGGCATCTATAAGAGAAATGCCCTCAGGTCACAGTCGATCTCCCTCTGCGCAGTATCTGCAGGAGATGATCGCGCACGCTCCGTTCCTGGTTTCTATAAGAGATGCCCTCAGGTCACAGTCGATCTCCCGCTGCGCAGTGTCTGCAGGAGATGATCGTGCACGCTCCGTTCCTGGTTTCTATAAGAGATGCCCTCAGGTCACAGTCGATCACCCTCTGCGCAGTGTCTGCAGGAGATGATCGCGCACGCTCCGTTCCTGTACACCTCGGAGCTGGAAAGCGTGGCTACGCTCTGTTTCCGCGCGTTCGACGGCTCCAACTACGAGGCCCGCTGCGCCGTTGCTCGCCTGCTGGGCACGCTCGTGGCGCAGACCCAGCTGCCACCGCCCAGGGACACCAAGGGTAGGTGCATGGACAGTGGACGTGGAGACACGGGTCTGTTGTGACTAGGCATGCCAGCGGGCAGGCTAGCGCACTCGGGGATATGGCACACAGTAGGCAACACGCCATTGCTTGGGAAAGTTGGAATATACACCGGGAGACCAGGCGCCAGTGCACTCGGCGCTCTCCCTGGTGGGGGACGTGTTATATCGGATCCACCCACCGCTGGCCAAGCCGGCTGTTCTGCAACATCGCCGTGTGCCACCATCACTTCGGAGCGAACACACGCCGGCAGTGTGGCCGCCGGCGGCACGGCCAATGTTGACGCCGTGTCGCCTGTTGTTTGCCAGGCTGTGCCGTCGTCCACTATTGATGGCGTTGTCCTGCCGCGCGGCCCAACCACATCACGCTGTGGGTCGACACGTGTCGTCGTTTATTTATTTAGCGCGGCGACGGGCAGAGTTGTCCGTGCAAGATACAGGCGCCAGTGCAATGCTGAGCTAGACCTGTGTCCTGGGACGTGCAAGATGCAGGCGTCAGTGCAATGCTGAGCTGGACCTGTGTCCTGGGACGTGCAAGATACAGGCGTCAGTGCAATGCTGAGCTGGGCGTGTGTTCTGGGACGCCGCCGATGGTGTCCGACCCTCGCTTGGTGTTGGACCCTCACTCCCCACACCCACATACCCAGCTGTGTGCTCACATGTGTCCTGGGACGTGGCTGTTGGTGTCGGTCCCTCCCTCTCCACACCCGCATACCCAGCTGTGTGCTCACGTCGGCCACGCATCGGCTGCTTCGTGGTTAATGTCGGCACCAGGAATTAGATGCGAGAAACTATCGACGCTAAAAGGCCCTGGCAGCTTTATGGAGTAGCTATATTACTCAAGTGTTCGCAACGTTCGGCGCTAAGGATGGGGAGGGGAGGGAAGGTTGGAGTCACCTGAGCGATGGGGGTCGTGGAAGTGTTGTCGGTCGCAGTGAGCTGAAATTATGTTAGCAGGTGTGTTATTTAGACGACAGCGAGTCGGGCAAAGTAGACTACTCCGATCACTATCAAAATAGGAATTTCGGGTTCAAAACGGCACTTCAGTGGATAATTTTGCGCACATATGTGAACAATGTGTATTTGTGTTTACACCATTCGATGATGTGTATCAAAGACGTCCAAGAGATACACGATGTAGAAGCTGCATCTAGCACCAATCCATTTAATGTTTCAGGGTTGTTGGCAATGTGCATAGCTAAGTTTCTAACTGCATTTTCTAATTTGTATAATTGCATCAGATGTTTCGCCGAAAATGAATTGAACGCAATGACTGCGATGGTCACTGTAAGGGAGAGAGCGCACTTGGTCCAGTATTGCCTGACCATGTGAGCCTGGCGTCACCGTCGTCGCCCGTAAAGAGGCGCCTGCCAGCGTCCGGCGAGTATAACGCAGGCCGGCGCAGAGCCGCAGCCGTAATTGCCGTCTGGCCGATGGGCCGGCGAGACGGTGCTGACCTGACGATACTGGGAGCGGGCGACTGGACCACGTCGGCGACTGGACGGGCGGGCGGACCAAACACGCGGCGACTGGACTGGCGGGCGGACCAAACACGCGGCGACTGGACGGGCGGGCGGACCAAACACGCGGCGACTGGACGGGCGGGCGGACCAAACACGCGGCGACTGGACGGGCGGGCGGACCAAACACGCGGCGACTGGACGGGCGGGCGGACCAAACACGCGGCGACTGGACGGGCGGGCGGACCAATCACGCGGCGACTGGACGGGTCTGCGCCTCGCCTCTGGTCTTGCCGACGGCGGCCGTCGGCATGCTGTAGAGGGAATTTAAATAACGTGTGGAGAAAATGGCGGGTGGTGTAAGTCAAGCAGAGCACAGTGCACGAAGGCAACAGTGATGACGCAAGTAATAAACAAGAGGAGTGAATGGGTATATAATGAAGTACATAAAACGACTCATGAACGGCAGAGTTATGAGCGTGCGGCCGTCACCTGTGACCACTCGTGTGGGCGCGATGAGGCGTGTGACTGTATAAAGAAGTGCTAAAACGCCGCGAGGGGCCAATAATCTATTCCGAGAGTGTTGTGGCCAGATGTGACCACTCTGTATTCCGTAAGACGTGATGAGGCACACGGCTTCACGGAGCAGCGTCGATAACGAGGCATGGACGGCGCGGGGAGCACTGGCTGGGAGAGCAGTGGGCTGGGTCATACACTTGTAGGGAAGTTCCTCCCATGTTTGGTATCTCACTTATGTCGGGGGCAGACTTCTCTGGGCTACGTGATAGAACTATGGACCTCAACGTTGACGACAAACCCCGGGTATAAATTCAATAGCTCTATGTCTCAATTTCAGAGCTCTGGTCTGCACATCTCTTGACAGGCACCATCAAATCCAGCACTTATATTTGCGTCTTTAATTATCAGTTAAATGGCGACGATTTCAGTTTCAATAGTGCTGCACTTAGACCAAAATTAATACAATAATGCCTTTCAATAACGCACCACTTCCATCGCGCTTAACACGAAAATTTACACCGCCATCCCGCATCTTCATACAGCTTGTCATACAACAGTCACATCTTCATACATCAGTACATTGGGCCATTAAACGACAGACAGCTTCAACTGCTTGACAGACGACTCTTCAGTAGGCTACCACACATATCAGCGCTCACATCTTCATACAGCATCTCAGTCTCTCATCTCAAGTCCAAATATTCATAGAGGCGTCAGAGACAACAGAAAATTCAGCTTACATACTGATTGATCTTCATACGCGCTACAATTCTCATCTCGTAAGCTTACATCTTAGCAGTCACACAGCGACTCTCAGGCAGAGTCCTCAGACGCACCTCTGGCGACTGGCCTGACGGCCAGTGGCCAGAGATTAGACATTAGACCGTGGAGCGCTCTCGGCTCTCCACGAGCTAATCTCGACGGCCAACGCCCCTGGCTCCATGCCAGGCCACGTCATGGTCATGTGGCGGTCTTCGCATTCCAGGGCAACAGCCCTGGACATACGACGACCCGACAACAATGGCTCGCACCCGGCGAACTCTACTGCACCGGCGGGTCGCGCCGTCCCTCAGACCTCAGAGACATTCTTAGAGCTCTGGTTACAAACAGAGCTCGGCCGCTTGTGGGAATTACTGCTGATCTCGGCACAATTCGGCGGCATTGCGCCGCGACCTGGCGTCTGACACCAGAGCTGCTGAACTCATATGTTTCGGCGGCACCGCACTGCACACAGGCAGCCGGCAGATCGGGGCGTTACAGCCCATCTGTCATCTGACATTCCACAAACACAGTAGCATTCATCCAGCAGTCAACCATTATTATATGTTGCTATTACCTTCATAAATCATACGTACATGCATGGACCATACGTTCACCTATCCTCACGTACATATTACCACACCTGACATCACAGACACATTCGATATTGGCCGCGGAGTATGACATATGTCATACCTGTCATCCCACACACACACTGTACTCGAGACATACCTGACATATTGTTGCCACAGTGACAGTACCTGTCACGTCCAGTCATACTACTGTCATGCCACTGTCATCTATACACCTTTCATCTCTCAGTCATATGCACACACACACACACACACACACACACACACACACACACACCTGTCCGACTGTTCCCAGAATAGGCTTGTTAACATGCATCACCCATGACGGTCAAATCACCTCACTGGCATTCACACAGCGGCGGCCTGCATCGTGGTCACGCCGTCAGACGGCGGCGGTACCCGGCCCAGATATCTATGCACCTCTGCCGGAAATGGGGGATGGGGAGTAAAGTCCGCTGGCCTCGGCCGCGGTCGGCGACTTGCCGACGTAAGGTGTGAGACAGATCGGCCGGTCAATGCCCGGCCTGGCATGATTCCTATCGCAACATGAGTGGGGAGGGGTATATTTCTGGAATTAAAGTGTCTCCACAACCAGCTTCGTTACACACTTCACAGAGCAGCGCCGAGAACAGCACCGGCTGGGAGAGCAAAGAACTGGGTCAGACACCTTACAGAGCAGCGCCGAGAACAGCACTGGCTGGGAGAGCAGTGGGCCGGGTCAGGCACTTCACAGAGCAGCGCCGAGAACAGCACCGGCTGTGAGAGCAGTGTGCCGGGTCAGGCACTTCACAGAGCAGCGCCGTGAACAGCACCGGCTGTGAGAGCAGTGTGCCGGGTCAGGCACTTCACAGAGCAGCGCCGAGAACAGCACCGGCTGTGAGAGCAGTGGACCGGGTCAGGCACTTCACAGAGCAGCGCCGAGAACAGCACCGGCTGTGAGAGCAGTGTGCCGGGTCAGGCACTTCACAGAGCAGCGCCGTGAACAGCACCGGCTGTGAGAGCAGCGGGCCGGGCTGGGCCGGGCGCGGCAGTGGTACAGCTGCTGGCGACATCGCAGTGCCGACACATCGCAGTGCCGTGGGCAATGTCGACCCGCTCCCCACCCCCAGATCCAGGAGCCGAGCATCGTATTGGCGAGGAAAGCCAGCGGTACTCCCGGTCGGGTCAGAATATACCTGCAGTAGCGCCGTCGCGCAATTTCATTTTTCGCTTAATTGTTCATTGTTCCTTCATTGTTCCTTATCAAGTCAGCGGCATCGGTTATGCGGGATCACACTGTTTCGATTTCCTCGACGCGTCCGGTATTGTCAGATTGAGTGCGCTCGTGTGTACCGTTTCGGTGCCCCGAACGCGTCCAGTATTGTGTTAGTCAGGTTGTGTGAGCTCGTTTATAAAGGGAAGTGATGCAGTCTTTTTGGTTTCATCAGTAACGTAATTTGGTTGATAAAGTGATGAAGGAAATCATTGAATTCAGCTTTTCCGGAACAACCCAGCCTCCGTTGCCATTTTCGGAGAGTGCTGTCGCGCAGAGTGATGGAGAGACATAATAGAGCGGCTGCGGAGGGAAGGCTGTCACACCGGGCCGCCGCCGCCCACTGCCGAGACGAACGTCTCATCGGCGCAGAATTACACGGTCCCGGTGGCGGAGTGGACCGATGAGGTTCGCCCGAGCACTCGTTTGTTCCGTCGTACTCAGTCTGGACGGCCACTGGGTGGCCTTAGACTGACCTGGAGGCGACTGTCAGCTGATTTCGCGCTGACCTCTGGCTGCGCCAATGCCATGGCATTGGGCTAATCGGGACATTGTGACTTGGGTTAATACTCGGGTGGTGCACTGACTGGCCGATCAGTGGCGTTATGGTGATGACGTCGGCCCCACCTCTTTCTGACCTTACCCTGACCTGAATCTAACTCCGCCCTGATCCTGACCTTGACCTTGGACTGACGACATCGTGGCATTGTCACAACTTCCGTGTGGCTCATCACCGCTTACTGGCAGCTGGGCAACGCTTACTGGCAGCCCGGCACCGCTCACTGGCAGCCCAACATCGTTCACCAGCAGCCCAGAACTGCTCACTGCTAGCCCAGCACCGCTCGCTTCTGTATGCTGCGTACTGCACTCTCACCTTCCCATAATGTGGCCTGTACCCTCGCTCTCCGGTGATGCATCCTGTATCCTGCCCATCTATCTATCTATCTATCTATATATATATATATATATATATATATATATATATATATATATATATATATATATATATATCTCTCTCTCTCTCTCTCTCTCTCTCTCTCTCTCTCTCTCTGTCTCTGTCTCTGTCTCTGTCTCTGTCTCTGTCTCTCTGTCTCTCTGTCTCTCTGTCTCTCTGTCTCTCTGTCTCTCTGTCTCTCTGTCTCTCTGTCTCTCTGTCTCTCTGTCTCTCTGTCTCTCTGTCTCTCTGTCTCTCTGTCTCTCTGTCTCTCTGTCTCTCTGTCTCTCTGTCTCTCTGTCTCTCTGTCTCTCTGTCTCTCTGTCTCTCTGTCCCTCTGTCTGTCTGTATCTCTGTCTCTCTGTCTCTCTGTCTCTGTCTCTGTCTCTGTCTCTGTCTCTGTCTCTGTCTCTGTCTCTGTCTCTGTCTCTGTCTCTCTCTGTCTCTCTCTGTCTATCTCTGTCTCTGTCTGTCTCTCTCTGTCTCTCTCTGTCTGTCTCCGATGACCGGGACCAAACTTCGGCCAGATTACATACCAACTTCAGCCAACTTTCGGCTGGAGCTCGGCCTGACCTTTACTTGATCTTGGAGTGGCCTTGTCTTTACCGCGGCCTGTGTCGCACCTTGCCTAGGGTTGCACTCACCCTGGCCTCGGATATACTCGGCTCCCCGACCGGCACGTTGCGTCGAGCTGCACCCTTCCAAGTTCGGTCTCACATCGGGTTAATCTCGTGCTCGCTTGCATTTGTCCCGCGGCTGACTGTTGGTTGACCTTGTGCTACCCACGGACTGGCCGGCCCACTGACCGCCGACCGCGCCGCAGTGGCCGTGGTCGGCTGAGACGGTCAGACGGCCACCGCTGGCCGGCCACCATGGCACGTGTCGGACAATGGCTGTGGTCGGCTGAGACGGCCAGACGACCACCGCTGGCCGGCCACCATGGCACGTGTCGGACAATGGCTGTGGTCGGCTGAGACGGTCAGACGACCACCGCTGGCCGGCCACCATGGCACGTGTCGGACAATGGCTGTGGTCGGCTGAGACGGTCAGACGACCACCGCTGGCCGGCCACCATGGCACGTGTCGGACAATGGCTGTGGTCGGCTGAGACGGCCAGACGACCACCGCTGGCCGGCCACCATGGCACGTGTCGGACAATGGCTGTGGTCGGCTGAGACGGTCAGACGACCACCGCTGGCCGGCCACCATGGCACGTGTCGGACAATGGCTGTGGTCGGCTGAGACGGTCAGACGACCACCGCTGGCCGGCCACCATGGCACGTGTCGGACAATGGCTGTGGTCGGCTGAGACGGCCAGACGACCACCGCTGGCCGGCCACCATGGCACGTGTCGGACAATGGCTGTGGTCGGCTGAGACGGCCAGACGGCCACCGCTGGCCGGCCACCATGGCACGTGTCAGACAATGGCTGTGGTCGGCTGAGACGGTCAGACGACCACCGCTGGCCGGCCACCGTGGCACGTGTCGGACAATGGCTGTGGTCGGCTGAGACGGCCAGACGGCCACCGCTGGCCGGCCACCATGGCACGTGTCGGACAATGGCTGTGGTCGGCTGAGACGGCCAGACGACCACCGCTGGCCGGCCACCATGGCACGTGTCGGACAATGGCTGTGGTCGGCTGAGACGGTCAGACGACCACCGCTGGCCGGCCACCATGGCACGTGTCGGACAATGGCTGTGGTCGGCTGAGACGGTCAGACGACCACCGCTGGCCGGCCACCATGGCACGTGTCGGACAATGGCTGTGGTCGGCTGAGACGGTCAGACGACCACCGCTGGCCGGCCACCATGGCACGTGTCAGACAATGGCTGTGGTCGGCTGAGACGGTCAGACGACCACCGCTGGCCGGCCACCATGGCACGTGTCGGACAATGGCTGTGGTCGGCTGAGACGGCCAGACGACCATCGCTGGCCGGCCACCATGGCACGTGTCGGACAATGGCTGTGGTTGGCTGAGACGGTCAGACGACCACCGCTGGCCGGCCACCATGGCACGTGTCAGACAATGGCTGTGGTCGTCTGAGACGGCCAGACGGCCACCGCTGGCCGGCCACCGTGGCACGTGTCGGACAATGGCTGTGGTCGTCTGAGACGGCCAGACGACCACCGCTGGCCGGCCACCATGGCACGTGTCGGACAATGGCTGTGGTCGTCTGAGACGGCCAGACGACCACCGCTGGCCGGCCACCATGGCACGTGTCGGACAATGGCTGTGGTCGGCTGAGACGGCCAGACGACCACCGCTGGCCGGCCACCATGGCACGTGTCGGACAATGGCTGTGGTCGGCTGAGACGGTCAGACGGCCACCGCTGGCCGGCCACCGTGGCACGTGTCGGACAATGGCTGTGGTCGGCTGAGACGGCCAGACGACCACCGCTGGCCGGCCACCATGGCACGTGTCGGACAATGGCCGTGGTCGGCTGAGACGGTCAGACTACCACCGCTGGCCGGCCACCATGGCACGTGTCGGACAATGGCTGTGGTCGGCTGAGACGGCCAGACGACCACCGCTGACCGGCCACCATGGCACGTGTCGGACAATGGCTGTGGTCGGCTGAGACGGTCAGACGACCACCGCTGGCCGGCCACCATGGCACGTGTCGGACAATGGCTGTGGTCGGCTGAGACGGCCAGACGACCACCGCTGGCCGGTCACCATGGCACGTGTCGGACAATGGCTGTGGTCGGCTGAGACGGCCAGACGGCCACCGCTGGCCGGCCACCATGGCACGTGTCGGACAATGGCTGTGGTCGGCTGAGACGGCCAGACGACCACCGCCGGCCGGCCACCATGGCACGTGTCGGACAATGGCTGTGGTCGGCTGAGACGGTCAGACGACCACCGCTGGCCGGCCACCATGGCACGTGTCAGACAATGGCTGTGGTCGGCTGAGACGGTCAGACGACCACCGCTGGCCGGCCACCATGGCACGTGTCGGACAATGGCTGTGGTCGGCTGAGACGGTCAGACGACCACCGCTGGCCGGCCACCATGGCACGTGTCGGACAATGGCTGTGGTCGGCTGAGACGGTCAGACGACCACCGCTGGCCGGCCACCATGGCACGTGTCAGACAATGGCTGTGGTTGGCTGAGACGGTCAGACGACCACCGCTGGCCGGTCACCATGGCACGTGTCAGCCGACCACCGCTGGCCGGCCACCATGGCACGTGTCGGACAATGGCTGTGGTCGGCTGAGACGGTCAGACGACCACCGCTGGCCGGCCACCATGGCGCTGGCCGGCCACCATGGCACGTGTCAGCCGAATGGGTTCGGCTGACTGAGCCTGACAGTCCGTGTACTCTTATCTCACCTGACTGAGCCAGCCAGTCTGTGTACCCTTATCTCACCTGACTGTGCAGGGTTCAGCCTGTGTACCCTTATCTCACCTGACTGTGCTGGGCTCAGCCTGTGTACCCTTATCTCACCTGACTGTGCTGGGTTCAGCCTGTGTACCCTTATCTCACCTGACTGAGCCGGCCAGTCTGTGTACCCTTATCTCACCTGACTGTGCAGGGTTCAGCCTGTGTACCCTTATCTCACCTGACTGTGCAGGGTTCAGCCTGTGTACCCTTATCTCACCTGACTGTGCAGGGTTCAGCCTGTGTACCCTTATCTCACCTGACTGTGCAGGGCTCAGCCTGTGTACCCTTATCGCACCTGACTGAGCAGGGCTCAGCCTGTGTACCCTTATCTCACCTGACTGAGCAGGGCTCAGCCTGTGTACCCTTATCTCACCTGACTGTGCAGGGCTCAGCCTGTGTACCCTTATCTCACCTGACTGTGCAGGGCTCAGCCTGTGTACCCTTATCTCACCTGACTGAGCATGGTTCAGCCTGTGTACCCTTATCTCACCTGACTGTGCAGGGCTCAGCCTGTGTACCCTTATCTCACCTGACTGTGCAGGGCTCAGCCTGTGTACCCTTATCTCACCTGACTGTGCAGGGCTCAGCCTGTGTACCCTTATCTCACCCGACTGAGCAGGGTTCAGCCTGTGTACCCTTATCTCACCTGACTGTGCAGAGCTCAGCCTGTGTACCCTTATCTCACCCGACTGAGCAGGGTTCAGCCTGTGTACCCTTATCTCACCTGACTGTGTAGGGCTCAGCCTGTGTACCCTTATCTCACCCGACTGAGCAGGGTTCAGCCTGTGTACCCTTATCTCACCTGACTGTGCAGAGCTCAGCCTGTGTACCCTTATCTCACCTGACTGAGCAGGGTTCAGCCTGTGTACCCTTATCTCACCTGACTGTGCAGGGCTCAGCCTGTGTACCCTTATCTCACCCGACTGAGCAGGGTTCAGCCTGTGTACCCTTATCTCACCTGACTGTGCAGGGTTCAGCCTGTGTACCCTTATCTCACCTGACTGTGCAGGGTTCAGCCTGTGTACCCTTATCTCACCTGACTGTGCAGGGTTCAGCCTGTGTACCCTTATCTCACCTGACTGTGCAGGGTTCAGCCTGTGTACCCTTATCTCACCTGACTGAGCAGGGCTCAGCCTGTGTACCCTTATCTCACCTGACTGTGCTGGGCTCAGCCTGTGTACCCTTATCTCACCTGACTGTGCAGGGTTCAGCCTGTGTACCCTTATCTCACCTGACTGTGCAGGGTTCAGCCTGTGTACCCTTATCTCACCTGACTGTGCAGGGTTCAGCCTGTGTACCCTTATCTCACCTGACTGTGCTGGGCTCAGCCTGTGTACCCTTATCTCACCTGACTGTGCAGGGTTCAGCCTGTGTACCCTTATCTCACCTGACTGAGCAGGGCTCAGCCTGTGTACCCTTATCTCACCTGACTGTGCAGGGTTCAGCCTGTGTACCCTTATCTCACCTGACTGTGCAGGGTTCAGCCTGTGTACCCTTATCTCACCTGACTGTGCAGGGTTCAGCCTGTGTACCCTTATCTCACCTGACTGAGCAGGGCTCAGCCTGTGTACCCTTAGCTCACCTGACTGTGCAGGGTTCAGCCTGTGTACCCTTATCTCACCTGACTGTGCAGGGTTCAGCCTGTGTACCCTTATCTCACCTGACTGTGCAGGGTTCAGCCTGTGTACCCTTATCTCACCTGACTGTGCAGGGTTCAGCCTGTGTACCCTTATCTCACCTGACTGTGCAGGGTTCAGCCTGTGTACCCTTATCTCACCTGACTGAGCAGGGCTCAGCCTGTGTACCCTTATCTCACCTGACTGTGCTGGGCTCAGCCTGTGTACCCTTATCTCACCTGACTGTGCAGGGCTCAGCCTGTGTACCCTTATCTCACCTGACTGTGCTGGGCTCAGCCTGTGTACCCTTATCTCACCTGACTGAGCCGGGCAGCCTGCCGATGTGATTCGCTGTACTCAGCGGAGCGTGATTGACATGACCACTGCAGTTCAGCGCAGTATGCTGGTACTATTCGCCACGCCACCAGGCGATGCCTGGAGCCGGGTGTTCCTCTAGCCGATTTGTTTTGTGTGTGGGAAGTCTGCCGGTTCTCTGGTCTGAAATGTGGTATTTCAGTATGACCTAAGACATGTTTTCCTATAGCCACAAATGGGGACGAGTGGTCTAGGGGTAAGATGCTCGTCTCACAAACGAAAGGTTGTGGGTTCGAGTCTCACCTTTCGCTACTCTTCGCCCGCGACCAATCGGCGTGAGAGATTGGCGACGCTACATGACTCAACGGTCGACGTGTCGTAAAACCAGTAACCAACCTATAGCCACAAATGTTGTGCTGCCCTGATGCTGGGCGTTTGACGTTTCTCCATGTCAGTATCCCTGCTGTTCATGTGGTGTAGCGTATTGGCCACCGAGAGTCGGTGGTCTGGTGTCGAGGCCGAGTGTCGGGTATTTGTGGTGTCTGATGTTCGCCATGGGGCCAGGCTCCGCTCGGCCCGGCGGCCGTCTCACCTCGTTGGACGAGGCTCTGGCTATCCTGACGACTGGCTTCCTGCGCGGCGGCAGTGGCTTCCTCAAGGGCACCGGCGACATGATCAAGGGTGTGCCGGCCGTCAGTCGCCAGGTCCGCGTCGGCATCACACACGTGAGTTGGCTGTTTTGAGTTTTGGCGTGGTGTAATGTTGTCACCATTTTCAACCTCCAGCGTTGCTGTAATGTGTCTGTCACCGTGAATGGTGTCAACCAACTGTACGGCTCTTGCGCGTAACTGGTGATTATTATCTCAAATAAATGGTGTAAATTACCTCGCATTGGGTAGACTCTATTCTCTCCTCGGGAACTGCCACGCCACGGCTTACCTCGCATTGGGTAGACTCTGCTCTCTCCTCGGGAACTGGTACGCCACGGCTTACCTCGCATTGGGTAGACTCTGCTCTCTCCTCGGGAACTGCCACTGCCCGCCACGGCTTACCTCGGATTGGGTAGACTCTGCTCTCTTCCTCGGGAACTGCCACTGCCCGCCACGGCTTATCATGCCAACGTTATGAATGCGACTTTGCTACATTGCCCGTTTGCATGGGTTAAGACGGCGAGACAAGGTATATTTTGTCACACTACGGGTCCTTTAATGAGTATTTTCCTGCATGTTCGCCGTCAGGCCGCTTTCTCTTTGCATACGGCGAATTGATCACTCATGTCACAGCATATGTAAATATCATGTGCCACTAGTTCAATTGCGTTGCCACCATTCCCTTTGCTATTTGCTTGACAGATGTTGTGTATTGCACTTGGTGCACATTGTGTGTTTGTTGCATGGGAGGCTATCGATGTAAAGTCCTGACATTGACTTCAGCTGTGACAATAGCAAGCGGCGGTCGGCATGAAATGTCTCGTTTGTAGCATCAGATGGTGTGTGGCATTACGAGAAACGAACAGAGGTGATCACCTCGTCCATGCCATATAATGCGATACATTCATGTCGCTGACTGTCGCCCTCTGGAGCACCGCTGGATGGTATGTTCGTTTTTGAACTGGTGGTCGCGCCTACCGTGCCACCGAGCACGAATAAAGCTTTCATTTCATGTAATATCCAAGTGTTCGCTATTGGGGTACCTCGCCAGTTGCTAGCGCAAGGATGGTGCCGCCTATCAGCCCAAACAAGACGAGCACTCCCCATTCGAAGCAGCCAAACCGGGCATAGCACAGCTGCGTGTTCCGCACAAATCCTGTACCAAACAACACATTCCTCATCGGCACTCTTGAACAGATTGACAAAATATCAAAACACTTCTCATACTTATAGGTGGCGAACAAAATCTCGATCCGCACAATCACTTGCAACGACTCCAAATTGCACCTGTCAACGTAGACAGTATGATTGCAGCGAGCAAGCTGGACGAAGTCCGCCACTTCATTGAAGCCAATGTCATACAAATACGTGCACTAACAGAAGCTAAATTATATGACTGTGTTCACCCCAGCTTGCATCACATTGAAAACCTCCATGCGCCTCTCATTTGCCCTCGCACCAGATGCAGCGGGAAACACATACCAACAAAGCACTCCCAATTATTCGACTGCAACAACTGGAACTAGCGACGAACAAGAATCGATCCAGTGTGCAATACAACTGGACGTATTCCGCGTGCGTTCTATGTATCTGCCCTCAAATCCCAGAGCAAACCAATAGGACAATTTTACAGGCAATATGTTCAAAAGTGTCCGTTTGATCAGCACGTATTAACCAGCATTGCTTTTGCTAGTCGATGATTTCAACATTGGTAGCATTTACTTAGAACGCACAGCCCACTACCCTATATGTAGCGGCACCACGCTCTTCGACCACAGACTTTTGACCCTGCTGACACACTCGGCCTTTAATCAACTTGTGGACCGCAGTTACTGACGAGCGTGCCAATTTGTGTCACCGTACAGCAAACAACAATTGTATTGCATACGAATCTGGCACACACTCCTCATTTTCACACCAGGACCATTTTTCTAATACTCACCACCCTGAAAAAGAATTATCCCAAGATAAGGACGCAACATTACGGGACTACAGTAAAATTAATTGTGACCTTTTCACCCAAGTACTTGTAGGCGTCCCCTTGCTATCTACTTGAAGAAAGCATTCATACTGCGACACATGAATTTTCTCACGCAATTCTTACCGCGGTACAAGCCGTAACTCCAACTGCGACAACAAACATGAGACATACATTGGGTTACAAGAGAATCGAAAATAATCATTCAAAAATAATTAAATAACGCTATAGACTGTTTAAACGAACTAAGGTAATAAACTCTGACATATATTGGTGCAGCTGGAATCAGCAATGTAACGTAGGAACTAATACAAATGAATTATTGAGGACACCTCCAAACTGATCTCAGAAAATTAATTGAAAACAAGCAAAGCCCACACAAATTCCAACGATTTATCCGTAAGCCGCCACAGGACGAACGCAGGACAAAGCGATACCATCAATGCACAGATATCTGATGACCAAGAGAAAGATACTCTAATGAACAACCACATGCGATACAACCACACATCTGATCCGGCGGCGAGACGGTACGTGGTGACCAGGGGAGTTACTCTACTGAACAACGATACAACCACTCCTCCGATCCATCGGCGAGACGGTACGTGGTGACCAGGGGACAGTTACTCTACTGAACAACGATACAACCACTCCTCCGATCCGGCGGCGAGACGGTACGTGGTGACCAGGGGACAGTTACTCTACTGAACAACGATACAACCACTCCTCCGATCCATCGGCGAGACGGTACGTGGTGACCAGGGGACAGTTACTCTACTGAACAACGATACAACCACTCCTCCGATCCATCGGCGAGACGGTACGTGGTGACCAGGGGACAGTCACTCTACTGAACAACGATACAACCACTCCTCCGATCCATCGGCGAGACGGTACGTGGTGACCAGGGGACAGTTACTCTACTGAAAAACGATACAACCACTCCTCCGATCCATCGGCGAGACGGTACGTGGTGACCAGGGGACAGTCACTCTACTGAACAACGATACAACCACTCCTCCGATCCATCGGCGAGACGGTACGTGGTGACCAGGGGACAGTTACTCTACTGAAAAACGATACAACCACTCCTCCGATCCATCGGCGAGACGGTACGTGGTGACCAGGGGACAGTTACTCTACTGAACAACGATACAACCACTCCTCCGATCCGGCGGCGAGACGGTACGTGGTCACCAAGGGACAGTTCCCTGAACAACCAGTTGGCTTCACAAGCTCGACCTGAACTTCCTGGGACACCTGAACCGCCGACAACACAGCAAACACAACCGGTACCTACTCCGTACCCTATTGCTGTCCTCGAATGAGAATTCCTACACCAGTTAATGTTCTTTATTCTTAACATATCAGCTGGTCCTGGCCAACTTCTATCTTAAAGTACGAAGACTGTCTGGTGTCCTCATTTTGAAACCATGACACAATCGTTTGACAAGTCCCTGCAGGAAGGCATATTTCCCAGCTCATGGAAAAGAGCACATAATACATTCAAACACAAAGATTATGAAAGGTTCAAAGGTTCACCATTTGATCCTACCAGCAATCGTACAATATCACTCTTCAAGTTGTATGTCCAGGTTGTTGAAACAGTTTCTAAGCGCATCTACAACCACCTACCGAGCACTAATTTATCACACAGCAAAGCGGTTATGGCCCGAACCACGACGAACAGATTCAGATTGTATACCTGATCCACAATCTCTACAAACCACTTTACTCAGGATACTACCTCACAGCTATTTTCCTTGATATTTCAACATATTTTGACAATATTTGGCATGACAGACTTCTCCACAAGTGTAAAATTGACCTCACACTCACTAGCACCCTCTGACTTCGGCAAAATCATAGATGATGGATTGGAGAAAAAGAACGGTTCCCGAACAATTCAATTAACATTTTTGCCAGACAACTGTGGAAAAAATCGAAGCTTACCTTTGGCAATCACTAAATTTCGGCAAAAGGTCGTCAACATCTTTGATTAACTTCGTCAAAGACCTCCGTTTCCACGTACTTGCAAATTAAGTAATTTAGCGAGTTTATAAACTATCGGTCCTGTTTTCCCGATTGCACGTCATGTCACTAGACCAACAACAATTGCACGCCACTTACATACAACCATACTTCGAGTACTCCGATACAATTATAGACTGGAGCACGACGGTGAAGATAGGTACTCTGCGACTTCGGCGCCTTCAAAATCTGACGCCGAGAAGAATTGACGGTATCCCTTCCAAAACACCAACTAACAAATTACGGGAATAATTTGGATGGACCTTTGTATCCACACGACGGAACATTCAAGAACTTCTTGTGTACCACGCATTCAAAATCTTCAACTCGCGTTTACCAACGTATATTAGATCTGCACTTCCAGACACACATATTGCACAAACAAGGAGAGCACTGCGAAACGCCCACCCACAATGGAAACCACGCACCCGAGCTTCAATATTCCAAAATCCTTCTTGTCATTAAACATGGAGCTCTCGAACAACTCAAGACGGCGATAAAGAATGCATAGTCGTTCTGCTCCGTCAACAATTCCGTTTCCAAGCGTTGAGTGTTCCCTCTCGTAGATATTATCGTACCTGCTGAAAATTGTGAAACATAATTCACACCAGACGAGTCGCTGTCTCGAACCTAACTACCCACCTATTTGGACTCCAACTAATCCATTCCCCGAATTGCGGTTATGGGAACCGTCAAAGACTGTATCATACGCAGTCTTATCACCACCTTCACCGAGCTCATCTTTTCACGGCCCGTCCGATATTCTCAATCTATATTTTAGTTCCCTGCCAGTGTGAAGATAGCTACAGCTTCTTATTCATGATTCTGACGTGAAAACTGGCAATGGACATATGACAGGATATTCCTTTCAAATGTGTTCCATTCCATCGGTTTTTTTCACCATAACGGGGCAGAGCCAGCACAATATAAATATATATATATATATATATATATATATATATATATATATATATATATATATATATATATACGTTAACATTGGCGCGGTGGCGAGCAGAAGCTGACACGTGAGAGGTCGGCGAGGGTGGTTCCCCAGCGGCGGTCTCAGTGGTATTTGTCGTGGCTAAATGTGCCGCACACGTCAGAATAGTGTATGTATGTGTGTGTGTGTTTGTGTTCGTGTGCGTACGTGTGTGCTTGCACGAGTGATATGAGAAAAAGAGCCTGATATTCAAGCCACTGCGGCTTGTGTGCCAATCTTTCACGCTGTATTCGTACGTTTTCCTGGATCAGAAACAGATGTTATCTACATATCTGTACCATATCAATATCCAATGACTTTTCGTTTCTCCAGGCACCCGTAGCCCTCCACATTCGGTCCCCATGAACCTTGTCCAGCCCACGTTCCTTCTACAGATCCCTGCAACGCCTCGGATCACAGGTTCCTCGACACCCTCGTACATTCATGGTCTTCTACCTCGCTGCGGTTTGGGATGTGAATGGTCTGCGATAATAGTCACAGTCACAGCGGTATATTGTGTGTGTGGTGGCTTGTTGCTGACTGGCCCTCTTCACCTCGCATGCATGTGGTGTTGCCAACTGTGCGCACAACAGTGTGGCTGTGGCCGGTACCTGATATCTGCTCATCCACAGTCGTTCGTGGTGTTGTGGCCGGTACCTGACGACTGCCCATCCACAGTCGTACGTGGTGTTGGTGGAGTGTCTGGGCGGTCTGTGGCTGGAGAGACATCTACCGGCGCTGATCAGACACATTCTGGAGCTGGCCGCCAGTCCACGGGTAAGTACCTCGAGTAAACACAGGTAGGTACCTCGAGTAGACATGGACAGGTACATGCCGCGGTTAGGTACATGCCACGGTTAGATACCTCGAGTAGACAAGGATAGGTACATGCTGCGGTTACGTACCTCGAGTAGACAGGGTACATGCTGTGATTAGGTACCTCGAGTGGGCAGGGATTCTGCACACTGCTGGCTGGCTGGCTGACCACACCTGATGATTAATGCGTTCTCGAGACGTTGAGTTCGTCACAGTATACTGATGCCCGGGGTGCTCACGCTACCGGAAATTGTGATTGCCAGTGTTGACGTGCGTCACCTGGTGCTGTCCTGGCTTGTAGTGTGGCACTGATCTGAGCTGACATGACCTGGCGCGCCACGCTGACCAGCTACTTGTCGTCAGGCGGCCGTCACACACGTCGACTCCGTGTACGTGCGCAAGTGCGTCCTCTACATCCTACACTCCACGCTGGGACGCATGCTCGGCGAGAAGACGCAGTTCGCCGCCTGTAAGGAGCTGGTGGCCATCATCAACAAACAGGTCACCATAGGTAAGTCAACAGCACAGCTGTGGCTGACGCGCCTGCCAGGACGTCTGCTCGGTGTGACAGGTGGCCGGTTTAAGTCTGACCGGCAGCCGGCTTTTACATCGTGCTCACGGGATTATGTGAGTCCAATAAATCTCCAAATGCTGCTTCATGTTCTGTCGTATCATTGTGACCCAAACCGTTGGTAAAGATCACCGTGTGAAAAAGGTCATTTGCGTGGGAACGAGCCTTGCGTCATTTTCGTCCTTAGACTTTGATGCGGTACGTTTTCTTGGTCCGCTATCTGAAGGTGCCCGTTTCTGCTTCATTGTCGTATCTTCATGGTGAACCTAACAACTAGCATTGGCTACCATTGTCCGGCTATTGTCAGCTGAATGTAACTACGCCTGTATGCAGTTATGTAACGGAGTTAGTTTCTAACCCCCATATTTCCAATGCATTTGGCTCCCATGTATCCTGTGATCCGAGCTCTGAGCGGATCCCAGGCATTTGGTCGGCACCTGCCTGCGCGCTGACCTGAACTGTTGAGACGCGACGGGCCGCCGTGGCGCCGGTCGGCTGTGAGATGTTGACTTCGTCGGCACATTCCTCCCCGACCGAAACTGTCATTGACACACCCGCGGCACCTCGGTACCAGGTGATGCGAGCGTGCGACGAGAGGCCAGGTCGGAAGTACTTTCGACCAATCGCTGTTGACCGCGCCATTCTGGCACCGACCTATAACATGCAACCACGCCACCCGGCGGGCCAGTCCACCGGTCCACTGGTGAGGGGTCAGACTAAGTGTGCCTCCTCGTCCTTCCATCCATACGCACCCATTCCAATGTCCATCTCACTTCAGCATCAATGTCCTTCACCTAGCCCTGCAACAGGAACTCTTCCTACTATGAGCAGGTAGGACAACTTTCCCGGTCCTACCCACCAGCTCAGTTTTATCGGGGTAGTCGCGCCCCCTCGTCCCATCCCCCGTGGTTGACGGAGTCCTGGAGGCTGAGGTCCCCCGTCGTACGGCGCTAGTTGCGAGGGGGGAGTAACACGCCTCTTTGGTCCTGATATCCCAGAGGGGCGGGCGGGTTAGTATGGCCCCATACGGACCAAGTGGCTTGTCGCCTCAGGTCGGGGGTCTGGACTTCGTCCCATTGCTTACTGGCCTGGCCGGCAGGGATCAAGGGGTGGGTGGTGCTGGAGCCCGGTCGGGGTGGTGAGTCTCTCTCTCCCGGCCGGGCGAAGGCGCCGCCTGCCCCGTATAGCTCGGCGGGCGTCTGACGTCCTCCCGCCTGCGAGGCACAGGCGTCCCCACCAGTAGGACCCCAGTGTGTTGGGACGTCCGCGGGGCAAAAATAAAATACATCATATGGCATTTCCAAAAACTAAAAACACTCCTGGCCCTTCAAGCAGGAACCAAACCACTGACCCAACACCTGCAGAGGCATACCGCCCTGCACGTCTCTCTCCCCGTCCCGTTGTGACTACCACTGCTTCTCATAGCGGGAAGGTAGCTCGGAGTATCAGTTCGGAACCTCAGTTGACATCGCCGCCAATACTAATACTGAAATCGAGTGACCCTGGAAGAAGTTTGTCTGCTCTTTCGCCCTTTGAGCGGAAGCGTGGGTGGGACAAATTTGGAGACGTCGCCAGATGCGAAAAGCTACGAGATGGAGGAATCGAGGTAGAATTTCGGAACGTTTACGACGCCAAGAATACTCTATAAGCAACATAATTTACTTACCATGTGAGAGATCAGGACAAGATGAGGGATGGGGGGGGGAGAGTGATTTGTTTAGGCGTGCCGGACCATGAAGGTCATTTGCGCCGCCTTTAAAGCGGGTACGTTACATGTCTGTCTATAAAGCGAGCGTCTGTGATCAAAGTGCAGGCAAGTGGACATTTACGTTCAGGAATTTTTACGTTAGTTTGCGTGATATTTTAGGTGCTGAAGGCGAGGGTCTGGGTTGGGGGCAGTTCCCTGATGTCTAAATGGTTTAGTTTTACTTTACTCCTCCTCAAAATAATTTGTAGTTTTGGGTGGGGTTGGGGGTGTTGTGAGAGTGACGAGAAGTTGATTTTGCCAGGGTGCCGGCTTTAGCCTACTCTTATCGAAGAGCACCGAGGGATCTTTACCGTGCGAACAAGGAGGTAATTGTTCACACCGCCTATCACGCCGGCTGCCGCGTTTTAGTTGTTCGTAGCGGGTTAGTCTAAGCATGCCATGCAGGGTTGTCAGTTGGGTTAGTACGGTGTTTTGCAATTCGGCTCTTCTATGTCCGCTGTACCTCTGGGTAGCCGTTTACGTTATGAGTTGCTAGGCAAATCGGCTCATCTACGTCCGATGGCTCCTCTGGGTAGTCGTTTTACGTTATGCTAATTTTTATTTTTATTTTTTGTTTATGTTTTCCTAAAGCAAGTCGGTTCATCTACTTCCGACGGCACCGCTGGATAGCCATTTATTTCTAATTGAGAAGCAAATCGGCTCATGTACGTCCGACGCCAAGCGGGAATGGCTATTTACGTGTTTCCTTCGAGTGTTTCGCGGTCATGCATTGCGAGTTGATGTGAGTGTTCGTGGTGTGGTGCCTACAATGCTCCTGCTAGTTGTGTGGCATACAGATATTCAAATAGCAATTGAAGGAGTTCTGGGTGATTGTCACCGAGAAGCGATGGAAGCGATAGGGTGATGCCCTCTTTTTGGCAGAATGCCTTAAGTGGTTGTCTTTGGGAGCTAAAGCTACTACATTCTAGCAGGATGTGGCTTATGCTTAACGTGGTGTTGCAGGTGCCGCAGTGCGGTGTTGTATATTGGTCACCCTCTGATTGAGGTTGCGTTAGTTTTGTGCAACCGGTTCTAAGTCTAGTGAGGATGACCTCTTTTTGTCGGTGAGATTGATTTGATGAGTTCCATGTACCTATTGTTGGTTTGATGGCGTGGGTGTGGTGGGATTTGTGTTGTGTTGAGTTGTGTTGTGTCCATTTGTTCTGTTGATGTTGGCGAATGTGGCGTTGTAGGAGTGCTTTGCAGTCGTCTACCGAATATTCCATGCTAAGGTAAGTGTTCAATGCTAAGGCTTGCTTTGCGAGCCGGTCTTTTTTTTCGTTACCTGGGATGTTGGCGTGGCCCGGAATCCAGAGGAAGGAAAAGTTCTTATTTACGTTATGGGCCACGAGTTGTTGGATTTTATCAATGAAGTGATGTGGACAGTCGTGGGTGTTAGTAATTGACTGGAGGACAGATTTGGAGTCTGAGCAAATTACTACGTTTCTAGCTTTACGTCTCATGAGAATGGTGATAGCGGCCAAAATGGCCATTGCTTCAGCGGAGTAGATGAAGAAGTTATCCGGTAGACGCTTTGAAAGTCTGAGACCTGGTCCAGTGATGCCGATGCCTACCTTTGCCTCATGTTTCGACCCATCCGTGAATACCAGTGATTTTTGTTTGTTGTCATCGGCGAACTTGTGGAAGAGGCCAAGAATTTCCGCCGATGTGGTAGTGGATTTCTTTTCCGAGATCAAGTACTTGACCTTTGGTTGACTGAAAGTCCAAAATTGCCTAGTGGGCGGTCGAGTTGCAGTGGATGGCATTGCGAAGTTTAGATCTGAGAGAGCCGTGGAAATTTGAATGCTATATGGTGGAAGCTTGCGCGCAAATCAGCTCTTGTCGTATCTATCAGGCGTAAAGCAGCGCTGTGCTGGATAATTTTTGATGGACTTGACTTTGATGTGGTAGCGGCACAGCTGTTGTGTCCTCCGGTCGTGGAGTGGGGGCGTGTTTGAGTCCACTAGTAGACTGGCTATCGGTGTGGTGCGTAGGGCACCTGTGGCTACTCTGATGCAGCTGTTTTGGATGATTTCTAATTTTCGGCTCTGGCTTTCTGAAATGGTGGCAAAAATGATGCTGTTGTATTCTAGTATGAGTCGTATGATTGATGTGTACAGTCGCAGTAGTGTTTTCCTGTCTCCGCCCCAGTCTGTGCCTGCAAGTGCTCGCAGTATGTTGGCGCGCTTCGCACATCGCTTTGAGATGATGGTGATGTGGGTGTTGAAACTGAGTTTTTCGTCTAAATGTACTCCGAAGAACTTGAAGCATTTCACCTGTTGGATGGCTTTGCCATCGATTTTAAGTAGAGTTTTGGGTGTTGGGCAGAGACGACTATATGTGACGGTGGCCGATTTTTCTGCGGACATGGTTAAGCCCCAAAGTTTTGCACCACTTTGCAATGTGGTATAGTCCTGCTTGACTATAGTCCTGCTTGAATTGTTTTTTTCAGCTTTAAGGAAGCATTGTGATGTTGTCCAAATGGCTATGTCGTCCGCGAAAAGTGAGTACTGAAGTGAAGTGTCAGTGTGGTCAGCAAGTATGTCGTTGATCATGATGATGAAGAGGCTCGGTGAGAGCACGCTCCCCTCAGCCAGGCCCTGCTCCTGTGTTGTGGTGTTTGGCGACCATGGCGTTCGCCATGTCCATAACGCAGACAGAACCGGCACCGTAGTGGTAGAGGCACGTAGAGGCGGACCTCGTAGGTCTTGTGTATGTGTACGTGTGATGGTATGTGTGGTGAGTTGAAGGTCAGTAGTATAATTTTGTGAGTCGAGCGTGCCTCCCGTTTAATTTGGCTGATTGTGGTTGTGGCGTTCAGGAGGGCTGAGGCGTCGAATAGTGCGGCGATGCTGTCAAGTGGCAAGTTATCCAGCTCTGGGGCGCGAATGTAGCCCCGGCTGGTGTTCAAGGCGTGGTGTAACGTGAAGGAGCAGCGCTGGTTGAAGGTGGTTGTGGTCAGTAGGGTTTGTGTGTCCGCGCTGCTCTGTGTTTCGACTATGATGTGTGTGGTATGCTTGTGGACCTTGAAGTGTGTTGAATTAAGAAGGTGTCTGAGTGTCCTCTCGATAGGGAAAGGAGACTCCTGCGTGATGTTGTGTCCTGTTTCTGTGTACGTACCTACTAGGTAGGTGCCTTGTGTGGTGCTGGCGGCAGACGCCATGGTGTGTAAGGGTTTGGTCCCACCCCCCGCAAGTGTCCCTCCTGACTGAAGAATTACCCGGATTCGTTGCACCCTGGACCGAGCTTTCGCTCGGTCCCTGCCCCGGCCGCAATGGCCCAAGACAGTGGGCTCGTCACCGTTAGGTTTCTTCCTGGGGGTAAAGGTTAGTTAGGAAACAGAGAGTAGTTGGGGATATGGTGAGGGAGGTTTTCCTTCTAGATTCGCAGGAGTGCTCCTCTAGGGTCCCTGGATCTCTTCGTGTCTTGGCTGCTTCTGCTGCTACAGGTTTGTCTTCGCCTCAAACCTTGGACCTTCCTGGATCTCTTCTTGCTTCTTGCTTCTTGCTTCTTCTTGCTTGTAGCGACTAAAAGTTAATGTCGGAAAAAGAGGTGATGAGGGATGTCACTATACCTATTTTAGTTCAGCCACATAAGATAAAGCATCATTCCAAAGGTGTGATAAACTGTTTCGATTTGAGGGACGTATTGGACTCTGACATTGTCGACGGCCCGGCAGAATTTGGTGTAATTGAAGCGCGTAGGATCAAGGTGAGGAGAGGAAAGAACTACAAGCGACGAATAACATTGTCTTGACTTTTAATTCTACAGACCTCCCCTCGACAATACACGTAGGCTATGTCAATGTGAAGGTGCGTGTTTTTATTCCAAACCCCATGCGATGTTTCTCGTGTCAGAGATACGGGAAGTCCCAGTACTGCCGTGGTCGTCCGTCCTGTGGTAGAACACACAAGCGAAAAGCGTGTGGTGCGTCAATTGCGGCCAAGGACAGGTATCGCACTCGGCCTTTGACAAGGCCTGTCCGGTAAATGTGAAAGAAAGGGAAATACTAACCCTGAAGTGCTCTAGAAATATATGTTTTCAGCAGGCGAGAGAAATATATGCGGATACCCATCCCAGCGTGTCGTACGCAAGCAATGTAAAAAGCACACAGCGTGTCGCCATTCACCGAGAGCCTACCAGCGCCTCTTAGTTTCTCTCCCAACTTAGTGATTTGCTACGATCTTTTGGACTCGCCTGCACCTCCTTGCCGGAGCGAGACCTGAGTTATCACACTGAATCCCTTTCTACCACCTCCCGGTCAAAATCACCTCCACTTCCGGCCGACTTACGGAGCTCAATATCTGCACCGACGTTGCCCCATGCCAACACCGGCAGATAATTGCCACTCCAGAACGTAAACCTCCAGAGGCAGGAAACCGAAAGACGCGCCCGCGATGCGAAACGAGCGCGTCTTGCTGAAATGGAGAGAGTACGTGCGTCAGCCCGCCAAGGGGCGGACAAGCCTGTTGCTCCCAGACCAGCCACTCTTTCGCCGCGAAGGCACGTGGGGAGTCCGTCCGGATCTTCAGCTGCGGGAATAGCCCCTCCCCCTCCCCCAAAAAAGAAGAAGAAGAAATGCGCCCTCCTCCTCCCCGGCCGAACGCTCTCCACGCTCCCCCTCGCCCCGCCAACGAGTGGAGGACCGGTCCCGCGCACCGGCCCCGGGGGTAACCTGTCCAGGGTAGACGCCCCTCCACCAGCGTCCCTGGCCGACTCTTCCCAGGCGCCGGTGCCGCGTGTAGGCGCGTGCTGAGAAACGTGTATTGCCCTGGACGGGATCATCCCCGGAGAGTGGGTCGCCGAGGTCGCGGTCGCGGAATACTCGCTGGGTGTGGTTTCTAGGGAGTACGCCCGGCCTACGAAGGCTCGAGTCGACAGCCAATTTTAGTTGAGCACGCCAGTCAACTCCAGTCGGCGACTTCGCCTTTTTATGCTGTTTTACTACCCTTAACTAGCATTTTAATGCCTGTGATTTTACATTGGGACTGCGGAGGGGTTCGTACAAACATGGCCGACCTCGAGACAGTTTTAAACCAGCACTGCCCGATGGTCGTATATCTCCAAGAGACAAAATTACCACCACATTCCTCTCCACCTAAACAATTATTCGGGTATTACAACAACAACAACAACACAAACGGGGCATCAGAGACCATTGCGCACGGAGGTGTGCTTTTAGCTGTTCACCATAACACTCTTTACCAGGAGGTAGCCCTGGATACCTCTCTCCAAGCAGCTGCTGCAACCGTCACCTTCCGCCGGCACACGATAGCAATATGCTCCATCTATCTTCCTCCTGGACAGCTGCTGCTGTCTGTTGAGCTCAGACGCCTGGTGTCCCAACTGGTCTAGCCTGTCTTGCTCCTCGGCGACTTCAACGCTCACCACGTCGCATGGGGATGTGCATCCATAAATTATCGCGTCCGAGCTGTGAAGAGTTGTATTCTGGACGAAGCCCTCTGCCTTTTAAACACTGGTGCAGCCACCCACTTCACGCTTCCATCTGGTTTTACCTCCGCGATCGACCTGAGTCTTGTAAGCCCTTCTCTGGCGCACTATATGACCTGGTCGGCTTCTGATGACGCACTTGATGGCGACCATTTTCCCATCTTTATACACTACAATGACAGCGTGATGCTTGGGTGCAGGCCTCAACGGTGGAATTTGGGAAAAGCGGACTGGGGGAAATTTGAGCACACTATGAAGTCCTGCCTATCAAGCAACGCTGATGTAAGTGCACCTTCGGTGGAACAATTTACTTCTATGCTCCTGTACTCGGCCAACTCTTCCATTCCACGAACTTCTGGTGCCCCACGTCGCACTCCAGTTCCGTGGTAGTCAAGGGAATGCTGTGACGCGATACGAGCACGTAAACGAGCTTTTAATAAATTCAACAACAATAGCAACCAGGTAAATTTAATTGCTTTTCAGAAGGCACGAGCCTTAGCGCGCCGTACTATACGGGCAGCAAAGAGGAAGTCGTGGAGGGAGTACGTATCTACCATTAACCGATTTACCCCAACGACCCAAGTATGGTCTGATATAAAGTGTATTGCTGGTCAATATAACGCGGTCCGTCTCCCCGTGCTAAACGTGTCTGGTGTTGATGTGACCCACCCCGCTGAGGTTGCTGTGGAAATAGGCCAAGCCCTAGCAGCCCGCAGTGGAGATGGAAACTACTGCCAACAATTTCTTCGCCAGAAAGTCAAATTGGAGGCAAAGACTTCTCCACACCTGACCATCTATGTGATAACGAATCATTCAGCATTTCCTTCGGGCGATCAGAAGCCTAAAGAGTGTTGCAGAGGGTCCTGACTGAATACACAATTATATGTTTAAACATCTGCCTGTACAAGTCCTTGAAGTACTTTTGGCTACACTGAACACAATATGGGAGGGAGGCTGCTTTCCGGAGTCTTTGCGGGACGCCATAGTGGTCCCCATACTCAAACCAAGAAAGAGCGATTTAGACCCATTGTACTACCGACCGATTGCTTTGACCTCTTGTCTCTATAAGCTCCTAGAAATAAAATTGTGAACGTTCGACTCACCTGGTTTCTGAAAGAACATGATTTTGGTTTAACAACGCACAGTGTGGATCAAGCACCGCTGTACAACTGATCATCTTTTAACACTTGACACCGGCATTCGCGTCGCTTTTAAGCGCAGACAATATTTTGGGGCTATTTTCTTCGATATAGAAGCAGCCTATGACTCCACTTGGCGACACGGAATCTTGCCAAAGGCAAAACAATGTGGAATCCGCGGGAACATGTGAATTTGTATCCAACAATTTCTGAAAGATCGCTTCTTACTCGTCCGAGTTGCACACGAGCTTTCCGAGCGATTCTGCCAAGTCAATGGAGTTCCGCAGGGCAGTGTTTTAAGTGTTGCCCTGTTTGCTATCATCATAAATGGTATCGGGGATGCACTGCCGCAAAGCGTCGGACGTTCGCTATTTGTCGATGACTTCGCGATATCGTCATCTGGCTCCAACACACCATCGCTAACAAGAAGTTTGCAGCTCGCGGTAAACCACCTCCAAAGATGGTTATAAAAAAAAACGGACTCCGCTTTTCCACAAACAAAATGGTTGCAACGCACTTTTGCCGCAGGCGATGCTCTCAAACCCTAAACATGGAGTTGTACGGCACGTCTATCCCTCTTCAACCAATCGCGTTGTTCCTTGGGGTGCAGTTCGAAAGCCGGTTAACGTAGAAACAACATTTTAATACATTGAGAGAAGAATGTTTTAAGTCATTAAGCCTGTTGAAGTGTATATCACGAACCTCCTATGGTCCTGACCGAAAGACATTAATGATGCTTTGTCGGTCACTCATCCGATCTAAGTCGGACTATGCATGCTATGTGTATTATGGTGCCTCCAAAAGCAATAAGCGTACTCTCGATGTGGTGCAGCATGCGGCTCTGCGGACCGCCACCGGTGCGTTTAGAACCACGCCGGATGTTAGCCTGCTCGCAGAGTCGAACGAGCCTCCCCTGACGTTGAGACGTGAAATGCTTGGCCTGCGATATGCATGCAGATTACGGCAGTTCCCCACCCACCCCACCTACGATGCAGTGTTCTCGCGACATACCTTGGCACTTTTTCGCAGTGGCAGAAATCTGACAGCTTTGCCGTTCTGTCAGAATTCGTGCTCTCTTCGAGGAGAATGGTGTAAGAGTCCGTCGGGTGATGCGTATGCAGAAACCAGTCGTACCGCCCTGGAATCTAGTCTCCCCTATAGTTGACCTATCGCTCACAGCGATGCGCAAGGATGATGTAACATCTGAGCCCGCATGCAAACACTGGAGCACTTGGATACATATCAGGGATATACACAAATATTTACTGATGGGTCCAAGAACAGCACCCGAGCCGGAAGTGCTTTCGTGTGTGATACTTCTGCTCCATTGTTTACCCTACCTATGTATGCTTCAGTGTATACCTTCGAGCTGATCGCAATAATTATAGCGCTTTCTTTCATCGAGGTGTCACAAGATGTTTCAAATGTGATACTATCTGACTCTCTTAGTAGCCTTTTGGCACTTACCACATTTTACCCTACTGACACTACTTATTGACATTCTGACACGTCTCACTCTCTGGAACGAGACGGAAAAAAGCGTTTGTCTGTGCTGGGTTCCGAGCCATGTCGGAATTTATGGAAATGAGCGAGCCGATTCCGCAGCGAAATGGGCAGCTCAGAGACCCCCAGCAGGCATTCTCCTACTTCCAGCCAGGGATCACATCTCTGGAATCACATCGCATATGAATGATAAATGGCAGGGGAGTTGGAACGCACAGTCGAACAATAAGCTGCGTTCAATAACACCGCACCTTGGAGACCGGTCATCATGCTATCTCAGATTCAGGATTGACGAGGTGACTCTTTGTAGATTGCGAACTGGCCACACACACGCTACTCACAAATACCTCCTCTTCGGGGAAGAGAGGCCCAAATGTCCTCGCTGTCTGGAAGCTCTTACGGTGCGACACGTGCTCTTCCCGTGCAAACACTTTGCAAGGGGGCGAAGGTTGTTTTACGGAAATAGGATCGGACATTTAACATCGCGACATTCCAGCAGATGACTCGGAAATCATTCATTCTGGCAATATATTCAGGTACCTAATAGCGATAGGATTTCATTCCATATACTCACTTCAGTAACACGATAAGACTTTGCCATGGTAAATGAACGTTATGGGCGCTAAATGATCACAATTTTTGGTCGAGACGCTCTAAAACCCAAATAACTAGCGACCACGCCACCATATGGTGTCATATTCACTTTCGACCAATCATGATTTGCCATGTAGAGTCGTCAACCTTGGTTCGCGAGCCGCAGGCCCCCCGTTTGGGGAGTCATCTTGGAACTGTGCTCGAGGGTGGGTGTAAGTGAGAGACAGAGGCGAGAGACAGAGTTGGACTGTCGAGGCTAGGGAGATGTAGCCTGTTACAAAATGTGGATGCTGGAACGTTTGGTGTTACTGTTGGATTGGATAAATGGTTGAGACTGTTGTTCAAGTGTTCGCCGTATTGGTTCATTAATCAGCCCTGTAAAATACAAGGGCATTAATTAACCGCTGTTGGTTTGAGAAGCTGTTCGAGTTGAGAACTTGACGACTGAAGGAAGCTATTAAATTTGAGAACCAGTTATCGCAAAACGATGAAAATCTAGACTATCACTGAGACTGAGACTTCCCTACAGTGCCTAAAGGTGCCGTACCGGCTCGGGGCTCGTGGGCACCGGTCAGAGCAGATCGCTACTGCACGTGGTGGGCGTACGGTCGAGCTGGTTATAATCTTCTTCGTTAGGCTGATCAAGGTGAAGCCGAGGTGGTAATGCTGCATGCGAGTCGTCGGCTTCCTCTGTAGTTCCCACCAACGACTGTAGGGGTGTCCCCCAATGTTCTGCCCATTACAACCACATTTGATCATCTTTTGGAATGCTAATAAGATGCGCCCTAAAGCCCAAATAACTAACTAACGAATGCTAATAACAGCTGCGCATTTGTGTGTTGCTGCTAATGTTAATGGCAGCTTCATTTTTTGTGTATTGCTTGGGCTGATATGGCACTTCCATTTGCATATTGCTGAAATGGTTGACGGCATTTCCTGATGATAGGCTTTCGAAAAGCTATCACACAGAGTAAATCAATCATCTTTGTTTGGCATCATTTTGGTCTAATTCCTGTGCCTTTGTCAGCTACGGGGTCCGGATTGGCAGGGCCTTGATTATGACCTGACTCGTTATCCTATGGAAGTAGTCTCAGGAACCGAACGGGGCTTGACATGACTGATCTTACCTTTTCTAGCATTACCTTTGACCTGTCGCAGATCCAGCGCCAGGTAACTCCCAGGACCTGGTCTGACATGACGGCTGACCTCACCTTTGACATGCAGGCTGCTTGGCAGATTACATCAGGGAGTGACCGGGACGTGATCCCTGGCCTGAACTGATGTGACCCACGATGGACTGCGTCAGATTGGTCGATGTCCGACATGATGTGCCCTGGTCTGCTTTCTGGTCTAGTGCAGACTTTGCGTCAGAGAGTGGCCGGGAGCCGACCCGGCCACTGACCTGACCTGACCTCTGGCTTGCGGCGGACTCTACGCCAGAGAGTGATTGGGAACCGATCCCTGACCTGATCTTTAGCTTTCAGCAGACGTCACAGAGTGGTTGGTACCTGGTCTCTGGCCTGCGGCAGACTGTCAGAGAGTGACCGGGAGCTGACTTCTGACCTGATATCTGACCTGACATCTGGCCTGCGGCAGACTCTGCGTCAGAGAGTGGACGTACCTTGCCTCTGGCCTGCAGCAGACTGTGTCAGAGAGCGAACTGTACGTGACCTCTGGCCTGCGTCAGACTGCATCAGAGAGTGGACTGTACCTGGCCCGTGACCTGACCTCTGGCCTGCAGCAGATTGCGTCAGAGAGTGAACGGTACCTGACCTCTGGCCTGCGGCAGTCTTTGTCGGAGAGTGGACGGTACGTGACCCCTGGCCTGTGGCAGACTGTGCCAGAGAGTGGACTTTACTTGACCTCAGGCCTGCGGCAGACTCTGCATCAGAGAGTGGACGGTACCTGGCCCTGACCTGATTTCTGGCCTGCCGCAGACTCTGCATCAGAGAGTGGACGGGATCCGGCCGAGCACAACAGTCACCAGGCGACTGTATGCGCGCTGCAGCAGCTGGGCTCGCTGGTGCAAGGACTCGGCACGGCCGCCACAAACCTGATAGGAGACAACGCCGTCAGTACGTGTGTTACACCCACACACGGTCTGGTGCAAGGACTCGGCACGGCCGCCACAAATCTGATAAGAGACAACGCCGTCAGTACGTGTGTCACCTACACACGGTCTGGTGCAAGGACTCGGCACGGCCGCCACAAACCTGATAGGAGACAACGCCGTCAGTACGTGTGTCATACCTGGGACGAGTGGTCTAGGGGTAAGGTGCTCGTCTCACAATCGAAAGGTTGTGGGTTCGAGTCTCACCTGTCGCTACTCTTCGCCCGCGACCAATCGGCGTGAGAGATTGGCGACGCTATATGACTCAACGGTCGACGTGTCGTAAAACAAATAACCAACAACGTGTGTCACACCCACACACGGTCTGGTGCAAGACAGGCACTTCGGCGATATTTTATAGCATGCCGTTTAAGAGATGTGGTCTGGTCTTGTATACACAATACATGAGATTTGGTTGTCTATTGAATGTGTTTCATATGGTATATGGAAAGCTAAATCGTAAGTGGAAAGTTAGTCATGTGCCTCTGTGACTTGTCAATGAAGTGTAATGATTGCTTGTGGTGCACTTTCCATACCGGAAAGGTTGCGCCGTAATGTGACTACTGGGAGCTGAGCCGTGACCACTCTTGTTCATGTGACCCTTGTGTGAACCTCGTGAGGCCGGTGTTCCCAGGCCATGTATGACTCCGTGACCTGGGTCGCCAGATATACTCGACTCGGTGATATCGGTACTGACCCACCCCACCCAGGCGGCCCGCTGCTCGGCCGCGTGGTGTCTGCGCGCCATATGCATCGCCGTTCCCAGCCAGCTGACTCCGCTCATTGACAGGTCAGTCCTGGTCACCGTGTAGTGACACGTCAGCTTCCAGCAGCTGACTCCGCTCATTGACAGGTCAGTCCTGGTCACCGTGTAGTGACACGTCAGCTTCCAGCAGCTGACTCCGCTCATTGACAGGTCAGTCCTGGTCACCGTGTAGTGATACGTCAGCCCCAGCAGCTGACTCCGCTCATTGACAGGTCAGTCCTGGTCACCGTGTAGTGATACGTCAGCTTCCAGCAGCTGACTCCGCTCATTGACAGGTCAGTCTTGGTCACCGTGTAGTGATACGTCAGCTTCCAGCAGCTGACTCCGCTCATTGACAGGTCAGTCCTGGTCACCGTGTAGTGACACGTCAGCTTCCAGCAGCTGACTCCGCTCATTGACAGGTCAGTCTTGGTCACCGTGTAGTGACACGTCAGCTTCCAGCAGCTGACTCCGCTCATTGACAGGTCAGTCTTGGTCACCGTGTAGTGACACGTCAGCTTCCAGCAGCTGACTCCGCTCATTGACAGGTCAGTCTTGGTCACCGTGTAGTGATACGTCAGCTTCCAGCAGCTGACTCCGCTCATTGACAGGTCAGTCTTGGTCACCGTGTAGTGATACGTCAGCTTCCAGCAGCTGACTCCGCTCATTGACAGGTCAGTCTTGGTCACCGTGTAGTGACACGTCAGCTTCCAGCAGCTGACTCCGCTCATTGACAGGTCAGTCTTGGTCACCGTGTAGTGATACGTCAGCTTCCAGCAGCTGACTCCGCTCATTGACAGGTCAGTCTTGGTCACCGTGTAGTGATACGTCAGCTTCCAGCAGCTGACTCCGCTCATTGACAGGTCAGTCTTGGTCACCGTGTAGTGACACGTCAGCTTCCAGCAGCTGACTCCGCTCATTGACAGGTCAGTCTTGGTCACCGTGTAGTGATACGTCAGCTTCCAGCAGCTGACTCCGCTCATTGACAGGTCAGTATTGGTCACCGTGTAGTGATACGTCAGCTTCCAGCAGCTGACTCCGCTCATTGACAGGTCAGTCTTGGTCACCGTGTCAGCTCAGGACTCGCTCTGGACTCGCAGCTCGCGCTCGCAGGACTCGCAGCTCGCGTCAGCTCAGGACACCACATATTGACTACTTCTCTGGTGTCACCTCGCCATTCGTTGACGGAGCATGCGAGGTCACATCACATTAGCGGATACTCGGGGTTATCGCGCATTGACAGATCAGCTCAGACCAACACTATTTTGTAGATAATTTCAGGTCACCACATTTGACAGGCCGACCCCCATCTGTTGGATAGACGGTGGATTTCGTCTGCAATCCATAGTTTCTCTGGTCAGAGCAGCGAGCTCGACCTGTGTGCTGAAGAGCACCGGAGCTCTGATCAGTTTAGTCTTCCGATCTGTCTTCAGGAGCACCGGAGCCTTCATTATTGTGGTCTTGTATGTTCTGAGGAACACCGCAGCCCTGATTAGTGTGGTCCTCTGTCCTGAAAAGCATCACAGCCTGAGCGGCTGCATCGTCCCTGTCCTGGGCACCATCTGATCCCGAGTAGCGGCATCTTCCCTGTCCTGACACCATCTGATCCTGAGTAGCGGCATCGTCCCTGTCCTGGGCAGCACCTGATCCCCGAGTAGCGGGTCCTCTGTCCAGGGCGGCCACTGCGCTATGGTATGATGGGCTGTGCTGGTACAGAGACTGATAAGCCTGCTTGGTGAAGCTGATTTGCTTTAGGATTTCTGCAATTCACTACATGATATCTGATGAAGTAAGTTACAAAGGTCCCTACGAATAATAGTTGTTAAACTGTCATAGTGGCTAATCATACTCGTGGATCAATATACTACTGCCCCGTCAATGTGTGGTTGACATCGGCATGTACTACCGATGCCGATGTCAACCACACTACTACTACCGTTGATGTGTGGTTGATACCGGCATGTTGATGTACTATGTACTACCGATGCCGATGTCAACCACACTACTACTACCGTTGATGTGTGGTTGATACCGGCATGTTGATGTACTATGTACTACCGATGCCGATGTCAACCACACTACTACTACCGTTGATGTGTGGTTGATACCGGCATGTTGATGTGTGGTTGACATCGGCATGTTGATGTGTGGTTGATACCGGCATGTACTACCGTCCGTTGATGTGATGGTTGATGTACTACCGTTGATGTGTGGTTGACATCGGCATGTACTACCGTCCCGTTAATGTGTGCTTGATACCGGCATGTACTGCCGTCCCGTTAATGTGTGCTTGATACCGGCATGTACTACCGTCCCGTTGATGTGTGGTTGATACCGGCATGTTGATGTGTGGTTGATACCGGCATGCACTACTGTCCCGTTGATGTGTGGTTGATACCGGCATGTTGATGTGTGGTTGATACCGGCATGCACTACCCTCCCGTTAATGTGTGGTTATATGTGTTATCTATACGTGGTGGTTAAATGTGTGGTCTATGCGACCCTGGCTGGTCTACAATCTCCTGAATATCTTGAATATCGCGGTCCTGTGATGTGCGCCGGTTCGGTTTTCCGCTGACATCTGACGCTGGTCTGTTGGAACGTCCGATTGGTCGTGTTTGCGCTCGCTTTGTGATGCGATACTTTCCATGTTTGTTTAATGCCGCCCCTCCAATTGTGTCCACAATGTGTGACCGGATCTGCGGCTATCGGTGGACATCCTAGTCGCAATGCGATGGAAGTCGGTTACGTTACGTTACGTAATCTTATCTGTCTCAGGTCTGTACTCGCTATGTACATTTGCATGTGTCTGTGTACTATTTTATTTGTATCTGTGCCCGTATACCAGTCAGCGTTCATTTACCTTCCTTTCTATTTTTGTATATATCTGCCTATCCTTGTGCACCTTCTCGCTGTTCATTTATGTCTCGTTGATATGTGTGTGTGCGTGTCCGCCCGTTCGTACCTAGACTGACCTGACCTGACGTGGTGTGCAGGTGTATGGAACGGCTGGACAGCCTGCGTAACTCGCCCGAGGCCATCTCCGGCTACACGGGCGCTCTGTCCGCCCTGCTCGGTGCCGTGCACCTGTCGCCGTTGGGTGTGCCGCACTGCAGGGGCAAGGTGGGTGGCGTCACCGCTCCCTTCGCCAGCCTGGAACTGACCCAGTCGCCGGCCCCGACAACAACCCTGACATCGACCCTTATAGCAACCCGTATAGCGCGTCTGATGCCAACCCGACACCAACCTGCTATTGGCCCATCTGCCGGCCCGATACCGACCCTGGGACCCGACACCAGTCATGGGGATACCGGCACGATATTCACACTGATAGCGTCCCTGGTGCCGCTGTTGATCAGGGTGTAGCGTCACCATAATGTACACGGTGCTGCTGGCTATAATAGCGGCTCCGTCACATCATCTGGCGCCAGCGGTCCTTGTCTGTCAGCGTGTGTTCCTCTGCGAGTGACGTTGGAGTGTTCCGTGTCGCCATGTGGTACCAACCTGCCTCCACGCAGGCGACACACATTGGTGTATGGGTGACACTCACCAGGCACACCTTGTCTGGGTACATTCAACTCAGCACACACATTGTGTGTGGGTGACACTCATTCAGGCTTCACGCAGGCGACACGCATTGGTGTGTGGGTGACACCCACTCAGGCTTCGCGGAGGCGACACACGTTGGTGTATGGGTGACACTCACTCAGGCGACACACATTGTCTGTGGGTGACATTCAAGCTTCACGCATGCGACACACATTGGTGTATGGGTGACACTCCACTCAGGCGACACGCATTGGTGTTGGGTGACACTCACTCAGGCGACACACATTGGTGTGTGGGTGACACTCACTCAGGCTTCACGCAGGCGACACACATTGGTGTGTGGGTGACACTCACTCAGGCGACACACATTGTCTGTGGGTGACATTCAAGCTTCACGCATGCGACACACATTGGTGTGTTGGTGACACTCATTCAGGCTTCACGCAGGCGACACGCATTGGTGTGTGGGTGACACCCACTCAGGCGACACGCATTCGCGTAGGGCGACACTCACTCAGGCGACACGCATTGGTGTGTGGGTGACACTCACTCAGGCGACACGCATTGGTGTGTGGGTGACACCCACTCAGGCGACACGCATTGGTGTGTGGGTGACACTCACTCAGGCGACACGCATTGGTGTGTGGGTGACACCCACTCAGGCGACACGCATTGGTGTGTGGGTGACACCCACTCAGGCTTCGCGTAGGCGACACACGTTGGTGTGTGGGTGACACTCACTCAGGCGACACGCATTGGTGTGTGGGTGACACCCACTCAGGCGACACGCATTGGTGTGTGGGTGACACCCACTCAGGCTTCGCGCAGGCGACACGCATTGGTGTGTGGGTGACACTCACTCAGGCGACACACATTGGTGTGTGGGTGACACTCACTCAGGCGACACACATTGGTGTGTGGGTGACACCCACTCAGGCGACACGCATTGGTGTGTGGGTGACACCCACTCAGGCTTCGCGGAGGCGACACACGTTGGTGTATGGGTGACACTCACTCAGGCGACACACATTGTCTGTGGGTGACATTCAAGCTTCACGCAGGCGACACGCATTGGTGTGTGGGTGACACTCATTCAGGCTTCACGCAGGCGACACGCATTGGTGTGTGGGTGACACCCACTCAGGCTTCGCGTAGGCGACACACGTTGGTGTGTGGGTGACACTCACTCAGGCGACACGCATTGGTGTGTGGGTGACACTCACTCAGGCGACACGCATTGGTGTGTGGGTGACACCCACTCAGGCGACACGCATTGGTGTGTGGGTGACACTCACTCAGGCGACACGCATTGGTGTGTGGGTGACACCCACTCAGGCTTCGCGAGGCGACGCATTGGTGTGTGGGTGACACCCACTCAGGCGACACGCATTGGTGTGTGGGTGACACCCACTCAGGCGACACGCATTGGTGTGTGGGTGACACCCACTCAGGCTTCGCGTAGGCGACACACGTTGGTGTGTTGGTGACATTCACTCAGGCTTCACACATTCGAAATGCATTGGTGTGTGGGTGGCATTCAATCTTCACGTAGGCGGCACACATTGATGTGTGGGTGACACTCACTCAGGCTTCACACGATTGCACGCAATATCGGCTGAGTTAGTTGGTACAGGCTCCCTTACCTGCAGCCCAACTTAAGGTGAAGGAAGCTTTACGTGCCTCCTCAAATGCACGAGTCGCGTGCATTTCTCAGTATCAGTCTCGAGATGCGAACCAGCGATTACTGAGACCTAGGAGGGATCCGGCCGCGTGGCTTCCAGACCCTTCGGTCACCTGACGCACTGTTGATTCCAAGGCCATTTGTGTGCACCACCCGTGTGCCGTTGGAAATATGCGGTGACATGCGGTGCTTCGTCACCGGTCAGCATTGAGGATGTCAGAGGAGAGCCATCGAGGCGTTGGAGGAAGGACGCTCGCTTCAGATTGTGATGCGTGCTTGTGTTTCGAGAAAGTATTATCCGCCATTCGGTGGCCTGTGTTTGTCTGCTGCATGTTGATTACCTAGCCAACAGCAACTGTGTGTTTGAATGATTTTGCCGCAGGTTTGGAAGTGATATCATGTCCGCAGTTCCATGTGACTTGATCCGTATTTGCGAAGTGTGTGTTACGTGGCTACTCTGTAGTGCGGTTATTGTTTCAGTGGGACATGTCTTGCTGTCTCAGACGTTCCTCGTGTGATCTAGCCTAGCCTGGTGTGTGTCGGCAGATGATCTAGCCTAGCCTGGTGTGTGTCGGCAGATGATCTAGTCTAGCCTGGTGTGTTTGGGCAGATGATCTAGCCTAGCCCGGTGTGTGTCGGCAGGTTATCAAGCCTAGCCTGGTGTGTGTCGGCAGATGATCTAGCCTAGCCTGGTGTGTGTCGGCAGATGATCTTCAATGTGGCAGAGGATTTGTTGAGGAGCGCCTCGCAGAATTCCCGACTGTCGCTGCCACGCACACAGGCCGGATGGCTTCTGATCGGCGCAGTCGCCACACTGGGCCACCCCGTGGTCAGAGGTGAGGTCAGACGATGCCATTGCCACGGTCGATTGTGGTGAGGTCAGATCAGGTGAAGTCAGGTCACGTCGCTACACTAAACCACCCCATGGTCAGAGGTGAGGTCAGACGAGGCCATTGCCACGGTCGATCGTGGGGAGTTCAGATCAGGTGGGAGTGTGTGCTATTCTGGATCATCCTGTGTCCAGAGGACAGGTCAGACCATTCCGGCGTGAACACTGATAACGCTGTTCTCATATGACGGCAAGTTGGGTATGAACAGCAACTACTCCGAAACATGTGTTGCCATATGAGGTTAGGTCACGTCAGATCAGGCGGACATTGCAGACTGGTGAGTCGTGTGATGTGATGTGGTGAGGCCAGACTGGAGCGGCCGCGGCCGCACCACCTCGTGGACTCGTCAAGTCAGTCGTGTGGCGTTATCGTGACACCTTTGGCGGCCGGTAGCACAGTTGAAGCGGCTGATCACCGTCCCATTCGGAGGCGGGTCATGCTGTGTTGCCAGGGCTGGCACTGACTTAATCTTGACACACCGGTACAACACCAATCAACCTATTGGTGCTCCCATACAACACCAATGTTTCGCACCGATCACTAATGTCATCTAAAAATTAAATAAATGTGCTCAAAAGTTGCCCGGCGTTGAGTCTTTTATGCCAGTGAAGACCACCACAGGTTTGGTGTCGTCGATGCGATTGCAACTATTATCGACAAAATCCGCGTATTGCCAATTACGTTGCATGGGGAAGACTTTATCTTCGTCTTTGTCGACTTCATCGTCGGCGTATGTCAGACTTTGGCACCGCCAGTAGTTCTAGTTCTGGTTCTGGGTGGCCTCTACCTGTGCACGTGAGTGCCTGCGGGAATCCGTGCCGGCCAGTGTCCGCACTGCTGTTTGTCGAGCTGTGGTGCTCTGTGTCTGGCACACGTAACACTGCATTGAGTCGGAGCGCGACTGGCTCCGGCCGGCTCTGAAGCTGCCGGTCCGAGCCCGACTGGCTCCGGCCAGTTCTGAAGCTGCAGCTCCGAGCGCGACTGGCTCCGGCCAGTTCTGAAGCTGCAGCTCCGAGCGCGACTGGCTCCGGCCAGTTCTGAAGCTGCCGCTCCTAGCGCGATTGGCTCCGGCCCGTTCTGAAGCCGCCGCTCCGAGCGCGACTGGCTCCGGCCAGTTCTGAAGCTGCCGCTCCTAGCGCGACTGGCTCCGGCCCGTTCTGAAGCCGCCGCTCCGAGCGCGACTGGCTCCGGCCAGTTCTGAAGCTGCCGCTCCTAGCGCGACTGGCTCCGGCCCGTTCTGAAGCCGCCGCTCCGAGCGCGACTGGCTCCGGCCAGTTCTGAATCTGCCGCTCCAGCGCGATGGCTCCGGCCGGCCTGAAGCTGCCGCTCGAGCGCGACTGGCTCGGCCAGTTCGAAGCTGTCGCAGGCGATGGCTCCGGCCAGTTCGAAGCTGCCGCCGAGCCCGACTGGCGGCCCGTTCGAATCTGCCGCGAGCGCGACTGGCTGCCAATCGCCGCCCGAGCCCGACGGCTCCGGCCAGTTCTGAATCTGCCGCTCCGTGCGCGTGCACGCTGCACAGCTGTCCCTGCGTGGCGGTGTTCTGAGGATTGTCTGATGCGAATGTCACGGATATCACGGATAACATGCCACCAGTCTGTGGCACTGTGGCGTTGGCTGTGACAGGCATGGACGTGCCAGGTTCTTGTTTCTTGCCGTTTCAGTTATTCGGCTTGTTCCACTGTTTTGTAAGTCACCCGAGTTCAGTGCGGTTCAAGCTGTCAACTCGGTCGATTGCTATGCGGATTATGTCTGCTTGTTACCATATTGCTGATGGTACAAGCTGTTAATGTTATTTAAGCCATTGCAGCCTAGTTCAGCGATGTTTAGGTTATTTAAGCTAAGTGTTCTGGAAGTTACATAGCCTCGGCTCAATGCTGTACAGGTCATTTCATTTGCTCCAGTAATGTTACGCTCATCTTAGCTCGGTTAAGAGTTGCGTAGATTATATCAGCTCCTTCAGCAACGTGCGTGTTACCGAGCTCGATTCAGCACCTCTCGGGACTGAAGAAAAATCAGGTTCAGCATTGCCTTGGTTCCCTAGTCTGGGTTCAGTAATTATGTGCTATCTCAGCTCAGTACAGTGTTATGTTAGTAACCTTATCCAGATTCAGTGTTATGTTGGTGACCCCACTTCGGTCCGGTTTTGTGTTGGTTTCCTCAGCTCTGTCCGGTTTTGTGTTGGTTTCCTCAGTTCGGTTCAGTTTGGTGTTCCTCAGTGAGCGAGTTTCAGTATGAACCTGGTCTGATGTCTGTCCGGCTGGCTGGCAGGTTTGCTCCCGCGGATGTTGCTACTGTGGAGGAACGCCTTCCCTCGCAGCGCCAAGGAGCTTGACTCTGAAAAGGCACGAGGTGACGCCTTCACGTGGCAGGTAGGCACCAGCTCTGGAGGTAGGCCGGACAAGGTTAGATGGTACATCAGGAAGTCTCGTATCACTCGCAGTGAGGCCAGCCGCAGGCCGAGTCTGGTCAGTCCGGGACACTCGGCTCCCAATAAACGTGCTCAAAGCTGACCAATTTGATCGGCTCATTCTGCTTATTCTGGGAGCTTGTGACAATGGGGTGGTGTGAGATATCGCTTCCCTATCACGTACACGTACCATGGCCCAATAATGACTCACGTCTTCCTCGGAAGACAGGCTCCAGCAATGGTCTGTTGGGCGCTGTATGACCAACGCAGTCGATGCGCCCTTAAGCCCAAATAACCAACCAACCAGCAATGGTCTGTCATTCCACTCAGTTGTCATGGCGACAGTTTGGAATGTTTCGGTGATAACGGGGGTGTCTACCCGACACATGCAGAGTTCGCAGGATCAGATTGTGGCTGTAACGGTGACCGTCATTAAGGTATTGAATTGACCATTCAGCATCCAGTTGAAATTACGTGGCGTAAATAAAATGATCCGAGTTAATTATCAGGAAGTGCCGTGGTGGAGCGACTCGTGAACCGTCATCTGTGGGGGACGTAGGTTCGAGTCTCTTAGGAAGTGTCATGGTAGAGGGACTGGTGAACCATCATCTGTGGGGGACGTAGGTTCGAGTCTCTTAGGAAGTGTCATGGTAGAGGGACTGGTGAACCATCAGCTCTGGGGGACGTAGGTTCGAGTCTGTCAGGTGCGTTTTATTTGGCCCGGCAAGTTCAAATGTCATTTTGACGTAGATGACGCCAATTAACTGGCCGTGCATTAGTGGCACGCTAAGCATTAACTTGCCGTGCATTAGTGGCACGCTAAGCATTCCTCAAAACTACGTCAATAAACGGTAGTCCTGGAATAAAGCGATCGGGTAGCGTGTTCATGGTCTGTTCAACAAGTTCTTCTTGGCTTGAACCATGGTTCTAAAACCACCTCAGTAAGCATTGAGGTAAGTAATTGCCACGCGGGCCTGAAAGTACTTGTTTTCAGTGCTAAGGTCATGTGTCTTGGATATTCCGCCATGTCACCATCAGATTCGAGGGGATGCTTTCCCTGAGCAACATATTTTTTGTTCAGATGTGGTTGAAGCCAAGGGATAATTTTGGCATTCACTTCTGGTGCAAATTGTATTACGTAATACGCTGGTCGGTTGGTACCGCCTACACAGTACACATGCTGATCAATTGTACAGATTCCGCAAATCGTAATACGTTTTTGACTGAATGAAAATCAAGTGAGGTGTGTCATGTGATCGAAGATGCTCTGCAATGAATAGAAACGAACATGACAAATATGTGATGGAATAGTCGATGAATTTAGTAAGTATAGATAGTGGTTAGTACCGTCCAAAGCATGCAAACTGACGTTTGCATCCGATGGATTTGACGCCAAAGTGGACGGGAGCCTGAAATCAACCTAATTCCAGCAGAAGTGTTGCTTTCCTGCATCAGAAAGCGCTTGAACCTGAAGGGAGAGTGGTGATGGTCCCCATGGCTGCCTTTGATGTAGCGGTGTAGCTGTATTGATGATCAGGTTAACCAGTGCGGCTCTCACCTGTCGCTACTCTTCGCCCGCGACCAATTGGCGTGAGAGATTGGCGACGCTACATGACTCAACGGTCGACGTGTCGTAAAACCAATAACCAGCCTAACCAGTGCGGCACTGCGCAAGGGATGCACTGCATCGTTCATGGTAGATGATGAGCATGTATATTTCCTTGTTTCAGTTGTAGCTGTATTGTTCGCTTTCTTTACGACCTTTTTTCTATAGTCTAAGTATGCATGCGTAAGTATGCAACTATTTTTGTTCACCGTGTATAACTTGTTCACTGATTGGATCGGGCTACTAACGAGGCAGATGCTACCATCTATGTATGCCTACCGACACCGAAGTTTAACCGTCGCCGACAGGTGACGCTGGAGGGGCGGGCCGGCGCGCTGGCCGCCATGCACAGTCTGCTGCAGCATTGTCCGCAGCTGGTCACCGAGGACCAGATCCGCCGGCTCTTGGTGCCGCTGGAGGCGGCCATCACCATGCTGACCAGGTCAGCCGCCTGTCACTCCGCCAACATCACCCCCACCCCTCCGCTAGACGTTAACCATCACAGACCAGGTCAGGGCCATCTTCCTTGGTGAGTAGCGGAACCAGCCTAGCACAGCGGGAAATCGTCCTCAAGTGTCGTCTGTGTGACTGAGTCGTGGAATTCGGTCATCTGACCGGGCCGCTGCCGTGTACATGACTGCCGCCACCTGTCAGGAACCTCGGTCATCTGACCGGGCCGCTGGCGACTGCGCCACCTGTCAGGGACCTCGGTCATCTGACCGGGCCGCTGCCGTGTATATGACTGCCGCCACCTGTCAGAAACCTCGGTCATCTGACCGGGCCGCTGCCGTGTATGTGACTGGCGCCACCTGTCAGAAACCTCGGTCATCTGACCGAGCCGCTGCCTGGCGCCACCTGTCAGGGACCTCGGTCATCTGACCGGGCCGCTGCCGTGTATGTGACTGGCGCCACCTGTCAGAGACCTCGGTCATCTGACCGGGCCGCTGCCGTGTGTGTGACTGGCGCCACCTGTCAGAAACCTCGGTCATCTGACCGGGCCGCTGCCGTGTGTGTGACTGCCGCCACCTGTCAGAAACCTCGGTCATCTGACCGGGCCGCTGCCGTGTGCATGACTGGCGCCACCTGTCAGGGACCTCGGTCATCTGACCGGGCCGCTGTCGTGTGGTGACTGCCGCCACCTGTCAGGGACCTCGGTCATCTGACCGGGCCGCTGCCGTGTGTGTGACTGCCGCCACCTGTCAGGGACCTCGGTCATCTGACCGGGCCGCTGCCGTGTATATGACTGCCGCCACCTGTCAGGGACCTCGGTCATCTGACCGGGCCGCTGCCGTGTGTGTGACTGGCGCCACCTGTCAGGGACCTCGGTCATCTGACCGGGCCGCTGCCGTGTATATGACTGCCGCCACCTGTCAGGGACCTCGGTCATCTGACCGGGCCGCTGCCGTGTATATGACTGCCGCCACCTGTCAGGGACCTCGGTCATCTGACCGGGCCGCTGCCGTGTGTGTGACTGCCGCCACCTGTCAGGGACCTCGGTCATCTGACCGGGCCGCTGCCGTGTACATGACTGGCACCACCTGTCAGGGACCTCGGTCATCTGACCGGGCCGCTGCCGTGTATATGACTGCCGCCACCTGTCAGGGACCTCGGTCATCTGACCGGGCCGCTGCCGTGTACATGACTGGCACCACCTGTCAGGGACCTCGGTCATCTGACCGGGCCGCTGCCGTGTATATGACTGGCACCACCTGTCAGGGACCTCGGTCATCTGACCGGGCCGCTGCCGTGTACATGACTGCCGCCACCTGTCAGGGACCTCGGTCATCTGACCGGGCCGCTGCCGTGTACATGACTGGCACCACCTGTCAGAAACCTCGGTCATCTGACCGGGCCGCTGCCGTGTATATGACTGCCGCCACCTGTCAGGGACCTCGGTCATCTGACCGGGCCGCTGCCGTGTGTGTGACTGCCGCCACCTGTCAGGGACCTCGGTCATCTGACCGAGCCGCTGCCGTGTGTGTGACTGGCGCCACCTGCCGTGTGCGTTACAGTCTGGCGGCTGTGATCAAGTCGTACGGCCAGCAGCTGAAGGCGGCCGCCGCCATGGTCCGGTTCCGGCTGTACCAGGCCCTGTCCCTGCTGCCCGCTTCTGCTCTGGAAGGTGCGTCACGTCACTGCTGTCCCCTCCCTTCCCGGCCTTAGGTCTTAGGTCCCTTACTCAGGTCCTGTCGCTGCAGTCCGATTGCCAGACTTGTGCACGACGTGGGGTCTGTATTGCCAGACTTGTGCACGACGTGGGATCTGTATTGCCAGACTTGTGCACGACATGGGGTCTGTATTGCCAGACTTGTGCACGACGTGGGGTCTGTATTGCCAGACTTGTGCACGACGTGGGGTCTGTATTGCCAGACGTGCACGACGTGGGGTCTGTGTTGAGTTCTCATCGCCTCCAAGCGGACAAATGGTCGAGCACAAGACGGCATCAGTACCGGGTGGGAGTCGTGCGGGACACAAGTTGGCAGAGACATATCCAGCTGCTGTGGTTGTTGGTGTCGGAGTCCAAACTGACCTGGGCTGATGTGACCTCGACAGGGACCCACACCTATCTGCCGCGGCCGTTGCTGTCGGAGTCCACACTGACTTGCCATGACCTGACCTCGACAAGGCCACACACCCAGTTGCTGTGGTTTTGGTATCTGAGTTCACACTGACCTGACCTCGGCAGGGACACACACCCAGCTGCTGCGGCTGTTGGTATCAGAGTTCACACTGACCGATAACGCGGCCAACACAACCACTTCGCTGCTGCGCATGCTGTGTCACGCCGACGAGTCTGTCATACTGGGGTCGTGGCTGGAGGACACGGACCAGCGCAGTGTTGAGGACCAGGTGAGCCACCTGTACCGACGAGTCTGTCATACTGGGGTCATGGCTGGAGGACACGGACCAGCGCAGTGTTGAGGACCAGGTGAGCCACCTGTACCGGCACCAGTACTGGGTCATGGCTGGAGGACACGGACCAGCGCAGTGTTGAGGACCAGGTGAGCCACCTGTACCGGCACCAGTACTGGGTCATGGCTGGAGGACACGGACCAGCGCAGTGTTGAGGACCAGGTGAGCCACCTGTACCGGCACCAGTACTGGGTCATGGCTGGAGGACACGGACCAGCGCAGTGTTGAGGACCAGGTGAGCCACCTGTACCGGCACGAGTCTGGTCATGACTGGGGTCGTGGCTGGAGGACACCGGACCAGCGCAGTGTCATGAGGGGACCAGGTGAGCCACCTGTACCGACGAGTCTGTCATACTGGGGTCATGGCTGGAGGACACGGACCAGCGCAGTGTTGAGGACCAGGTGAGCCACCTGTACCGGCACCAGTACTGGGTCATGACTGGGGGACCAGGTGAGCCACCTGTACCGGCACCAGTACTGAGTCATGACTGGGGGACCAGGTGAGCCACCTGTACTGGCACCTGTACCGGCACCTGTACCGGCACCAGTACTGGGTCATGACTGGGGGACCAGGTGAGCCACCTGTACCGGCACCAGTACTGAGTCATGACTGGGGGACCAGGTGAGCCACCTGTACCGGCACCAGTACTGGGTCATGACTGGGGGACCAGGTGAGCCACCTGTACCGGCACCAGTACTGGGTCATGACTGGGGGACCAGGTGAGCCACCTGTACCGGCACCAGTACTGGGTCATGGCTGGGGGACCAGGTGAGCCACCTGTACTGGCACCTGTACCGGCACCAGTACTGGGTCATGACTGGGGGACCAGGTGAACCACCTGTACCGGCACCAGTACTGGGTCATTGCTGGGGGACCAGGTGAGCTACCTGTACTGGCCCCAGTACTGGGTCATGACTGGGGGACAAGGTGAGCCACCTGTACCGGCACCAGTACTGGGTCATGGCTGGGGGACCAGGTGAGCCACCTGTACTGGCACCTGTACCGGCACCAGTACTGGGTCATGACTGGGGGACCAGGTGAGCCACCTGTACCGGCACCAGTACTGGGTCATTGCTGGGGGACCAGGTGAGCCACCTGTACTGGCCCCAGTACTGGGTCATGACTGGGGGACCAGGTGAGCCACCTGTACTGGCACCAGTACTGGGTCATGACTGGGGGACCAGGTGAGCCACCTGTACTGGCACCTGTACTGGCACCAGTACTGGGTCATGGCTGGGGGACCAGGTGAGCCACCTGTATCGGCACCAGTACTGAGTCATGGCTGGGGGACCAGGTGAGCCACCAGTACCGGCACCAGTACTGGGTCATGACTGGAGGGCACGGACCATTGCGGTGCAAAGGACCAGCTGAGGTATCGACCCTGTGCTGATATTGGGGTGGTGGCTGCATGCCACGGGCCAATGGGTCACCTGGGTCAGACACTTGTTAACAGAGGTGCCGCTTGGCGTTCGTCCTTGCGTCGACTGCGCTGTTGTGCCGCCTACTTAGATGGTGAATACACCGTCGTGGTCTGATTGTCAGAAATGTTGGCTCCAGGTCAAGTGTGTAATCCGATGTTGCCATTTACAATGACGGATGGAGCGCAGTCGGTTGGTTGGTCCGTTGGTCCATCGTCTAAGTGTTACGTCAACCTCTCCCGATGCTGCTAAAATGTTGTACGTTATGACGAACATCAGACGTGTCGCAGGCTGTTTTAGTGAGTGTCTGGAGGCCGATTAGTGTATGGAGATCTGGAGATTGGTGCTATCGTTGGATGCGGATTAGTGTATGGAGATCTGCAGATTGGTGCTATCGTATGTAGAGCACGTCATACATGAAGTGAGAAAGGTGAGAATCCTAGCCTGACGCCCTCTAATACGGAAGGTGATAATACTGGCCTGACGCCCTCTAATCCTGGCCTGACGCCCTCTAATACGGAAGGTGATAATACTGGCCTGACGCCCTCTAATCCTGGCCTGACGCCCTCTAATACGGAAGGTGATAATACTGGCCTGACGCCCTCTAATCCTGGCCTGACGCCCTCTAATACGGAAGCGTGGTCGGGACTGTTGAGCTCTAGTGGTGTCTGGCATGACCTGGCAGCTACAGTCATGTGTAGATCTCGCCTGACTCACACAGTGTGAGTTGTGTCGATGTCGGTGTCGTTTTGCTATGATGCTTCAGCAGCTCCCTGGTCAACAGCTGCTGACTGGCCACCATCTATAGTGCTGTCCGCCTATTGATACGTTTACAATCTGCTGACCTATTGGTCCGTCTGCACTCTACTGACTGACCGCTTATTGGTCCGTTTTCAGTCTACTGACTGCCTATTGGTCCGTCTCCAGTCTACTGACCGCCTAATGTTCGTCACCAGTCTACTGACTGCCTATTGGTCCGTCCCCTGTCTACTGACCGCCTATTGGTCCGTCTCCAGTCTACTGACCGCCTATTGGTCCATATCCAGTCTACTGACTGCCTATCGGTTCGTCTGCACTCTACTGACTGCCCTTTGGTCCATCTACCGTGCACTGACCGCCTACTGATCCAACTACAGTTGACTGATTGCGCACCGATACGTCCACAGCTGCAGACCAACAGTGCGTCGGGTTCAGGAGCGCTGGAGCACGACCCAACCTGCCTGTACCGGGCCAGAGACGAGGTCAGTAGACCCCGCTCTCTTTAAGCAGAACAATGATTGAGACTAAATATACACATAGGTATTGAGCACATCTAGACACTTCGCTTGAATGCACAATCCAGGCCATTTTCAGGTTAGTGTAAAAGCTAATCAATGGCAAATTTTTTACCTCTCCGTAGGTGGTATAGCTCTTGGACATGGCGAATTCTGCCGCCCGACAAACCTGCGGCTGGCTAGAAGTGAGACGTGTGGGCAATATTTGGCAGGTGCGGTCGGTGCCGGGCCCGCTGCCGTTGGGCGTCGTCGTCATCGACCAGTCTGTGGTGCTGTTCGGTCTGGTGTTCCCCCGAGTCGCCAACAAACACCGTCTGCAGATGCTCGACCACTTCGCTGAGTGCATCAAGCAGGTACGACAGCCCGCGCTAGCCGAGGCTGGCCACCCTGACTTCCTACTGCCATCACGGCTGACATTCGCGACGTGCAGTGGACTGGTTTCGGTGGTGATTCTCTGGTGTCTACTCATGTCCGGTGGTGATTCTCTGGTGTCTATTCCTGTCCGGTGGTGATTATCTGGTGTCTACTCCTGCCCGGTGGTGATTCTCTGGTGTCTCCTCCTGTCCGGTGGTGATTATCTGGTGTCTACTCCTGTCCGGTGGTGATTCTCTGGTGTCTCCTCCTGGCTGGTGGTGATTCTCTGGTGTCTACTCCTGTCCGGTGCTGATTCTCTGGTGTCTACTCCTGTCCGGTGGTGATTATCTGGTGTCTACTCCTGTCCGGTGGTGATTCTCTGGTGTCTACTCCTGTCCAGTGGTGATTCTCTGGTGTCTACTCCTGTCCGGTGGTGATTCTCTGATGTCTACTCCTGTCCGGTGGTGATTCTCTGGTGTCTACTCCTGTCCGGTGGTGATTCTCTGGTGTCTCCTCCTGTCCGGTGGTGATTCTCTGGTGTCTACTCCTGTCCGGTGGTGATTCTCTGGTGTCTACTCATGTCCGGTGGTGATTCTCTGGTGTCTACTCCTGTCCGGTGGTGATTCTCTGGTGTCTACTCCTGTCCGGTGGTGATTCTCTGGTGTCTCCTCCTGGCTGGTGGTGATTCTCTGGTGTCTACTCCTGTCCGTGTTGTATTTTGCTCTCCGATGATCAGGGAAGGTTAGCAGAGGTTAGTCCCTGATTTGCGTCTTAATGTCGGAACGGTTGATAAACATGTTGCAGGGGAAGGGTTCGACTTTATATGAGAAGAGCATTAGCTTGTTCAAAGCAAGGTTTTCAACACCATGTTTCACAGTGTTTCATTGTAGTGTGCATAATGCATGGGAGCCACGCTGCTCTTGTCAAACTATGTAGCTGTAAACCGACCGTCACCGTCACCTGAAGTGCTTCCCCGATTATTGTTGACCTGGGATCGGGTGTTCTCCAAACTGTTGGTGACTACAGCTGTCTGTGTCCCTGCGTTTCCACAACTATTGTTGACCTGCTAATTGGTATTTTCCAGACTGTAGGTGACTACAGCTGTCTGTGACCCTGCGTTTCCCCAACTATTGTTGACCTGGGATCCGGTGTTTGCCAGACAGTAGGTGACTACAGCTGCCTGTGGCCCTGCGTTTCCCCAACTATTGTGGGTCGACTTTTCCCCATCTGCTGGTGGCCTTAAGGTTGTTTTCCCCATTGCTGACTACTTGCGACCCCGGTGATATTCAGTCTGCCGGTGGTAGCCGTTGCCTCTTCCTCCCATACCGCAGGCAAAGGGTATTCGGCAGGAGGCAATACAGACCAACATCTTCTCGACGGTTCTGAGCGGGCTGCGTGGGCTGGCCGAGGCTAAGGCCAACTTTGGTGATGACAACGTGAAGAATTCGGCCACAACGTTGGTATTGGTAAGGCTCGGTCGTTGTCTGGATCCTGATCGGGCTCGAGTGCTGCTCTGATCTCAATCAGAACGCTTGCGTGTCTCGATGTTGACTCTGACAGACGTAGCATTCCTTGTCGCTGTCAGTTGTCGCTAAGGATGGGAGGGAGATGATGGTGTATTGACCAACGCTTCTGCCTCGTGGCGGAAGGGTTGCGGGAACTGTTCGCCGCGCGGTTTTCGTCTTTCCGCGACATATCGCTGTGAGTGTGACGAGTCATATAACAAACCATGTGATCCTGTCGTAAAAAGGCCCACACCTTCAGAAATCGTATTGCAGTCGATGCGCCCTTTAAACCAAAACAACTCACTAACTTCAGTAATTACTAGTATTGGCAGCAAGCGGTGATTTCTTGAACTGATACTTGCCGTTTGTGCGGATAGGGCGCGCTGACCAGCTGTAACCCAACGCTGCGCTGCGCGGCCGGCGAGGCGCTCGGCCGAATGGCCCAGGTGGTTGGCGACCCGCGCTACATCGCCGACATGGCCCAGAACAGCTTCGACCGGCTCAAGTCGGCCCGTGACGTCATCAGTCGAACTGGTCAGTCCCGCGGCACGCCATCTAACTGGTGCTGCGGCATGCCGGCCACCTGGTGCTGCGGCATGTCGGCCACCTGGTGCTGTGGCATGCCGGCCACCTTGTGCTGTGGCATGTCGGCCACCTGGTGCTGCGGCATGTCGGCCACCTGGTGCTGCGGCATGTCGGCCACCTGGTGCTGTAGCATGCCGGCCACCTGGTGCTGCGGCATGCCGGCCACCTGGTGCTGCGGCATGCCGGCCACCTGGTGCTGCGGCATGTCGGCCACCTGGTGCTGTGACATGCCGGCCACCTGGTGCTGCGGCACGCCATCCACCTGGTGCTGTGGCATGCCGGCCACCTGGTGCTGTGGCATGCCGGCCACCTGGTGCTGCGGCATGCCGGCCACCTGGTGCTGTGGCATGCCGGCCACCTGGTGCTGCGGCATGTCGGCCACCTGGTGCTGTGGCATGCCGGCCACCTGGTGCTGTGGCATGTCAGTCACCTGGTGCTGTGACATGCCGGCCACCTGGTGCTGCGGCATGTCGACCACCTGGTGCTGTGGCATGCCGGCCACCTGGTGCTGCGGCATGCCGGCCACCTAGTGCTGTGTCATGCCGGCCACCTGGTGCTGTGGCATGTCGGTCACCTGGTGCTGTGGCATGTCGGCCACCTGGTGCTGCGGCATGTCGGCCACCTGGTGCTGTGGCATTCCTGCCACCTGGTGCTGTGGCATGTCGGCCACCTGGTGCTGTGGCATGCCATCCACCTGGTGCTGCCATGCTGGAGCCGAGCTTATTCCAGTTTTGGGCACATCCATTCCTGATATTGGAAGCAAATAATGTATGGAAACAATATATAATTGCTGAAACTGAGGGTACAAACGCCTCCCCACAGTCACTTCTGAGCCCAGAAATAATTGGAAGCCATTTGATATTTCGGTAGCGGTGGAGGTTTTTTCGGGACTGGCACATATGCTCAATGTCCCGAAATTAATTTTCAGGTTGATGACGATATAAAGTCTTCCACTTACCCATTAAAGGTGGTAATGATGTTATCAGATTGTGCACAAACAACTCGTATAGATTGTGCATTATAGTCTAGTACGTCATATAGGCATGTGTCTAAGATGCAGTGGTGTAAGTAAGCCCATGGAGGATGAAAGTAAGGAAAATTTCCGACTGAACGTGTAGACAGGTTTCTTTGAATGTGCTGTTTACCGCTCAAATTTATAAATTGAACACATTGCACGGACTTGTGAGCTCTTGGTATGCATGCTGCTTGTTGGGAGATACTAGTCTGCACAGGCGGGGTGTGACTGACCCTGCGGAGATACTAGTCTGCACAGGCGGGGTGTGACTGACCCTGCGGAGATGCTAGTCTGCACAGGCGGGGTGTGACTGACCCTGCGGAGATACTAGTCTGCACAGGCGGGGTGTGACTGACCCTGCGCTGTTCCGCCGTTTAGAAAGAAAAGCATGCTATCGCAGGAAGTGGGCCAACCTCTTTGAATGCATCTGAGTCAACGTTCACATATTTGATGCCTCAGTCTCCATGTTGATTACCGGCTGATTGGTGATGCTCACTGAATTCCCTCGCCATTGACTGTTGTGTGATGATTGGTCTGTGATTTTCGACTGCGCACTGTGCATTATGTGGCGTTTTCCTCGCCTTGCGATGGTTCACTCGAAGAGTGTCACCGGAATCTTGTTGCTGGGGTGGTGATCTCTGTGGGATCTTCCCAGTGCTGTGGGGGGGGGAGTATTTTGTGTGCACCAAAAATAAATACCCCAGCTAAAATGGCCTCAGATTAACACCTGTTCGTGCTTGTATCCGACTAACCGTGTTACGCATCCCCTCCTCTCCCCTCCCCTCCCCTCCCCTCCCCTCCCCCCCTCCCCTCCCCCTGGTGTCCTTTGTTTATCCGAATTTCGTCCACTAGCAGCCACCCCGTATGCTCAGTTATCACATTATGTACTCTGATCAGACATGCTTGGCTCTGCGTCATGGCATCACGATGAACTGGCGGCTGTCTCTGATCAGACATGCTTGGCTCTGCATCATGGCATCACGATGAGCTGGCGACTGTCTGATCAGACATGCTCGGCTTTGCGTCATGGCATCACGATGAACTGGCGGCTGTCTCTGATCAGACACGCTCGGCTCTGCGTCATGGCATCACGATGTACTGGCGGCTGTCTCTGATCAGACACGCTCGGCTCTGCGTCATGGCATCACGATGAACTGGCGGCTGTCTCTGATCAGACACGCTCGGCTCTGCGTCATGGCATCACGATGAACTGGCGGCTGTCTCTGATCAGACACGCTCGGCTCTGCGTCATGGCATCACGATGAACTGGCGGCTGTCTCTGATCAGACACGCTCGGCTCTGCGTCATGGCATCACGATGAACTGGCGGCTGTCTCTGATCAGACACGCTCGGCTCTGCGTCATGGCATCACGATGAACTGGCGGCTGTCTCTGATCAGACATGCTCGGCTCTGCGTCATGGCATCACGATGTACTGGCGGCTGTCTCTGATCAGACATGCTCGGCTCTGCGTCATGGGATCACGATGAACTGGCGGCTGTCTCTGATCAGACATGCTCGGCTCTGCGTCATGGCATCACGATGAGCTGGCTGCTGTCTCTGATCAGACACGCTCGGCTCTGCGTCATGGGATCACGATGAACTGGCGGCTGTCTCTGATCAAACACGCTCGGCTCTGCGTCATAGCATCACGATGTACTGGCGGCTGTCTCTGATCAGACATGCTCGGCTCTGCGTCATTGCATCACGATGAACTGGCGGCTGTCTCTGATCAGACATGCCCGGCTCTGCGTCATGGCATCACGATGAACTGGCGGCTGTCTCTGATCAGACACGCTCGGCTCTGCGTCATGGCATCACGATGAGCTGGCGGCTGTCTCTGATCAGACACGCTCGGCTCTGCGTCATGGCATCACGATGAGCTGGCGGTTGTCTCTGATCAGACACGCTCGGCTCTGCGTCATGGCATCACGATGAACTGGCGGCTGTCTCTGATCAAACACGCTCGGCTCTGCGTCATGGCATCACGATGTACTGGCGGCTGTCTCTGATCAGACACGCTCGGCTCTGCGTCATGGCATCACGATGAGCTGTCGGCTGTCTCTGATCAGACACGCTCGGCTCTGCGTCATGGCATCACGATGAACTGGCGGCTGTCTCTGATCAGACATGCTCGGCTCTGCGTCATGGCATCACGATGTACTGGCGGCTGTCTCTGATCAGACACGCTCGGCTCTGCGTCATGGCATCACGATGAGCTGGCGGCTGTCTCTGATCAGACACGCTCGGCTCTGCGTCATGGCATCACGATGAGCTGGCGGCTGTCTCTGATCAGACATGCTCGGCTCTGCGTCATGGCATCACGATGAGCTGGCGGCTGTCTCTGATCAGACACGCTCGGCTCTGCGTCATGGCATCACGATGAACTGGCGGCTGTCTCTGATCAGACACGCTCGGCTCTGCGTCATGGCATCACGATGAACTGGCGGCTGTCTCTGATCAGACATGCTCGGCTCTGCGTCATGGCATCACGATGTACTGGCGGCTGTCTCTGATCAGACACGCTCGGCTCTGCGTCATAGCATCACGATGTACTGGCGGCTGTCTCTGATCAGACACGCTCGGCTCTGCGTCATGGCATCACGATGAGCTGGCGGCTGTCTCTGATCAGACACGCTCGGCTCTGCGTCATGGCATCACGATGTACTGGCGGCTGTCTCTGATCAGACACGCTCGGCTCTGCGTCATGGCATCACGATGAGCTGGCGGCTGTCTCTGATCAGACACGCTCGGCTCTGCGTCATGGCATCACGATGAACTGGCGGCTGTCTCTGATCAGACATGCTCGGCTCTGCGTCATGGCATCACGATGAGCTGGCGGTTGTCTCTGATCAGACACGCTCGGCTCTGCGTCATGGCATCACGATGAACTGGCGGCTGTAGTGTCACGCTTGGATCGCAAGGTCGTGTGTTCTGAATTCTGATCTCACCAACTGCTGGACTTCCGACTTCACAAGTGACTAATCGTCGTGGGATGTGTGCGACTCTCATGACTCAAGAGGCGAATCGATTGAACAAAGACAACAGGGCTGTTGTGTGTGGCTTTGTGTGCCGCTGCGTGGCGTGGTGTGACCGCGTTGTGGGTCGCTGCGTGGCGTGGTGTGACCGCGTTGTGGGTCGCTGCGTGGCGTGGTGTGACCGCGTTGTGGGCCGCTGCGTGGCGTGGTGTGACCGCGTTGTGTGCCACAGGACACTCGCTGGCATTGGGCTGCCTGCATCGGTACGTGGGCAGTATGGGCAGCAGTCAGCACCTCAATACAAGCGTCAGCATCCTGCTGGCCCTCGGCCAGGACATGGCATCGCCCGTAGTCCAGGTCAGTCACGCTTGTAGTCACAGACAGGTGGCCGAGCCATCAGATCAGGGCAGTCACGGCTACAAGCATGTTCAGCTCAGATCAGAACCACCATCAGATCAGGGCAGTCACAGACAGGTGGCCGGAGCCATCAGATCAGGGCAGTCACGGCTACAACCATGTTCAGCTCAGATCAGAACCACCAACAGATCAGGGCAATCACAGGTACGGGCAAGCAGGTAAATATGGATGGCATCGAGTTCAGGTCAGCTGAATGCAGCTTTGGACCTGGCTTGAAGTTGTACAGCAATAGCAGTGCTGCTATTGGACCACAGTTTGGGTTTGGCTACTCCAAGCTTCACCTTGGAACTCCTAAATGCAATTGGTTTGGTTGGTCTTGCAGTTTGCAGCGTGATCATTTTGATTATACTGTGTCATGCAGTGTCATTTTGATGATACTGACATTTGCAACCTTGACCCTTGCCCTATGTTTGGCCCCCCTCTAACATATATGACCTCTGTCATGCACACAACCTGACCACTTTGTATCAGTAAAATGAGCCGGGATATGATGCCTGCGCGGCGTTGGCAGGGTTCAGGGTACATCCACCGCTGTATCAGTAAAATGAGCCGGGATATGATGCCTGCGCGGCGTTGGCAGGGTTCAGGGTACATCCACCGCTGTATCAGTAAAATGAGCCTGGATATGATGCCTGCGCGGCGTGGGCAGGGTTCAGGGTACATCCACCGCTTTCGATATGTGCCGTTCAGAACCGTATTACATCCGGATAATTATCCTGTCTATATTTTTGTTCTACAGAAGAGCGAACCGATGCTGCCTTGCATGAACTAACCCAAATATATTGTTATTTCGTAAATGTTACCAAGGCCAATGGGATTTTATATCTGTACTGTTTCGTTACAATAAAACCTACTCTGTGTAAATCAAAAGGTAGTATATTGCACTATTGCTTTGAGATAAAAATATGGCTACATTTCATATACTTCTATGTTAGTCCTTTTTTCCACAATAGCATTAAGTGCGTGGTATGAATCATATCAATATTAAACGAATGGCTTTCTCAATAAAAGCGGAAATTGTCATTTAGTCTGTAAAATTAGTGTCTTCGAATCCAGCAGTTCGAAGTAACGTGCCTGCGTCTGGCAGATGTGAGCTAACCTATGCTACAATGGGCAGGTGTGGGCTCTGCATGCGCTGGCGCTGATCGCCGAGTCTGGCGGGCCCATGTTCCGCGCGTACGTGGAGCCCACACTGTGGCTGTCGCTGCGGCTGTTGCTGGACGTGCCGGCCGCGCACGCCGACGTGCACCAGTGTGTGGGCAGGTGTCTGGCGGCGCTCATCACCACCGTCGGCCCCGAGCTACAGGGTACGTCTCACCTCCCCTCCCACTGTCACACTGTCACATCACCACCGTCGGCTCCGAGCTACAGGGTACGTCTCCCTCCCCTCTCACTGTCACACTGTCACATCACCACCGTCGGCCCCGAGCTACAGGGTACGTCTCCCCTCCCCTCTCACTGTCACACTGTCACATCACCACCGTCGGCTCCGAGCTACAGGGTACATCTCCCTCCCCCCCCCCGACACACCATCACATAACCACCGTCGGCCCCGAGCTGCAGGGTACGTCTCACCTCCCCTCCCACTATCACACTGTCACATCACCACCGTCGGCCCCAAGTTGCAGGATACGTCTCTCCCCCCCCACACACACACCATCACATAATCACCGTCGGCCCCGAACTGCAGGGTACGTCTCCCCCCCCCGCCCCTCTCGCCATCACACAATCACCGTCGGCCCGGAGCTCCAGGGAACGTCTCCTCCCCACTATCACATAATCACTGTCGGCCCCGAGCTGCAGGGTACGTCTCACCTCCCCCTCCTACTATCACATAACCACCGTCGGCCCCAAGTTGCAGGGTGCGTCTCACCTCCCCCTTCCACTATCACATAATCACTGTCGACCCCGAGCTGCAGGGTACGTCTCCTCCCCCACTGTCACATGATCGCCTAATTACTCAGACCCGGAGCTGCCGGATGTGCGTGGGCCTTGTTGTTTTTCGTGATTTTTTTTTTCGGGAATTGGGCCAAGATTAATGAGTGACCTGCACTAAGTTTTGGTACCGTTTGTTAAGACGAGCCAATCTACTTGGTATATTTATTTTTCAGACCATTGACGTGAGTTGACCATTTCAGACCATTGACCAGTGGGTTATGATTTCAAGTCGGCAAAGGCATGCATTTTGCACACCATGGTACAATATTATAGAATGACCGTTGATGACCCGATGGGTATGAAGTATTTTGCCGCTATGCGAAGCCCAAAGGTTTGCATCCATTATTATATATGCATGCATTGATCACGAAGGAAACCAGGCCTAACGTGATCCCTGTCAATCTGATTGGAGGCCTGAGGTTGGTACGTCGCTCATGGTCCGTTGATTTCCATCGTTAGCTCTATTTTTTTCGTGCACCTATAGTCACAGACCGGGCTTAAACTAACCCCGTCTCCGCCGAACTAAGGTATGTCCAGATGCCCACTGGGCGCGAGTTAACTTCATGATTGTGTGATCTCACTGCATTTGCATAAGCTGTAGACACTGACGGTTGTCTTATCCGCTCGTTTGGGTGGTTATTGTGTGCGTGTGCTGAGTGTCAGGCTTGCACCGTAGCACGTCAGCACCCATTGTACCTGCTGTGGTGTATGGTAGCTCTGTGAACAGACGACCGCTCAGCTGACCGGTAGCACCCATTGGACTTGCTCTGTGAACAAACGACCGCTCCGGTGGCCGGCAGCACGCATTTGACTTGTTCTGTGAACAGATGGTACGGTGGTCTGATGATTCGGGCGTGCCAGCCAAAGTGGCGGCTGGCAGCTGTAGCTGGTATGGCATGAGCAGGTGTTCACCGCGCCGGTCGGCGACAGGTAACAGTAACTCGATGATCGCGGCCCGCTCGTCCCTGCTTTGCGCGTGCGCCGTTATGCTGGACCATCAGGACGCGCCGGTGCGAGCCGAGGCCATGGCCTGCCTCCAGCAGCTGCACATGTTCGCGCCGCGACACGTCAACCTCAGCACCCTGGTGCCCACACTCTGTGTGAGTGACCTCCGGCCCTCTGTCCGGTGCTCACCGGGTCGAACGACTGGTGCCCACGCTCTGCATAGGTGACCCCCGGTCCTCTGTCTGTCTACTCTGTCTCTGCCTGGTGTTCACGCTGTGTGTCAGACAACCTCGGCACACGCCGTGGCAATATTCTTTGAATAGTTGTTTGGCCCGTCGAAAAGATGAGGCAAAAGAGCGCAGGTCAGCCCGAGCTAATTTCTTCTGACCTGTGAAGGACTAAATACGGCGAGTAATCTACGCCCGACCGACGCCCATGAATGGTGGCTGCACCGTGCAAGCTATGTATGCATAATATGAGCTAATTAGTTTGCCCCCGCGAAACTAAAATAGGGAATTCAGTTGATTCGTGTGCTACCAAGACCATTCTCTTTAGCCATAGCCTTTATGCCTGCAACAACTGTGGTCAGCTGCCATGACCTGTCTGTCTGGCTGTCCACCAGCTGCCATGACCGCTCCGTCTGTCCGTCAGCTGCCATGACCGCTCCGTCTGTCCACCAGCCGCTATGACCGCTCCGTCTGTCCGTCAGCTGCCATGACCGCTCTGTCTGTCCACCAGCCGCCATGACCGCTCTACCGCTCCGTCTGTCCACCAGCTGCCATGACCGCTCTGTCTGTCCACCAGCCGCCATGACCGCTCCGTCTGTCCACCAGCTGCCATGACCGCTCTGTCTGTCCACCAGCCGCCATGACCGCTCCGCCTACGCTCCGTCTGTCCACCAGCTGCCATGACCGCTCCGTCTGTCCACCAGCTGCCATGACCGCTCCGTCTGTCCACCAGCTGCCATGACCGCTCCGTCTGTCCACCAGCTGCCATGACCACTCCGTCTGTCCACCAGCTGCCATGACCGCTCCGTCTGTCCACCAGCTGCCATGACCGCTCCGTCTGTCTACCAGCCGCCATGACCGCTCCGTCTGTCCGCCCCCTCCCCCCACCGCGCCAGCCGCTATGACCGCTCCGTCTGTCCACCAGCTGTCATGACCGCTCCGTCTGTCCACCAGCTGCCATGACCGCTCCGTCTGTCCACCAGCTGCCATGACCGCTCCGTCTGTCCACCAGCTGCCATGACCGCTCCGTCTGTCCACCAGCCGCCATGACCGCTCCGTCTGTCCGCCCCCTCCCCCCCAGCCGCTATGACCGCTCCGTCTGTCCACCAGCTGCCATGACCACTCCGTCTGTCCACCAGCTGCCATGACCGCTCCGTCTGTCCACCACCCATCCCTTCACCAGCCGCCATGACCGCTCCGTCTGCCCGCCCCCCCCCCCCGCCAGCCGCTATGACCGCTCCGTCTGTCCACCAGCTGCCATGACCGCTCCGTCTGTCCACCAGCCGCCATGACCGCTCCGTCTGTCCACCAGCTGCCATGACCGCTCCGTCTGTCAGCCCCGCCAGCCGCTATGACCGCTCCGTCTGTCCACCAGCTGCCATGACCGCTCCGTCTGTCCACCAGCCGCCATGACCGCTCCGTCTGTCCGCCCCCTCCCCCCCGCAGCCGACATGACCGCTCCGTCTGTCCACCAGCCGCCATGACCGCTCCGTCTGTCCACCAGCTGCCATGACCGCTCCGTCTGTCCACCAGCTGCCATGACCGCTCCGTCTGTCCACCAGCTGCCATGACCGCTCCGTCTGTCCACCAGCTGCCATGACCGCTCTGCCTGTCCACCAGCCGACATGACCGCTCCGTCTGTCCACCAGCTGCCATGACCGCTCCGTCTGTCCACCAGCTGCCATGACCGCCCTATCTGTCCACTAGCTGTCGCTGTGCGGTGGTCAGCTGAGTCTGCGGAGGGCGGCCGTCAGCTGTTTACGTCAGCTGACACAGCGTGAAGCTCATCAGGTGTGCCGGCACGCTGCCTCGATGGTCACAGGGTCCACCCAGGACATGCCCGGTACGCGCCCTCCCCCACCGCCGGACATGTATTAAGGGGCGGTATTGAGACGGGAAAGCAAGTTAACGTGGTTCTAAAACGTGTCTGTAAAAGAATAAAGGAATCTTTTAAAAACAAATAATTTATTCCCAGACCTAACGTAGTTTATGATTGATGTACGCGTGCAAAATTTTGCAGGGTATTAAACAAAATTGTCTTCATTTCACAACAAGGTATTCATTTGTTTGTGGAACTATATATTGGTTGCATCTGGTTGCCCCTTTTGGAGCCTCTTTGCACACGTGTTACTTTAATAAACAGTTGACGCGCTTTAAAGCCCAAATAGCTAAATAGCATGCTTCAAAGAAAATTCCCAAATGGAGAATGCATATTGCTTCCATTTTAGCTCAGGAATGACATCCGATATCTGTCGTTCAACTTGAACACGATTTTTACACGATGTGTTTGAGCAGGAATAGTGCTTAACGGCAACACGAACGATAACTTCATTTCTTTTCTTTTTCAGCGATTCCTATGACTGACACCGGCCTGCCGGGCGTTCTGTTTGGTCTGCTTGACACTGAGACTGACGAGAAGCTCATCAGCAACATACACGACACGCTTAACTCGATGATGCTGGCGCTGATCGATGACGACCTGGCTCTGTGGCTGCGGCTCTGTAAAGACGTGCTCACCACGTCTGTGGGTAAGCCACCTGACCTGGCTCTGTGGCTGCGGCTCTGTAAAGACGTGCTCACCACGTCTGTGGGTAAGCCACCTGACCTTGCTCTGTGGCTGCGGCTCTGTAAAGACGTGCTCACCACGTCTGTGGGTAAGCCACCTGACCTGGCTCTGTGGCTGCGGCTCTGTAAAGACGTGCTCACCACGTCTGTGGGTAAGCCACCTGTGCCGTCCACGTCTGTGGGTAACGCCACCTGCGCCGTCCACGTCTGTGGGTAAACCATCTGAACTGGCTCTGTGGCTGCGGCTCTGTAAAGACGTGCTCACCACGTCTGTGGGTAAGCCACCTGACCTGGCTCTGTGGCTGCGGCTCTGTAAAGACGTGCTCACCACGTCTGTGGGTAAGCCACCTGACCTGGCTCTGTGGCTGCGGCTCTGTAAAGACGTGCTCACCACGTCTGTGGGTAAGCCACCTGACCTGGCTCTGTGGCTGCGGCTCTGTAAAGACGTGCTCACCACGTCTGTGGGTAAGCCGCCTGACCTGGCTTTGTGGCTGCGGCTCTGTAAAGACGTGCTCACCACGTCTGTGGGTAAGCCATCTGAACTGGCTCTGTGGCTGCGGCTCTGTAAAGACGTGCTCACCACGTCTGTGGGTAAGCCATCTGACCTGGCTCTGTGGCTGCGGCTCTGTAAAGACGTGCTCACCACGTCTGTGGGTAAGCCATCTGACCCGGCTCTGTGTCTGCGGCTCTGTAAAGACGTGCTCACCACGTCGGTGGGTAAACCACCTGACCTGGCTCTGTGGCTGCGGCTCTGTAAAGACGTGCTCACCACGTCTGTGGGTAAGCCACCTGACCTGGCTCTGTGGCTGCGGCTCTGTAAAGACGTGCTCACCACGTCTGTGGGTAAGCCATCTGAACTGGCTCTGTGGCTGCGGCTCTGTAAAGACGTGCTCACCACGTCTGTGGGTAAGCCACCTGACCTGGCTCTGTGGCTGCGGCTCTGTAAAGACGTGCTCACCACGTCTGTGGGTAAGCCATCTGACCTGGCTCTGTGGCTGCGGCTCTGTAAAGACGTGCTCACCACGTCGGTGGGTAAACCACCTGACCTGGCTCTGTGGCTGCGGCTCTGTAAAGACGTGCTCACCACGTCTGTGGGTAAGCCACCTGACCTGGCTCTGTGGCTGCGGCTCTGTAAAGACGTGCTCACCACGTCTGTGGGTAAGCCATCTGAACTGGCTCTGTGGCTGCGGCTCTGTAAAGACGTGCTCACCACGTCTGTGGGTAAGCCACCTGTGCCGTCCACGTCTGTGGGTAACGCCACCTGCGCCGTCCACGTCTGTGGGCAACGCCACCTGACCTGGCTCTGTGGCTGCGGCTCTGTAAAGACGTGCTCACCACGTCTGTGGGTAAGCCACCTGACCTGGCTCTGTGGCTGCGGCTCTGTAAAGACGTGCTCACCACGTCTGTGGGTAAGCCACCTGAACTGGCTCTGTGGCTGCGGCTCTGTAAAGACGTACTCACCACGTCTGTGGGTAAGCCATCTGAACTGGCTCTGTGGCTGCGGCTCTGTAAAGACGTGCTCACCACGTCTGTGGGTAGACCACCTGCGCCGTCCACGTCTGTGGGTAACGCCACCTGCGTCGTCCACGTCTGTGGGTAACGCCACCTGTCTGAATTGCTGAACGTCCATGTCTGAATTGCCTACGGCGCGAGCAGCTCAGTCAGTAGAATCAGTACGTCCCGCATTGGTGGGTTGCATTTCCACGCTCTGACTCGTAAGCGAATAGCCCGGACAGACTGGTAAGGTAAGCGAATGGCCCGAACAGACTGGTAAGGTAAGCGAATGGCCCGGACAGACTGGAAAGGTAAGCGGATGGCCCGGACAGACTGGTAATGTAAGCGCTGTGGATTGATACCTCCTGTCATCATCGTTTCTATGTTATTTGTTTGTGCTTGCGTGCTTCGATGGCTCAGTTGATTTGTCGAATGTGATGACAACGCTGCATGTCGACGCACCAAGTACTGCGATAGCTCGGTGGGTTCCTTATTATTGATGAAACAAAAATAATGCGTTTGCGAGTTATTTCAAATCACACTAGAACTGAGACATCATTGCTTTTGTCACAGCCATCCCGATATCGTTTTTACCCTGTTGCAATACCCAGCATATGTATCGGTGACGGCTATTTCAATGTCGTGCCGTCTCATCGCTGATAAGGGTATCGACCTCTATGTACTTCGATAAGCCCTGTTTATGCCTGGATCTTTATATCTGGTTAGGCGGAGCAACACTACACATGGGAGATGGGTCAGTAATAAGTCGCTGGTATCATGTGTCTGCGACAGACTCGTCTGCAGACAGTGATGTTGCCGCCGGTGATGATGACGCCGATGACGACATGGAGCGTTTCCAGACTGGCGAGGAGCCCGACTCCCACCCGGCTATACCAGCACGCTGGCCCACACGGTATAGAGAGAGCAGGGGTCCTCCATGCCTCCCCCCCCCCCCCACACACACACAGTGTGCTTCACGTGTAGTCCCTGTCGAACAAGATCTCCCGTGTGCCTTTTCGTCCCGCATCATGTCCCGAATACAGTTGCATGCCGTAGTATGCCCGGTGTACAGTCTCACAGTATGTCCCGTGTGCCTTTCCGTCCCGCATCATGTCCCGAATACAGTTGCATGCCGTAGTATGCCCAGTGTACAGTCTCAGTTCCACAGTATGTCCCGTGTACAGGCCCCGTCGTACAATATCTCCCGTGTGCCCGCATCATGTCCCATCCCGCACATTCCGCATCATGTCCCGAATGCAGTTCCCTGTCGTAGCATACCCGGTGTACAGTCTCAATCCCACGGTATGTCCCGTGTGCCATCTCCGTCCCGCACTGTGTCATGCATGCATTCTTCCTGTTGTAGTATGCCCGATGTATAATCTCAATCCCGCAGTATGTCCCGTTTGCAGTGTGGGTCTCGCAGTATGTCCCATGTCCCCCACGTATGTCCCGCTTACAGTGTGGGCCTCGCAGTATGTCACGTGTACCCTGTCTGCCCCCCCCAGTATGCACCGTGTCCCCCACAGTATGTTCCGTTTACAGTGTGGGCCTCGCAGTATGTCACTTGTTCCCTGTCTGCCCCCCCCGCAATATGCACCGTGTCCTCCCACAGTGTGGGTCTCGCAGTACGTCACGTGTACCCTGTCTGCCCCCCCCAGTGTGCACCGTGTCCTCCCACAGTGTGGGCCTCGCAGTATGCACCGTGTCCGCCCCGTAATGATTAGTGCCTGTAGATGGACGCCAAATGACCCTGTAGTCGGTGCGCCCTTAAACCCAAACAGTCAATCAATAAATGTGTGCCTGTACATGTCGGCTGGGCAGACCATGCCAATCAGTCAACTTTAGTTTGCCAATATATACCTGGCGAAGGCTTTGAGCGATTCCCTGCCTCCGACAGTGTGTTCGCCGCCGAATTGGTCAGGAAGATGCTGCTCACCTGCGAGCGGAACCGCACCCACTTCGACCTGACACTGGCCAAGGAGGCCCGCGGCTCGAACCCGCACAGTAAGCTGCCGCCAGCATAGTCCTCAGCCGCATCCTGTTGGTGTGTGATGGACCGCTTGTGTCACGTAACACGGTGCTCTGTTGGTGTGTGATGGACCGCTTGTGTCCTCCTGCTGGTATGTGAGGGTGTGTGATGGACCGCTTGTGTCCTCCTGTTGGTATGTGAGGGTGTGTGATGGACCGCTTGTGTCCTGTTGGTATGTGAGGGTGTGTGATGGACCGCTTGTGTCCTCCTGTTGGTATGTGAGGGTGTGTGATGGACCGCTTGTGTCCTCCTGTTGGTATGTGAGGGTGTGTGATGGACCGCTTGTGTCCTCCTGCTGGTATGTGAGGGTGTGTGATGGACCGCTTGTGTCCTCCTGTTGGTATGTGAGGGTGTGTGATGGACCGCTTGTGCCACGGCACTTTGTGCCCTCCTGTTGGTGTGTGATGGACCTCTTGTGCCACGTAACACGGTGCTCTGTTGGTGTGTGAGGGGCCGCTTGTGCCACGTCATATGGTAGCTTGTTGGTGTGTGAGGGTGTGTGATGGACCGCCTGTGCCACGTCATACGGTGGCTTCCTAATGTCCGTGTTCTGCCGACATAGCTGATGCCTGTCTTGTGTTCGTGTTGACGTAGCTGTTGCCTGTCGTGTCGCGCTATTTTACTGGGTGTTAGAGACCACCAGTCATGCCGTAACGGCCAGGGGCGGTCCCAGGAACCCAAATTAGGTGAGGCAGAAAAAAATCGCGACTGTACCCCCACCCCCTCCCCAGATGTGATGGGTCACGTGTGGTTCAGAAGGACGACTATTCGAGTTTTTCTCACATATACGATTTGTTGTCATCTATCCAGGGAGGTAAAGACATTGCACTGGTTTGGGCATAGTTGGGCATACTCCCTTCACTTCGAAGTAAACCTGGCCAGAACCTGAAACCTAGGTAGAAAGGAACACTGTTATTGTCGCTATATGATCAACATGGTCGATGCGTCCTGAAGCCCAAATAAGTAACTAATCTCCCCAGAGCAAAATGTCCTCGGATTTTCCCCACCTTATTACTTTGGTTCCGAAAATTCCTCGCTGTTTCTTTTAGGTGTGCCTCTGGCAGAAACTTTTGAGGTAAGGATGCACTTGAGCCTTCCCGGAGGGGAGCCTTTTCCCGGCCGGAGGGGCGCCACCTTCCATAGGGGGTACATGCCTCCAGATCTCCCTGTGCCCCTGGCTGGGCTTCCCAATGCAGCGCTTGCCTCCCTGGTCCTTTCTTGATGACGTGTAATTTTTCCTCATATGATAGATAAGAAAATTGTGTTTCAAGGATTTATCAGTGATTTTTGTTGTGCTTGATGATGGTCGATATTTGTGAAGCTGTTATAAATAATATATATGTATATATATATATATATATATATATATATATATATATATATAGATGTATATGTATATGTATATATATATATATATATATATATATATATATATATATATATATATATATATCTTAAGACAGAACGTGGATTCCGTAGATACAGGGGCAGATCCAGGAATAATGTTGCCTAAAATTAAACGTTTCTGATAACAATTGTTTGAAAAACCACAATTCATATAGTCCTGTTAAGCTGTGCATGTACTTTGGTAAGCTGAAGCAAACATCAAGCAAGGAATTTTTACATCAAATGTATATTTACATGACTACGTCTTCACACAAAAAAAAATATATCTTGTATGGACTGTAAACAATCTTTCCTAATATAGGCATGACTACTTTTGTCCATTCTACACAAGCATGGCAAACCAAAAAGAGCTATTTAAGGGCAATCCAATCAGTTTCTCTTGCCAAAACAAAAATGTGCATTTTTTCGTATTGATACAGAATCCCTTGAGAGCAAATCAGAAACAAGAACGCATGGACTGGACTTGTTGAGCTTACCCAGCAACTTCTTTTGGTGCCATTTCTTTGGGAAATCACATATATGCAAGATTTTATGTATCATTTAAAATCAAGATTTAAAATCATGTCACCTAGCATTGATACTGCAGATGATACATAATCCTCCAGCGATGTAGCAATATTAGGTGATACAACATTAGTAGGTTCAGGTGGTCCAATATCAGTAGGCTTAGGCAGACCTGTTTACCCTTACACTTTTGGCGTACTTATTGCGATTTTACACATGAAACTACGCCAATACGATATTTCTAGACTGATTACGCTTATCAGCGAGGTTAAAATACTATTTTTCATGTCGGTGATTTTCCGTTTTTCCGTTCCGAGTTTTCTTTTCCTTAATGTTCCCTTCGAAGTTTTTACTTCCGGTCGTCGAGCGCGCTATTTTCCCAGATTCGGTGTGTTCATCACTCGGCAGAAGAACTTTCTACTTGCTTCCCACAACATGTCATGTCAAGGATGTGAAGGTTGTGGACACCAACCTTCAGGCATCGTCCAGCTCACAGAGCCTCACCAACCTGATTGTCAGATTCCCTTGCCTCCTTCCACCTGATGTCTCCAAGCAGACAATACTGGAACAGTTTAGAGTGTACCAGCAAGAGGACATTACCGCATGTGTCGCTGATCGCATTGACGACACCTGGTCATCAATTGGGAATCTCAAAGATGAAACTGGTGAGCAGGCCATGAAAGAACTCTCCAAAGTGATGTGTGGGATCCTCACGGTTCCCCATTCCAGTGTTTACTGTGAGCGTGTTTTCTCATGTGTGAGGAAAAACCGCACAGACTAGAGATCATGCCTTGGCGACGACACTGGAGAGTTTGCTGGTTCTGAATTCTCGCCCAGAGAGCTTCTGTACCAGAACCTACTCCAAAGATGTTCTTGACAGCGTTAGGTCAACCTACTACAAATCACTGCAGGCAACTCAACTGTAACCCAACAAATCAAGTCCACCCAACCACTCATTTTGACACTTTTGGTGGCTTATGACTTTGTTTTGTACAAATCAATGGTTTCTCACACACACAGTTGCATCTTGTGAATTGGACATTCTTTTTATGGCTTTGTTTTGTACTCATGTTTCCAAATTTTCATTGCGTCTTCGAGGCTCTGTGAGCTGGATATTGTCAGCATTTAAGATTGATTTCCACAAATAAAGTCCACCCTATCTACTGAATTCGCCTTTTTTCCATTGTGTTGATGAGGCTCTGTGGGCTGGATGATGCTGGAAGGTTGTCCACAAATTACACTTTTTGGTTTCAGATTACACTTTTTTGCTTTTTGAAGTACTCCAAATACTGTGAGGGGGTAAACAGGTCTGCTTAGGTTATCTAACATCAGTAGCCTGCATCAGCATTGTCACAAAAAAATTGTGTGGGTGCTTCAAATGTTATTTGATCGATTTTGATGTTCATTTCTTGGTGAAATGCTTGCTTATTGAGATATAAGTACAACTTGAAATGCTCATGTCAAAAAGTTTCATTTCCAACAGTTATGAATTTAAAATTATTTGAAATCACATTAAGTCACTGGAAAAAAACACATTTTTAAAACTAAAATTGCCCCAGGGGCTTCTTCCATATATTACCAAAATTGCATGCATTGGGCAGATACCAAAAGCTGGTTTTGAGTCGTTTGGTATGGCCAAGTAAAAACGAATTCTCACGAATTTTCAAATTCCTTGGATTTGGAAAGCTTAGTCGGTGCCTAACTACCTAGGCATGAGCTGAGAGCAACGCTGTTTCATAAAATGCTACTAGGTTTCGCATAATTTGAGATTGAAGAGCAAGCTTGCTCCAAATCAGTCTGTTTTTTTTTGTTCGCTGGACTGATATGTCCGTCCTGGAAACACTAGTGGATGTATGGAATTTACAGAACTAAGCATCACATCAAAGCCCAGTAAGAGCCTACTGGTCACTAACAGACTTCCTCGTTGGGCTTTCGGTTCTAGTATTTTCCACTTCTCGTACCTACCTAAGTGGGTGGGTATGTAACTTCCTCCTGACGCACAATGCCGCACATTCCCTTATTTTCACGAATCAATTGGAACATTTTTGTGTAAAACATGGCCCGATGGACCTCAAAAGTATACTTCACATAGCGATCTCCATTGAGAGGGCAATGGACTCTACTCCAAAAAGGCCTCATGCCCTGCGTTTGTATGAAACGAAACCGCAATATATGGCGATATCTGCTAGAGGCTTGCTTCTGCCGACCGGTGATAGAGCTGTTTTGAAGCTAAGATGTAAAGGTGAACTTCAATTTGCACTATATTTACGAGTTTCCCATGCATATTTTTTTCACTTTTTCAACTCTGCTATTTTCCAGTGGATGAAAGCATCGTTTTGTACGAAAAAAAACACGCAAATGCTTCCAAGCTCTACTCAGGTGAGACATTGCCTTAAGTGTCTTAATGGGCCGACCGCCCCTGGTAACGGCTTCATCCTCCCCCTCTGCCACCTGTTGTGATTGGTTTATGGCAATCTCCATAGCCAGTGACTGGTTTGTCCACGCCTGTATCACCGAAACGTATGTTCTATCACTCATCTGTGCTTGCAGGCAAGTAGTTTATCCTCCGCTTTCTGTCGGCAGATAACTGGTTTGTCCCCTGCTTATGTCCGTGATAGCTGGTTTGCTTCCTGCTTGTGTCCGTATGTGATTGGTTTGTGTTCTCTCTGTGTCCGAGGATGACTGGTCTGTTCCTTACCGTTAAGTGCAGATGATTGGTGTATCGCTTGTTGTGATGGCAGCTGGTTTGTCCCCTGTTGTGTGCACAGGTGACTGGTTTGTTCCTTACCGTTAAGTGCAGGTGATTAGCGTATCTCTTGTTCTGATGGCAGCTGGTTTGTTCCCTGTTGTGTGCGCAGGTGACTGGTTTGTTCCTTACCGTCAAGTACAGGTGATTGGTATACCGCTTGTTGTGATGGCAGCTGGTTTGTGCTCTGCTGTGTGTGCAGGTGACTGGTTTGTGCTGCACCTCTCTGATCTGGTTCGAGTGGCGTTTATGGCTGCCACGAGCGACTCGGATCCTCTCCGACTGGCCGGTCTGGGGACGCTGCACCAGCTGATCGACCTGTTCGCTGCCGCACCTGACCCAGAGGTGCCGGGCCATCTGCTGCTGGAACAGGTCAGTCACATGCTACCGGCTGCTGGGGCGGGCTAGTCACTAGCTGCAACTAAAGCAGCTTTGAATGGTGGGAGAGATAGCAGACACGAAAACAGCCATGCCTGCAGAATTACGAAATAGTGTCATGCTGCAAATCATGGGCACGCAAGATAGTAGTGATGTCGGCATGTGTGCAGTCACGTATGTATTTACCGAAGGCAAGCTTCATAGCGCAGCTATTCGTGCAACAATTCATCACACCTTAGGTAGTACCTCCAACTCTTTGATGGATATGTCTGAGTTCATAAGATATGATGCTGTTTGGTGCTGGTGGATAATATTCTTGGTGGATATAGACTTTGAAACTTGACTGACCGCAAGTTCATTGCCTGACTGTGTCTCAGATGGGATTGGCATCCTGTTGCTAGCTTTTAATGAACCTAACATCAAGATGAACCGGTTTGAAATCAGCTGTGTTTCAAACCCGTCAGGACGCTGTTTGAACTGTCTATTAAAACACTTCTCTATCTCCATTTACCTACTAGGTGAGATCAAACAGGTCGATGTCGACGTACAGTCAGACGCTCGTCTTCGCCGTAGTTTCCGGATCCTGGTTATAAACAAATTCGATTTTGTGTTTCCATATTAGTGATATACAAACTGAAGGCTAAATAAGGGCACGTGCAAAGGTCAAGGTCACCGATCCCATCAAGGTTAATTACTTGTCATGAACTGTAAAGGATGACAATTTTCGAAAGAGAAGTCAGGAAAAGGTAATAAGTGCCACCAATGCAAAACCATATGTTCACAGGTCGATGTTCGCGAGAGAAAAAAAAAATGATGCTTTAGGAAATCTCCCGACGTAAATCCAGACAAACTCTAAAATTATCAACTGGAGGTTTGGGGCCGCACCCCAAGATGAAACCTTGGTTTAGTCATTTTGTCATCGTAATAGACCGCATTTTGACCTCTAGAGCGCCTGGGATATATGTACCTCCGGAACATTTGAGATCCTGTCTCAGTGGCCTGGCCACGTAATGCCTTGAAATCTAAGACCTGTTTAGAGGACATAATTTGTCGCGACACATGTTCCATGTGGTCAACAATATTGATCGGTAGCAAAGTTAAGCACAAGGAAACTTTTTTCCTTGTTAAGCACTGTGTTTTGTCAGTGTGCGATCTAGGGACCTAACCGGTGGTTACATTTTGTGTTTCTGCTTTTTACCATTTGTCTATGCATCCATATTTCACTTTTGAACGTATCTTGTGTGGTTTGTTGATGCAAAATGTTTCAATATACATCTAAAAATCGTATTGACACGAGGTCGTGACCTCATTTTAACCGTCTGAGCTCCCGTGCCATGAGAGCCTAGGACGCGTTTTTGACACAATGTTTTTTTTTAAATCCCATGATGGAAGGTATAGCAAATTTCAAAGAGGTAGCGAAAATGGTTGGGGAGTAACCTCGGAAAACTACCGGTGGTCATTAACTCCATCCCGCACTGCAGGGGTTGATCAGTCAATTTATCTTCGTGAACCCCAACCATCGATGTTTGTTGGGCTTTACGACTAGGTTTCACAGTCCAGGTGCGCTCAATCGGTGTACTGCTGGTGAACAGATGTGTCCGGTCCCCCTGAATCGTCTGAGGATCATAGCTATCGGTGTGCAGCTGGCGATGTGTCCGGCCCCCTTGAATCACCTGAGGATCATAGCTATCGGTGTGCAGTTCTCGATGTGTCCGGTCCCCTTGAATCACCTGAGGCGCATAGCTATCAGTGTGCAGCTCCCGATGTGTCCGGTCCCCTTGAATCACCTGAGGATCATAGCTATCGGTGTGCAGTTCTCGATGTGTCCGGTCCCCTTGAATCACCTGAGGATCATAGCTATCAGTGTGCAGTTCTCGATGTGTCCGGTCCCCTTGAATCACCTGAGGATCATAGCTATCGGTGTGCAGTTCTCGATGTGTCCGGTCCCCTTGAATCACCTGAGGATCATAGCTATCAGTGTGCAGTTCTCGATGTGTCCGGTCCCCTTGAATCACCTGAGGATCATAGCTATCGGTGTGCAGTTCTCGATGTGTCCGGTCCCCTTGAATCACCTGAGGATCATAGCTATCAGTGTGCAGTTCTCGATGTGTCCGGTCCCCTTGAATCACCTGAGGATCATAGCTATCGGTGTGCAGTTCTCGATGTGTCCGGTCCCCTTGAATCACCTGAGGATCATAGCTATCAGTGTGCAGTTCTCGATGTGTCCGGTCCCCTTGAATCACCTGAGGCGCATAGCTATCAGTGTGCAGCTCCCGATGTTTTGGGGTGTGAGTGCTTATTCCATCAGTTGCTTGCTTTCTGGTTTGTATTTCACTAACCTCATCACTCGGCGGCGCTGTTCGTTGGGAGCCGCTCTGTGCCGCGTGCAGCGGTCCCGTTGGCCAGGAGCCGCTCTGTGTCGCGTGCAGCGGTCCCGTTGGTCAGGAGCCGCTCTGTGTCGCGTGCAGCGGTCCCGTTGGCCAGGAGCCGCTCTGTGTCGCGTGCAGCGGTCCCGTTGGTCAGGAGCCGCTCTGTGTCGCGTGCAGCGGTCCCGTTGGCCAGGAGCCGCTCTGTGCCGTGTGCGCCGGCAGCATATGGTGACCGTTGACACCCGTGTTCCAGTACCAGGCTCAAGTGTCGGCCGCGCTCAGACCGGCCTTCGCCGCAGACACGCCCTGTCACGTGACTGCACGAGCCTGTCACGTGTGCTCCGCCTGGATCGGCTCGGGTGAGTGGGAGTGGGACACGTGACCGACGGTTATCTCGGCTTGGGACTGAGAGTAAACAGTGTCATCAGAGTGAGTGAAGTCGTTTGGTAGCTTCGGAATCTGCCAGCTGATGTCAGGCAATGAACATTGCCGTACCGGACTTTGGAATGTGTCCAGCGACCTGCTGACCTGTCCGGTAGCCTGACTGATCTCTGTGTCGTATACAGGTGTGGCCCGTGACCTCGCTGACCTGAGACGGGTTCACCAGCTCCTTGTATCGTCTCTTACCAAGCTGAAGGCGCGCGGTACTCACGTCTACAACGAGAGCGCCATGACGCTGGAAAAGCTCGCAATTTTGAAAGCATGGGCAGAGGTGAGTGGCTGAGCCATGAGTACTTATGTGGACCGGTTGTCCACGTGACCTTCACCGAGGCAGTATTACAGTCCTACAGTACTTACAGATCATCCTCACAGTGTATATGTGTATCACAATGTGATTGATATTTGGCATCGGTTAGCCGAAGTGGTCAATATAGCAGCACGCAGTCTGGTCCTTGTGCGGTTGACACATTCGCTGCGACCTCCGACTCCTCGCTGCCATCTGGCGGCTGACGGAAGGTAACGCCGCTGTCGCCTGGCGCCGCCAGGTGTACATTGTGGCGATGGGTGAGAGCGAGTCACGCGCAGCGACACCGCTGCCGTCGGAGGACGAGACGGACACTGAGGCAGGGCCCAACCACCTGCTGACGCTGGTGCGACCTGAGCTGGCCAACCTCGCCAAGCACTGGCTGGCCGCGCTCAAGGACCAGGCGCTGCTGTCCCTGCCATCTGGTGAGCAGAGCTGTCACTATCGTCTGGTGGGGGTAGACGGCACTGCTGTCCCTGCCATCTGGTGAGCAGAGCTGCCACTATCGTCTGGTGGGGTAGACGGTACTGGTGGGGGTGGACGGTACTGCTGTCACTGCCATCTGGTGAGCAGAGTTGCCACTATCGTCTGGTGGGGGTAGACGGTACTGCTGTCCCTGCCATCTGGTGCGGAGAGCTGCCACTATCGTCTGTTGGGGGAGACGGTACTGCTGTCGCTGCCATCTGGGGAGGAGATCTGTTACTACTGTCACTATCGTCCTGTGGGAGTAGACGGTACTGCTGTCGCTGCTACCTAGTAGGAACTGGCACTGATGACACTGCATACCTGCCTGGTGGTTATTGTGGGTGTTACCTATGTCGATGTGAGTCTAGTGGTAATATTCGGTACTGTTGTCCTGCCATTTGGTTGGCATGGCTGGTGCTGCTGTATTCGCCATCTCGTAAACAATATTAGTATGTATCTCGTTATGGTACAAGTATTGTTTATCAAGCCAGTACTCAGCAGACAAGTACCCTGTTTTTGTAGCTGCTGAAGAACAATTTAACCGGCTTTCGACACATGCGACCTTGGCTTCGCCAAGCATTCCCAGATTGTTGCAGGCTTAATGCCATCGGAAGGCGTGTATATTCCGCTAGTTCGAAGTGAATCAAATACCGAACTTTTGTAGACCGGCTTCTCCTCGCGGCCAGCTTCTTGCCTAGAGTCTATCAGTTACCAACGGCCTAGCGCTCGGACCTTGACCGGTCAGTGCGGTCCGTCCGTCAGTGCGGTCCGTCCGTCAGTGCAGTCCTTGTGTCGGCACTGATCACCAAACTGACTGACTGTAGGCTGACAGAAGCTCGCTGGTAAACAACCGTCCCTTCTCCAGCCTAGCGCTCGGACCTTGTCCGGTCAGTGCGGTCCGTCCGTCAGTGCGGTCCGTCCGTCAGTGCAGTCCGTCCAGTGATAAATTATTAGTGAAATAGGGTGGAATACACCACTTATTGAACACTGAGTCGACATCCTTCCCAAATAATTATCGACATCGTGCTTCTTGGTGCGTGCTTGTGAAGTCATCATTCCTCGCTTCTAACAGTAGCCCGTTTATATCTATGATGCTTATGCTAACCATAACGGATCCGGAATCGTGGTAACGAATATCTCGTAGTGCAATTCCAGGTAAAGGGATTGCCTATGATGAGCTATGTTATACAATACCAGTTTATAGCATACGTATTTGCATCGGTAGCATTGATATCGATATCTCCAAATTAGTTACCTCTCAAAACACGCCAAATGGATAGTTATATGGTACTATGCAATTGTCACAAAACAGGGTTTTAAGGACCCACACATTTTAAACAGCATTACTTCCATAGCGATTTCGACATCCCACTACTCGTTTCGACATCTCACACCTAACGATAAGTCATTATTTTAACACTGAGTCCGTCCGTCAGTGCAGTCCTTGTGTCGGCACTGATCACCAAACTGACGGACTGTAGGCTGACAGAAGCTCGCTGGTAAACAACCGTCCCTTCCCCAGCCAAGGAAGGGCACATCATTGGCCAAGTCAGTTGTTAGCGATATGATCCCTGCAACATTTATATGCGCCATTATTGGAATATCTGGCCGGGAAAGGCTATCCAAATTAATGTGTTGTGTTAGCAACCCAGTTGTTGGCATGGCCGCAGGCCTCTGGCATCGTTACCCCAAGTCAGTATAGCGGTATGGATTACGATAATGCGTTGTGTCTTAGCAGCCAGATTGTTAGCGTGGCCGTAGGCATCAGGTAGCGTTACCCCGAGTTAGTATGGAGTACGGTAATAGGTGGTGAAATATTATATGTACATGTATGTATATTTATATATATATATATATATATATATATATATATATATATATATATATATATATATATATATATATATATATATATATATATATGAGAGGATCTTAGTAGTGTGTGCTCACGTTTTAGCAGTTCTCCCGAGGTATCATTTTCAGGCAGTCTTTCGAGTATTTCTTGGCAGGCACAAACTTTTAAGGGATATTCCACATGGTTTTCGATTTAGATCTTGCTTAGCTAACCTACTGAAATTTATGGAATGCATAAGTAGAGAAATAGATCATCAAAGCGGGATAGACGTTGTGCACTTGGACTTCAGCAAAGCTTTTGATCAGGTTCCGCGTAGGCGTCTAGTTCATCAACTTGATTGATGTAGAAGTTCTAGATTGGATTGAAGCATGGTTTAGGGGACGGAAATAAAGGGCAGTATTAAATGGATGTAAATATGAACGGAAGGATGTTCTGAGTGGGGTGTCACAGGGCTCTGTTCTAGGTCCACTTCTCGTTATCATCTTTGGGAACAACATTGATGTAGGGCTGAAGAATAGGGTGCTCAAATTTCCTGATGACATCAAGCTGGTAGGAGTAGCTAACAGCAGTGATCAATGTAGTAATATTAAACTAGACTGGAGAGCCTAAAAAGTGGACTGATCAATCAGTGGTTTAGCATAGCCAATGAGCTACCGACGCCCTACCTGTGATATGGCATGTTGTTCAAAACTAGTCAATAGTATTGGTATTTTGATTGTTGTCATTAAGATATATATATATATATATATATATACCTATCCATAAGTTAGGTATTTGTGGGACAAAGGAAAAAGATACCAGCATATGTGTGCTATCGACTCAAAATTTAGTGTGAAGGAGATAAAGGGTAATTTAAAATGACATTTTCAGTGCGAATTTCGACATCCTACTGTACTCGGTTCGACATCTCACACCGAACGGAAAAAAAATCATTATTTAACAATGTATTGTGATGTTGGTCGCCACTGGAAGTACCAGCCCCTACTGCGGCCTCAGTGTCAGTGGTCATTCATCAGTTACCATTGTCATTAGTCAGCCGGTAGTCTCCAGTCCCAGTAGTCAGCCGCCAGTTACCACCATGAGTAGTCAGCCGTCAGTTACCATTGTCAGTAGTCAGCCGTCAGTTTTCAGTGCTAGACGTCTGCCGCCAGTTACCACTATCAGTAGTCAGCCGTCAGTTACCATTGTCAGTAGTCAGTGGTCAATTTCTAGTGCCAGTAGTCAGCCGTCAGTTTTCAGTGTCGGTCAGTCGGCTGGAGGCTGATGTGGCGGACGTGTTTCAGAGTTCAGCTCACAACTGCCGCACGATGGCGGCGCTTTCTACACGACTGCCACGGTGGAGGCGGCCCGGCCCTACTACAAGTCGGCCTGGCCGGCCGTGCTACACGCCGCCGCCATCTGGCTGCACGCCGGCGGCTTCGAGAACGTGCACACCGAGAAGGTCAGAGCAGCGACAGTCGGCGGCAGTCGGCGGCAGTCGGCGGCAGTCGGTGACAGTCGGCGGCAGTCGGCGACAGTCGGCCCTGGCGGCAGTCGGCGGCAGTCGGCGACAGTCGGCCCTGGCGGCAGTCGGCGGCAGTCGGCGACAGTCGGCCCTGGCGGCAGTCGGCGGAGTCGGCGACAGTCGGCGGCAGTCGGTGACAGTCGGTGACAGTCGGCGACAGTCGGCCCTGGCGGCAGTCGGTGACAGTCGGCGGCAGTCGGTGACAGTCGGTGGCAGTCGGTGACAGTCGGCGACAGTCGGCGGCAGTCGGCGGCAGTCGGCGGCAGTCGGCGGCAGTCGGTGACAGTCGGCGACAGTCGGCGGCAGTCGGTGACAGTCGGCGACAGTCGGCGGCAGTCGGCGGCAGTCGGCGGCAGTCGGTGACAGTCGGCGGCAGTCGGCGGCAGTCGGTGACAGTCGGTGACAGTCGGCGGCAGTCGGCGGCAGTCGGTGACAGTCGGTGACAGTCGGCGGCAGTCGGCGGCAGTCGGTGACAGTCGGCGGCAGTCGGTGACAGTCGGCGGCAGTCGGTGACAGTCGGTGACAGTCGGTGGCAGTCGGCGGCAGTCCGTGACAGTCGGTGACAGTCGGTGACAGTCGGCGACAGTCGGCCCTGGCGAAGTCGGCGACAGTCCGCGGCAGTCGGTCTCGCTGCCGGTCACCGGCCGCCAGTCCTATGCTGACCTGGGTTCATGTACCAATCAGAGTCATACAACGACTCCCTGGTCTGAATGTGAGACATTTCTGTATGCTGATGACACAGCTATTTTTTTGCAAAAGCACTGACTGTAAAGAGCTTCAAAACAAGATCGCAATTTCCTTGCCAAGAATCTCAATGGCTGCATCCGAATCTGTTGTAATTAAATGAATCCAAAACCGCGCATCAGCTGTATAACAATCACAAAACAGATATTGATATCCAGATTGAATTTAATGGGATTGCTATTTTGCATCGAAATCCAGTGACTTATCTTAGTGTATATGTAGATCGAAATTTGAAATGTGTATCCCATATCAGCAGTGTTTCAAACATAATCAGTTGTAACATAGGAATGATACCAAAAGTAAATATCTCCGAGGCAAAATCACCTAAAATTATAGCATGCATTAATTTTCCCATGTATAAAGTATTGCTGTTTTCTCTGTGGTACAAACAATGCTAACCAGATGTACAAAATATCCTTACTTGAGAAAAGAATGATGCGTATTATTGAGGGTGTATTTCCCCTCGGAGTGCAAATCCTATCTTTAAGAAATGCAAAGGTTTAATTAAAAGTCCAAGATATCGCAAAACTTCAGATGTTGCTTATCATGCACAAATTCATTTATAATCAGCTGCCTCATTCTATCAGACCTCTTTTCACGGACTTGCTGAATATCCCATGTTCCACACAATTTCAAAATCACTTCCAACACAGCTATTCAAACAAAAATTAGTGTTCATTCACCATTCAATGTTTTGGATTTAAGCTTTAGAATATTAGCATAGCAAAAGATATCCTGCATACAGAAATACCAAATTATAAGACTGTTCTCAAAATCAGATTAACACGTACTTCTCGAGCAAATACTATAGGCCTCTTTTGCATTCTTGTTGTTGTCATTTGGGCCTTAGGGTCTCTTGCATTCACTATATCTGTTGAATATCAGGGGAATACACAGATGTGAGTATGTACGTGTAAGTGTGTGTGTGTGTGTGTGGGCGTGCTTAGCTATATATAGGAGTTGAAAAACACCCGACCATAGTTCTTCCCACAATCCACCCAGCAACAAGCTTATGCTTAGCTGGATGGAGTTGTGGGAGGTGCTTAAGTAAAATGCATTTCAGATTATGGGTGCCCGCTACCACTTGGCCATAAACCAGCTACTAACATTATGTTTTAGCCCATTAACTTCTTTTGTTATGGATCTATGGCCAATTATATACCTCTTTGGGTATGACTACTTAAAACATTGTTTATTCTTAGTTTTATCGCTCTAACACTGTGTGCTTTGTATGCTTGTTTGTTTATTTTCCATCTTTTAGCTGGAAGTGCCGCGACTTTACTGTTTATTTTATGGTGTTAACACAAGGTGCTTGCAGTCGTTGGGTAAGGTTAGGGTGCACTCCTGGTCACCTGCTCTTGGGTATCGGACCTTAGAAAGCAAGCCATGCAAGATGCGGTAAAAAGTGAAATACGGGCGTATAAATAACCGATGAAAAGAAAGGAAAATATAAATTATGAACTGTTCAGGTTTTCTAGGTCAATTGAGGACATATAATATAGAAAACTCATAGTAGATATAAAACTATTTTTCTTTTGGGGCTAACTACTGTGTTTCTGTGTTACTGGTCTTCACTGTGCTGCTGTGTTACTGGTTGGTCTTCACTATGCTGCTGTGTTACTGGTATTTACTGTGTTGCTGTGTTACTGGTCTTCACTGTGCTGCTGTGTTACTGGTCTGCACTGTGCTGCTGTGTTACTGGTCTGCACTGTGCTGCTGTGTTACTGGTCTGCACTGTGCTGCTGTGTTACTGGTCTTCACTGTGCTGCTATGTTGCTGATCTTCACTGTGCTTCTGTGTCACTGTACGTACGTGCATGCCGTGGTGACATTGTCACCATGGTAACACCGTTCTGTTTAATTGTCCATGCTCGACATGGGGAATTCGAGCGGTTGTCTGGACAGTTGCAACCCAATGGCAGACGTACGTGTGTGGACAGATTGACATCGACGTGGAAGGCAGCGCCAACTTGGGCATCGGTCCCACAAACGCGGCGGCCGGCCGCAGTGCCGACCACATCAACACCGACCGCTTCCACCTGCTGTTTGGTAAGGCCGCACCCAGGTTCGCTGTCTTCTCAGCCCCGTCTGATGTCGGCTGGTTTCCATCCAACAGGTCGCGCCTCGGCTGGCACTTTACCGTGGTAGTCCACGTGGTTTTGTGTTTTTTTGCCAGGTCACGCCTGTCGTTGGATCGCGGTTCCACCTGGCCTTTGCTGTATAGCCTATGCAGTTGATGAACCCCTAAACCCCACCTGGCCTTTAGTGGTTTCAAACTCGATTCCGTGTGGTATGCTCTTCGGCCAGCCCCAATCCAGAAGTAGCTGCTCTTTACTATATGTTGGTTGTTGTTAATGTACCTACCGGTGTGTGTGCTTCAGTTTGCGTACCGTTCCGAGGCTGGACATCTGGCCGTCAAAACTGGTATGTCAGTCTCCATCGCATAAAGCCTCGTGATCTATGGCTTTTGGCTTCTTCCATATTCTTGGTGTATCCTTTCGGAATTCAGAATCACTTCGAATGCGAACGTTGAAGTAGTTCCTTGCTGATTCTAAGGATGGTGATTTGACCTGCAGGGATATGTATGCAGAAGTGATGTAGCCCGCGCTCCTCTGAGGCCGTGTCGATGGTGATGACCTTATCTGACCTGGCTTTGCCTGGCCGGAGCTACGGTGATTTGTACGGAGACGCGTTTGTGTGGCCCGTGCCTGTCGGAGTCCGTGTCTGTGATCACATCTGACCTGACGTGACCTGCAGGGATCTGTATGGAGACGCTGTGTAGCCCGCGCTGTACCTGACGTGACCTGCAGGGATCTGTATGGAGACGCTGTGTAACCCGCGCTGTACCTGACGTGACCTGCAGGCATCTGTATGGAGACGCTGTGTAACCCGCGCTGTACCTGACGTGACCTGACGTGACCTGCAGTGATCTGTATGGAGACGCCGTGTAACCCGCGCTGTACCTGGCGTGACCTGTACCTGACGTGACCTGCAGGGATCTGTATGGAGACGCTGTGTAACCCGCGCTGTACCTGACGTGACCTGCAGGGATCTGTATGGAGACGCTGTGTAACCCGCGCTGTACCTGACGTGACCTGTACCTGACGTGACCTGCAGGGATCTGTATGGAGACGCTGTGTAACCCGCGCTGTACCTGACGTGACCTGACGTGACCTGCAGGGATCTGTATGGAGACGCTGTGTAACCCGCGCTGTACCTGACGTGACCTGCAGGCATCTGTATGGAGACGCTGTGTAACCCGCGCTGTACCTGACGTGACCTGACGTGACCTGCAGGGATCTGTATGGAGACGCTGTGTAACCCGCGCTGTACCTGACGTGACCTGCAGGCATCTGTATGGAGACGCTGTGTAACCCGCGCTGTACCTGACGTGACCTGCAGGCATCTGTATGGAGACGCTCTGTAGCCCGCGCTGTACCTGACGTGACCTGACGTGACCTGCAGGCATCTGTATGGAGACGCTGTGTAACCCGCGCTCGTCGGAGCCAGTGCCGGTGGTGGTGACCTGTCTGCGCGCGCTGTGTCGCCTCATCAGCTCGGCATGGCCGCGCCGCCTGCTGAGCTCGGCGGCACCGCTCAGCGTGGAGCTGCTGAACGTGCAGCACCGGCTGCTGCTGACGCGTGAGAGCGCCACCGTCCACCTGCTGGTGATGGCCGTGGTGCGCCGGGTGGTGACGGCCGCCCGCGAGAGTCTCGACACGGCCCGCCGCCGCCGCCTCAGAGGTCAGTGTACGACTACCTCTGTCGCAGAAGTTAGTGTACGACTACCGTGCCTCCGAGGTGAAAGTACGACCTCGGAACAATGCTCCCTACATATTCTCGTTATTGGAAAACCAACATGCTTGGAATAATCTATGCATATTATTTCTCGCGGCGTGATCTGTGGAAATCGTGCGACACTGCCAACTTTAATTAGCATCATTTAGGGATCCTGACTCCATCCTGGCACAAATATTTGTATTTCAAGCTAGTCCCAAATATTCATCTGTACACATTCACCATTTGTATTCATGGTATCCGTGTGGAGTTAAATGTAAAAATGTGCTTGCTTTGTCTGTGTAGCCTGGGCGGCCAATGTTTTTAAGCTAATTTATGTGCATATGATTGCGCTTTATGCTTGTGGTTCCCTTGTAATGCCAAGCTCATCGAAATATTTGGAAATGTATTCAGCTATATTGAACACGAGCAGCGTTAGTCGAACTAGGAGATGTGTATACCACGTGTTTATATGTGCCTGAGAATGTGCATGGCCATTTCTCACGTCATAAAATTAGACATGACCTTTCTTATACTTTTTTAGACTCTAATTGTTCGTTAGAGAAGATTATTCCATTAGCCTAAGCAAAATGTCGCGATGTTGAGAACAATGGACCTTGTCATTTATACCAAAGGCGATAAATTTACTTCAGCCTGAGTGTGTTCATGCTTTTCAGATAAATTGTAGGTCAATGTTGTGACAAAATTCAACAGATTTAATGACCCAATATATGTAGCTGTTCTTCCTTTTTTGCTACATGTATCCGACCTTCCCAAATTATTCATTGATATAGAATGGCAGATTAGGTAAGAAGAAACCAAACGCCGTTTGCACGAGATAATTTAACCGGTGGTTTTAGAGATTTGAAGTGGTAACCCTCGTTACGGTAATTGTAACTTTCACCGCACGCCGATTCGAGTTTAAACATTTACTTGACCGAATTTTGCGTCCCGCGTACGAACCGTATGCCGCCGGGAAGAAGACAGTTGTTAATAATGTGATCTGACCAGGCCGGACTAATGTAGTCCGCCTTTATTTCACCTGCAGATCTGATGCCGGCCAATGTAGTCCGCCTTGATTTCACCTGCAGATCTGATGCCGGCCAACCAGGAGCCGCAGGAGCACGCCGAGCTGGACCTGCTGGGAGAGGGCGGCGCGGCGGGCGACATTGTGGCCGGACGATCGGTCGTGTTCGCTCTGCTGGAGGTGTGTCTGTGTCTGCTGACCAAGCTGGTGCCCAGCCTGAACCCTGCGGCGCAGACCAGGTTGGTAGCGGTCATCAAGGCTCGGTGAATGCGTGGTGCATGGGTGCAAAGATTGGTGTACGGATTAATATCGGTGAACTATTTATCATGTTGGACACGGTATTCGATGTGAAAGCAGGGTGCTCAGGTATATTTATTAATGTGGTGTTGAGGTGGTGAAACGGTTTTTCGCAGCGGAACGGTAATTTGTCCAAGCGAAGAATTTACTTATCCAGGCTTGCAGGTTTTCCGTTTGTATTCCAGTTACCAGTGGCCTGCGGTGATCATCAATCGGTGGGAGTGTTGCTCCTCGCGAGAGCCTGCGGCAGTGATCAAATACATAGCATTCGTCATTACTGAGATACTTGGTGACTACTGACTACCGAACGGAAGCACAGCTGCGGTTATTCAGTGTGGCGCATGTGTGACGTGTGACATGTGTAACGTGTGACTGGTGCGACATGTGTGACACGTGTATGTGTAGCATGTGCCACGTGTGTGACTGGTGCGACATGTGTGACACGTCTGTACGCAGCTTAACACGTGTGTAGCATGTGCCATGTGTGTGACGTGTGACTGGTGCGACATGTGTGACACGTGTATGTTCGCCGTGTAACACGTGTGTGGCATGTGCCACGTGTGTGACGTGTGACTGGTGCGACATTCGTAACACGTGTGTGCGCCGTGTAACACGTGTGTGGCATGTGCCACGTGTGTGACTGGTGCGACATGTGCGACACGTGTATGTGCGCCGTGTAACACGTGTGTGACGTGTGACTGGTGCGACACGTGTCTGTGCGCCGTGTAACACGTGTGTGCCGGTGTGGCCGCCACAGTCGGCCGCCGCCGCCACTGACGGGACAGTCCCACCGGCTGCTGGCTGACTGCCTGTCGGTGCTGGAGACGGCGCCGTCGCTGTGCTCGCCGCGCGGCGCGCTGGCCGTGCTGCCCACCGTGTTGCTGCTCACCACCGGCGCGCTGCGACACCTGGCCACCAAGCCGGTCAGCGACGCCAGCGTGCTGGCCACGCGTCCGGCAGTCACCGCCGCTCTGCACGCGCTGCGGCAGCTCGTATCGCACAGGTGAACCTTCTGACAGCTGTGAGGTCCGGTCTGAACGTGTCGGCACGGGCACTGCCGCTCCGGGGAGCTCGTGTTACACGGATGGTGGGTCCGTTCTCATGATGTCGGCACTGTTACTGCCGCTCCGGGGAGCTCGTGTTACACGGATGGTGGGGTCCGTTCTCATGATGTCGGCACTGTTACTGCCGCTCCGGGGAGCTCGTGTTACACGGATGGTGGGTCCGTTCTCATGATGTCGGCACTGTTACTGCCGCTCCGGGGAGCTCGTGTTACACGGATGGTGGGGTCCGTTCTCATGATGTCGGCACTGTTACTGCCGCTCCGGGGAGCTCGTGTTACACGGATGGTGGGTCCGTTCTCATGATGTCGGCACGGGCACTGCCGCTCCGGGGAGCTCGTGTTACACGGATGGTGGGGTCCGTTCTCATGATGTCGGCACTGTTACTGCCGCTCCGGGGAGCTCGTGTTACACGGATGGTGGGGTCCGTTCTCATGATGTCGGCACTGTTGCTGCCGCTCCGGGGAGCTCGTGTTACACGGATGGTGGGGTCCGTTCTCATGATGTCGGCACGGGCACTGCCGCTCCGGGGAGCTCGTGTTACACGGATGGTGGGGTCCGTTCTCATGATGTCGGCATTGTTACTGCCGCTCCGGGGAGCTCGTGTTACACGGATGGTGGGTCCGTTCTCATGATGTCGGCACGGGCACTGCCGCTCCGGGGAGCTCGTGTTACACGGATGGTGGGGTCTGTTCTCATGATGTCGGCACTGTTACTGTCGCTCCGGGGAGCTCGTGTTACACGGATGTTGGGGTCCGTTCTCATGGTGTCGGCACTGTTACTGCCGCTCTGGGGAGCTCGTGTTACACGGATGGTGGGTCCGTTCTCATAATGTCGGCACGGGCACTGCCGCTCCGGGGAGCTCGTGTTACACGGATGGTGGGTCCGTTCTCATGATGTCTGCACGGGCACTGCCGCTCCGGGGAGCTCGTGTTACACGGATGGTGGGGTCCGTTCTCATGATGTCGGCACTGTTACTGCCGCTCCGGGGAGCTCGTGTTACACGGATGTTGGGGTCCGTTCTCATGATGTCGGCACTGTTACTGACGCTCTGGGGAGCTCGTGTTACACGGATGGTGGGGTCTGTTCTCATGATGTCGGCACTGTTGCTGCCGCTCCGGGGAGCTCGTGTTACACGGACGGTGGGGTCGGTTCTCATGATGTCGACACTGTTACTGCCGCTCCGGGGAGCTCGTGTTACACTGATGGTGGGGTCCGTTCTCATGATGTCGGCACGGGCACTGTCGCTCCTGGGAACTCGTGTTACACTGATGGTGGGACGCACTCTCATGGTGTCTTTCCATGTGTAAGTACGGGAAGGCCTGAACACATTTGGTATAGTTACATTTGAATCTGGACGTTGAGACTTTTTCCGGCATAGTTGCATATCGATTGTTACCTTGGCATGCTGTGGGTCTGTGCCGTTATCTTGGTATGCTCTGGGTCTGTGTTGTTATCTTGGTATGATCTATACGTCCTGGTGCGGCGCTACCTACGAAAACCACATACGATATAGTTCCCGCTAAGTTGGTCGCCATATGCAATCTGTCAGTTCCGTCTGTTTTCGCGTCGGAAATGCGCAGATATTTAAGTCTTAAGAGTTACAGAATGTCTACTTAAGCATTAAATTACCTATAAATATGAACACCTCTGTAGGTTATCTACAATCTCAGAAGCGCTTAACAATGTACTCCCGGTATGTTGCAAATATGTCTCAAAATTTGTCCATGCAACTTCGCGAGAATAGCTATTGTTTTGTGCTCCTTTTGATATGATAGTCCCGTTTTTTTGTGTCGGTATGAGGCACTGCTGTGTTGTCGATATGGGCACTGACGTCATGGTGCTGCTGGGAGAAATCCATAGACTGTTGGGACGAGGCATGTATTTGTCATTGTATGGGGAAGTGACGTCACGGCGCTGCTATAGCTCAATGTAGACTGTGTGTTGTGGCGATATGAGGCGCTGCTGGATTGACATCGGTTCGATATATGTACATGTATTGGTTCAGTGCCCCTCGGAGAGTGTTACCTACTCCGTTGTTCCATGAATATTTCCTTCCGCAAATGTATTCTCCGAATTCTGCGCCGAGCTCTGTTCCGACGAGCGGAACTCGGCTGTGTTTGAGGGCACCTTTTTAGAGTGATGAGTTGTCGCCAGGTACGGTCAGGACGAGCGGGTGGCCGCTGAATGGTGTCAGCTGTTGGAGAGTGCCCTCGCCAAGGTCATCGACATGACCCGCACCTGTGAGTATCCCCACGTGGACCGTTACACCGGAAGCCGAGGCACGTGGCGCCACCACGTCACTGCTGGACGTCGCACCCGTCCGACGTGCTCTGCCGTGCCGCTGTCTGCCACTCTGACCTTACAGCCCGGCGTCCGCGCTGTCTGCCACTCTGGTCTTACAGCCCGGCGTCCGCGCTGTCTGCCACTCTGGTCTTACAGCCCGGCGTCCGCGCTGTCTGCCACTCTGGTCTTACAGCCCGGCGTCCGCGCTGTCTGCCACTCTGGTCTTACAGCCCGGCGTCCGCGCTGTCTGTGCCACTCTGGCCTCACAGCCCGGCGTCCGCGCTGTCTGCCACTCTGGTCTTACAGCCCGGCGTCCGCGCTGTCTGTGCCACTCTGGCCTCACAGCCCGGCGTCCGCGCTGTCTGCCACTCTGGTCTTACAGCCCGGCGTCCGCGCTGTCTGCCACTCTGGTCTTACAGCCCGGCGTCCGCGCTGTCTGCCACTCTGGTCTTACAGCCCGGCGTCCGCGCTGTCTGTGCCACTCTGGCCTCACAGCCCGGCGTCCGCGCACGCTATCGGTCACGTCTGTGCGCGGAGTGGCACGTTACCATGTGGTGTAGTGTGTGCTCTCGGCTGGCATGGCGCGTTACGATGTTACACGACGCGTTGCGAAGTTACACGACGCGTTGCCATGTCGTTATGTGCCTTCCTGTGGCCTACACGTTGCGTTACACGTCACAATATCGTGTGTCCCCTCCCACTCACGACGTATAGGCTTTCCCCTGCCGCTCGGTGTGCGCGGCAAGGCAGCTTCCCTCCCGTGTCTTGACTGCAGAGCTGCAGTCGGAGAGACTGCCTGACGTGTGTTGCCAGGCTCGGAGGAGATGCGGCTGGATGAGGTTACCATGCTGTTGGCCATGGGTGTGTTTATTCTGCACGCGCCCTCGTCGGTGGTTCGGATACCGGCGCTGCAGTACCCCTGCGTCAACGAGTACACCACGTGTCTGCAGGCCGAGAGTATACAGGTTGGTACCAGCCGGTAACGTCGGAACTGTTCGGTACCACGCGGTCCTGGAGGAAACTCGGACTATGAATCCTTCCAGCACCCAACGCACTAAGAATAATCGTGATCGTCCGCTGTGAGCATCAGTGTACCTGTTGTTCTCTTTGGGTATTATTACCACTGAAACCATGTCTGCTTTCTGCTCTCTTCTCTCCCGCTATTGATCTGTTGGTTTGGTGCCAATAGTAAACATGCGCGTACATTGCCTTTTGAACGATTATTTTGGCTTTTTATGTCATTTTATGTTGTTTTCACAAGCTTATTTTACACGTCCAGTCTCGGTACCACTGAGCGCCGTCCAGTCTCGGTACCACTGCGCGCCGTCCAGTCTTGGTACCACTGAGCTCCGTCCAGTCTCGGTACCACTGAGCGCCGTCCAGTCTCGGTACCTCTGAGCGCCGGCCAGTCTCGGTAGCACTGAGCGCCGTGCCTCAGTGAGTGTCAGGCGCTTCTAGTCGGTTTTGTCGGTAACAGCCCCGTTGGCGGGTAACTAATTGGTATTAATCAGTACCATTTACTGATGGTGAATACCAGACAGTACGTTTGGCTGTCGCCAGTACCAGTCGGTGCCAGTTTCTGTCAACCGGTGGTCAGTGAGTGGAGCAGCCTGGACAAGCCCAACAGTCAAGGATACAGTCGACCGTGTTGTGCGATGGCAGCTGTTTCTGAGAGGCCAGATAACGTGTGCCGCTGCCCACGTGTCTTCCATCTGCCCAGTTGTCTTCGTATCTTCTCATCTGCTGTATTGTCTGTGTCGATGTGTCTGTCCTGTCATAGAGCGCCTGCGTGAAGGTGTGGCTGCCCTGTTCTGGCTGCAACCAATCAGTGAACTGAAGTATGACCAGGCCCTCTGTCCATCATTGTGATCTGATTTGACCTGACCTAAGCTGACACGGCATACCGGGCCTGTGTGCAAGTGAAGCTTAACTGCTCTGACCTGACCTGGTGTGCCTGGCCTGTGTACAGATGCGGCTGCACTGTGTGCGCACGGTCCGACCTGACCTGACCTGGTGTGCCTAGCCTGTGTACAGGTGCGGCTGCACTGTGTGTGCACGGTCCGACCTGACCTGACCTGGTGTGTCTGGCCTGTGTACAGGTGCGGCTGCACTGTGTGCGCACGGTCCGCTCCATCTTCGGCCATGTCGACCGTGCGGTGTCGACGCCCTACATCCAGGCGCTGGCGCCGCGCCTGCTGCAGCAGCTGCACGCCGCGCCGCCGCCGGCCGACCAGGCGCATCTGCAGCTGCAGCTGGAGCAGCTGGCCGCTCTCGAGACGCTCGTCACCGTGTGCGACCCCGACCACAGTGAGTGCGACACCGACCACAGTGAGTGTGACCCCGACCACGGTGAGTGTGACCCCGACCACTGGGAGTGCGACCCCGACCACTGGGAGTGTGACCCCGACCACAGTGAGTGTGACCCCGACCACGGTGAGTGTGACCCCGACCACGGTGAGTGTGACCCCGACCACAGTGAGTGCGACACCGATCACAGTGAGTGTGACCCCGACCACGGTGAGTGTGACCCCGACCACGGTGAGTGTGACCCCGACCACTGGGAGTGCGACCCCGACCACTGGGAGTGCGACACCGATCACAGTGAGTGTGACCCCGACCACAGTGAGTGTGACCCCGACCACTGGGAGTGCGACCCCGACCACTGGGAGTGTGACCCCGACCACAGTGAGTGTGACCCCGACCACTGGGAGTGCGACCCCGACCACAGTGAGTGCGACACCGATCACAGTGAGTGTGACCCCGACCACAGTGAGTGTGACCCCGACCACTGGGAGTGCGACCCCGACCACTGGGAGTGCGACCCCGACCACGGTGAGTGTGACCCCGACCACAGTGAGTGTGACCCCGACCACTGGGAGTGTGACCCCGACCACAGTGAGTGTGACCCCGACCACTGGGAGTGTGACCCCGACCACTGGGAGTGTGACCCCGACCACAGTGAGTGTGACCCCGACCACTGGGAGTGTGACCCCGACCACAGTGAGTGTGACCCCGACCACGGTGAGTGCGACCCCGACCACTGGGAGTGCGACCCCGACCACTGGGAGTGTGACCCCGACCACGGTGAGTGTGACCCCGACCACGGTGAGTGCGACCCCGACCACTGGGAGTGCGACCCCGACCACTGGGAGTGTGACCCCGACCACGGTGAGTGTGACCCCGACCACTGGGAGTGTGACCCCGACCACAGTGAGTGTGACCCCGACCACAGTGAGTGTGACCCCTACCACGGTGAGTGCGACACCGACCACTGGGAGTGCGACCCCTACCACAGTGAGTGCGACCCCGACCACTGGGAGTGTGACCCCGACCACGGTGAGTGTGACCCCGACCACTGGGAGTGCGACCCCGACCACTGGGAGTGTGACCCCGACCACAGTGAGTGTGACCCCGACCACTGGGAGTGTGACCCCGACCACTGGGAGTGCGACCCCTACCACAGTGAGTGTGACCCCGACCACAGTGAGTGTGACCCCTACCACGGTGAGTGCGACACCGACCACGGTGAGTGTGACCCCGACCACTGGGAGTGCGACCCCGACCACTGGGAGTGCGACCCCTACCACAGTGAGTGCGACCCCGACCACTGGGAGTGTGACCCCGACCACGGTGAGTGTGACCCCGACCACTGGGAGTGTGACCCCGACCACTGGGAGTCTGACACCGACCACTGGGAGTGCGACACCGACCACAGTGAGTGTGACACAGACCACTGTGGGTGCGACCCGACATTCTTTATAGAGTGTGGCCACGTCTACGATGTATGTAGCCCCCGGCCATGATGAGTGTGACCCCACCCACAGCGAATGTGATGTGTGCGCGGCCCTGTCCACGGTGGTCGCTTAATGCACGGTCGAAGATGGTGATGTTTGTGTTACTGGGGTAGCCCACCTTGACCCAGTTTGACCCGGCTCCACTGAACCTACCAAGTGCGATGTGGGTGTGGCGTGACACATGTCACCCCGCGTAGCCCGACGTAGAATTGCACGTACACGCGTGCTGCTTGTGCCCAGGTATGCGAGAACAATTTCTCAGTGTCTAAAATGGCCGGTCTTTTTATCTGGCGGCAAGTGTCAGGTCGTGCTTGTCGCAAATGTGATGTGATGTCCCTTTAGCCTTCATTCGCCTTCCACTGCCATGTGTCATGCCGTATGCGTCTGAATTGTGGTGTATCTTTTCAATGCTGTCCAGGATCTGACATTCAGGGTGAGTGATGTCTCTCGGAGTAGGGACAACAACGGTCATGGCTCGACAAGATCTAGTATCTAACCCGTACTAGTGATTGAGCTACAGAAGCTGCCAGCCGCCCTCAAGCCCCGCCCTCCCCTCCCAGCTGTCTCGCAGGTGTCCTTCCCAGGACATCTGCGAGAAGCTCCCCCGGGTGACGTCAGACACCCGCACCACTAGCTGGTTGTTAGCCGGACTAGCCGGCCGACGCCACTAGTCGGTTGCTCGCCGGATTAGCTGGCGCAGCCTCCCTCCCAAACCCCCTTCGGCCCACCGGTGCCTCGAGCACCGTCGGGAAACCGAATTGTACCGGCGACCAGCTTTGATTGTCTTGTCCCCTCCCACCCAATAGGATAGAGCTGACAGGGGTACCTTTCTGGTTCAATGGATCGGGCTAGCGGTACACAACCGTGACTGCCCCCGCCTCTGTTCAGCTACTCCCATCCCTCCAAAACTCTTTGTCTTTCTACCCCTTTTTCACGACACTTCCTTCCACACCTTTCCTTGCAGCACCCCATCAGGGTGACTATCTTGTCTGCCCCCCTTCAGGGCGCCCTTCTCACACACTCGCACTTCCGCCCTCGTCTGCCGGGTACAATCCCCGCCCAGCCCCGGTATGCCCGGGGACACCCCGCCCCCCTCGGAGGACGGAGGACGCCGCCCCCGGCCTGGAGCCCGCCTGCCCCCTCCCCGCGACCCCCCGGAGGGGGAGTCATTCGTGTTGGTGACGAGGAAGGAGGGATCGTGGGCCCGAACCTCCCCGTTTGCGGTAGCACGGGAGCTGGACGGGTGGACGGGCGGAGTTTCCTCGGCGAAAGTCCTCCGCTCTGGTGCCCTGCTGGTACGAGTAAGAGAGGCCGCACAGGCACGTGCCCTCATCAGCCTGAACCGGTTCCTGGGCAAAGAGATCACGGTTGAGCTTGCAGACAGGCTCAACCTGGTCTATACCACAGCGTACGCCCCGGAGCTGGTGGATCTGTCCGAGGAGGAGCTCCTGGACGAGCTGAAGTCGCAGGGAGTGTGCGACGTAACCCGTCTCGGCCGTCGCCCCCGTGCGGGCCCAGTCCTGAAACTGGGCTTCCGCACACAAGTCCCGCCCACCCACGTCATGGCGGGCTACTTGCGTATCCCTCTCCGCCCCTGGACCCCACCGCCGGCCCGCTGTGCCTTCTGCCAAAGGTACGGGCACCTGGCAAAGGCATGTCGCTCCAGGGAGCCTGTATGTGGGCGATGTGCCGAGGGGCACACGACAGATATGTGCGCATCCGAAGTCCCACGTTGCGCGGCCTGCCTGGGCCCCCACCCGGCCGCATCCCCACGCTGCCCTGCATGGCTCGACGCCAAAGAGCGTCAGCAGCGGCGACTCACCTCCCAGGGCTCCTCGCCGCCCGCACCACCGATGGTGTGGGCCCGGCCCCACATGGCCCCGATGTGGCCGACTCCGGCTGAGGCGGACTCCCGCCCCAGGTCTGGAAGGTCGGGACGGTCAGACTACGACCCGCTCCCCTCCTCTCCTTCCCCGGCCTCTCGCCCTGCCCCCTTAGCGGGCCCCTCCGTCCCCCGGTCCCCGCACCGCCCACAGGACGTCCCCCAGCCGGCCATGCGCCCTGCCCCTGCCGCGGGCCCCGCCGAAGCCGACACCGCCTACCACTATCGGGCCGCGCAGCAGACAGCAGCGACTCCAGTCACTGGTCGCTCTAACGCTCAGCCCCACCGCCAACAGGCTGCTCCGACTAAGGCTCGGGCCTCTTCTACACCGCCCCCTCAGTGCCGTCGCCTCCCCACTCTGTCCCCGGAGTCCAGCAATCGCTCCCGTTCCCCGAGCCCGGACCCCCCTGGGGATCCAGAGCCCCTGTCCACATCACCAGGGTCGTCCGCCTCCTACGAGACGGACGACCCCATCACGCCCTCACCGCCACACACACGCCTGCGAGGGCGTGATCACCACACAACACAACACTAATGCAGACACCCACCACTGAATTCTTGCTCCAATGGAATACGAGGTCCCTCATATCCCATTGGGCAGAATTCAAGGAATATATCATCAGAAATAAACCATTGATTGCCGCCGTTCAGGAGACCAGATGGCGCGACAATGATCCGTATAATTTTAAAATCTTTGGTTATACTCTTTACTCCCAAAACAGAAACACTACATCCCGCGGCGGCGGGGTAGCCTTATTCGTCTCGGACACCCTTCTTCATCGCCCTATCTCCATTCCCAATGACCTGAATTTTATTGCAGTATCCGTCCAAATCGCACAACTAGAGCTTACTGTACTTTCCCTCTATCTTCCTCCTACGCATACACTATCTCTAGCTTCTGTATCCAATCTCTTCGGTCTTCTCCCACACCCCTGTCTGGTGCTGGGTGATCTCAACGCCCACCACCAGGCATGGGGTTGTCACAACACATCCCAGCGCGGACGCCATATTGAAACACTCCTCAACACCCACAACATGGTCTTTTTAAACGACCAAACACCCACACACAACACAGACATCGCCCCGTTCCGCCCGTCAGCCATTGACCTCTCCCTAGCCTCAGCTTCCATCTCACCCCTCTTCTCCTGGCACGTTCAACCCGACCCCCTTTTTAGTGATCACTTTCCCATCCACGTCACCCTCGAACGCTCAGCCCAGCCTAGAGACCGTTTATTTATGTCCAACTGGAACGTTCGCAAAGCGAAATGGCCATCTTTCTCCCAGGAAATTGATAATCTTATCCCACCCCAGTCTCACCCCCAAATTTCGGCATTGCTCAATACCATACTACTCGCGGCAGAAAAGCACGTACCCAAAACTCGTCGCCCACCCGACCGTAAATCCGTGCCGTGGTGGAACGACGAGTGCAAACGAGCCGTCGCCTCACGGCGGCGGGCTGAGCGCAAATTTCGGAAAAACCTCACCTTCCAAAACATGGTAGAAGCCCGCGAGGCAAAACTACGTTGTCAGCAAACTATCCTTTCGGCCAAGAAACACAGCTGGCAACTCTACTCGAACACCTTCAACCGTTACACCCCCATCTCCCAAATCTGGACCCAACTTCGCTCCTTTTCGAATGGCAGAGCCCCACACCGCGCATTCCCACAACTGACGATTAACCAGCAGCGCATAGCCGAGCCCACAGCCGTCGCGGAACACTTCGCCACCTATTACTCTGACATATCTTCCAACACTCAATACTCACAGCACACCACCGTATTCCTTCGCGACACCCTTGCTACTTGCCACTTCGACTCAGACAACACCGAACCCTACAACGCACCCTTTACCCCCTATGAATTAAAATTATCCCTCTCCAAGGTATCCAGTAGGGCACCTGGACCTGATCACCTGACATATCTCTTCTTTCAAAATATCTCTGACTCGGGTAAAGATAACCTCCTCTCGGCGCTAAATCAACTATGGACTGACGGCACTTTTCCACCTTCTTGGTCTACTAGTATCATTATTCCTATACCTAAGCCTTCTAAACCTCGACATCTCCCCTCTAGCTATCGTCCTATCTCTCTCACTAGTTGTGCTTGCAAAATTTTTGAGCGCATGGTCAATGGACGAATCAGAGTCTATCTCGAAAACAACAAAATTATATCCCCCTTTCAGAGCGGCTTCCGACCAAGGCGAAGCACCACTGACAACCTGATCGAAATTGTGGACTCAATCCAGCGTGGTTTCGGGAAAAAATCCGAAACCATCGCCCTTTTTTAGACCTAACTTCCGCGTTTAACAAAGTACATAGTTCTGCCCTTCGAATTAAATTACACCGCATTGGTATCAAGGGCAGAATGGCCACCTTTATCACCAACTTTCTAGAAAATCGCTCCTTCGTCGTCCGCTGCGGCAACATTCATTCCCGGCCCCACACTCTTGACCAAGGCGTCCCGCAAGGCAGCGTCCTATCTCCAACCCTCTTCCTTATTATGATCAACGACGTATTAGAACAACTTCCCCAAATTTCTCCCCTTCTAAAATATTATCTCTATGCCGATGATTTGGCTATTTGGTGTACACACCCATCGGCAGATTCAGCTAATCACCTTGTACAACTCGCCATGAATCACATTGATTCATGGTGCTCCCTCTGGGGGCTACAGATCTCCCCCACCAAATCGGTCACTATGCTCTTTTCCCGGCTTCCCAGACACATCCCGCCTAGCAAACCGCTCCGCTTTCGCGATCAAATTATCCCCCTCCAAACCTCTTTCAAATATCTCGGAATTATCCTCGACAAAGGACTTTATTTTAGCCCCCACATCACCTATATTAAACAGCGCTGCGCTGTTCGACTCAATCTCCTGCGCTGCATCTGCGGTCGCGACTGGGGTGCAGACAGGACGACTCTTACCAAAATGTACATTGCACTGATTCGTTCAATCCTGGAATACAATGCGTTTATCTTCGATAATATATCTCCAACACTCACCAAGTCACTGGAATGCACACAAAACCACGCACTCCGCCTCATCACCGGAGCACACTGCACCACACCTATCACTAGCCTCCGGGGTGAGACCAACCTCCCTAGCCTACAACAACGCAGAACACTACAACTCGTCAGATACCACTTCAGGACAACAACACAGCTAAATCACCCCTCCAATGTGGCATGGACTAAACCCTCGGTTCGGCGTTCCCAAAACAAAAATAAATACAGCATTGCCATTCACTTGAAGCAGGTTCTCACATCCACACTGAAATTTCCGGAGGTTACCCCTGACCGGGTCCCCCCCCCCTTCTCCCATTTTGGCACATGAAACACCCCAAACTCGAGTATCTCTTTCGGCAAAATAAAATCCTGCTCACCCCCATCGAAGTCCAAATTAAGTTTTTTTAATATCAAGAGGCCCACCCACAACACACCTTCTTTTACACTGACGGCTCACGTACCAGCAATGGTACGGGAGCCGCCTGGTGCGGTGGGCCAGACACTGGTCAAACCAAATTAACACTTCACCATTCGGTATACACAGCAGAACTAGTCGCCATATTCACCTGCCTCCAACACATCACTGCGCAACACATCACTACCCCTACTACAATATGCACTGACTCACGATCCTCCGTGGACGCCCTCGCGGCACTACACAACACCACGCACCCCACGCTCCACGCCATCCGACACCTATACAATGACAACCACGCACACCTTCAGCTCACCCTGCTCTGGATCCCCGGACATAGGGGTATCCCGGGAAATGAAAGGGTTGACGGTCTCGCCCGCGCGGCGATCGACCTCCCCGCCAACAATAGAGCTCCGGTGCCCCCAGGGGATCTTCTATCCCTCACTAATAATTTATTTAAAAAATATATTCAGGACTGCTGGTCACATAACACCACACACCTACACGATATCAAGCCCACACTCTCCAGCTGGCCCTCCTCCAACCAGCACACACGTCTGAACGAGGTGGCACTCGCCAGACTTCGCCTGGGACACACCAAATTGACACACGATTATATTTTTCATAGACCTCACCGCCTTCCACTTTGTAGCACATGTCACGTACGCCTTACTGTCACCCATATCTTACTTGACTGTCCAGCATATGCTCCTCACCGTCGCTATATCATCCAGTATTTCACCAAGATCCATTCACAACTTTCGCTTCGAGCTCTCCTCGGGAATGACCACCCGGCACTCCTCGAGTTACTCTTCCGCTTCCTACAGGACACCAAACTCTCCGAACTGATATAAAGCCTCCGTTGCATTTTCCTGAACCAAGCTAGCCTGATGTGAAGTAAAAAGTTATAAGACACGCGCCACACTCCGTACTGGCTGTATGACTCCGCTCCACATCTCTTCCTCACCGACGTCGCAAAACACATACATATAGGTTATCTCACACTAGGTAGACAGGATCCGATCCAATTTGGCTAATACGGACGGACTTCCTTTTAAATTGCGCTTGGTTTTTTACCTACGGGTTTTCCAAGCAGCTTGGTTTTCCCCTTTTAGGGGTTTCCAAGCTTTAACTTAAAACATACACCTACACATACAAGGTCGGGCCTGAATCCCACGACTCGCTCTGGGTGACAGGCCTCCGCTTCGCCATCCAGGTCGCAGGTGGGCAGTGGAGCCTCTCCGTAGGCTGTGAAGCTGTCCACCCTCCAAATGTCCTTCCAATGCTATGAGTGTCTGTATGTATGTATGTCTGCACATGTACCTGTATGCCATGCGTGTATCGTCTCTACGCTATGTTTCTTGTTTGACGGCGTCTCTCCTTTCTTGACTAGTTGATATAACCGGATGTCACATAAGCCGGATTAACGTAATTCCTTCTTTAACGTAGCGATCTCTAGCAGATGGCACTTTGCCTCCGCTAAAGATTTGGGAAAAAAAAATTATTCCAAGATATTTGGTGGTAGTGACCTTGGCAATTAACTGGCCAACTTGAATCTTGTCACATACTTCGGTTGTTTTGTGCATTAGCAAACGTGAAAATCAGTGAAAAATATCGTGTTAGTATATATTTTGTTAATATGATGCCCCTCTTATCTCGATGTGCACTCAGTTTCATATGCACTAAACTATTGCTATCACGTGGTGTTGGTTGTGTAGTTGTGCCATTGGTACTTCGCTGCCAAATTGCAATTTCTTTGCATATTTTAACCGTTTGACGACAATCCGTTTCTTTTCGGATGTTTTGCTTTCTAATTTAGATTTATATGCTTTTTTATAGCGACCGCACGAGGACTCGACTATGTAGATTATAATGTACATTTTTAGAATGCTAAGATGTTTTTTTTAAATCCCAAATGACGGAAGTCAGGAAAGGCCAAAATTGGCCAAAATGTCAATTTTGGTGGTGGATGGGAATTGATGAATTCCCATCAATGAATTCGATACGGTGTGAGCGGGAAGGCTACAACAATCATTGGCCATTGGGAAATTTGCCTGGCAACGCCACTGCGTGCCATTTATTTTGATGGATTGTCCTGACTTAACTTCTCCCTCTCCTTGATCTGCCATTGACAAAATCACCATCGTCGGGGTCTTCCTTGTAGTGGTTTGAATAAAATGTCTCGTCACCTCCTGCATCGGCCGTTGGAAAAGTATCCTGCCTCGGCCATCGCTTGTGACGCATTATTACCGTTTGTTTCGAATTCACACCATCCTCCCAACTGCTGATGGCAACGTGAATGATGCCCGTGCCGCTGTAAGAAAGCAGATCACATGCTGCCATGTTGGCTTCCTCTGTGTCCGACCCTGACACGTAAATGATGCCGTGCCGCTGTAAGAAAGCAGATCACATGCTGCCATGTTGGCTTCCTCTGTGTCCGACCCTGACACGTAAATGATGCCGTGCCGCTGTAAGAAAGCAGATCACATGCTGCCATGTTGGCTTCCTCTGTGTCCGACCCTGACACGTAAATTATGCCGTGCCGCTGTAAGAAAGCAGATCACATGCTGCCATCTTGGCTTCCTCTGTGTCCGACCCTGACACGTAAATGATGCCGTGCCGCTGTAAGAAAGCAGATCACATGCTGCCATGTTGGCTCCTCTGTGTCCGACCCTGACACGTAAATGATGCCGTGCCGCTGTAAGAAAGCAGATCACATGCTGCCATGTTGGCTTCCTCTGTGTCCGACCCGACACGTAAATGATGCCGTGCCCTGTAAGAAAGCAGATCACATGCTGCCATGTTGGCTTCCTCTGTGTCCGACCCGACACGTAAATGATGCCGTGCCGCTGTAAGAAAGCAGATCACATGCTGCCATGTTGGCTTCCTCTGTGTCGACCCGACACGTAAATGATGCCGTGCCGCTGTAAGAAAGCAGATCACATGCGCCATGTTGGCTTCCTCTGTGTCCGACCCTGACACGTAAATGATGCCGTGCCGCTGTAAGAAAGCAGATCACATGCTGCCATGTTGGCTTCCTCTGTGTCCGACCTGACACGTAAATATGCCGTGCCGCTGTAAGAAAGCAGATCACATGCTGCCATGTTGGCTTCCTCTGTGTCCGACCCTGACACGTAAATGATGCCGTGCCGCTGTAAGAAAGCAGATCACATGCTGCCATGTTGGCTTCCTCTGTGTCCGACCTGACACGTAAATGATGCCGTGCCGCTGTAAGAAAGCAGATCACATGCTGCCATGTTGGCTTCCTCTGTGTCAGACCCTGACACGTAAATTATGCCGTGCCGCTGTAAGAAAGCAGATCACATGCTGCCATGTTGGCTTCCTCTGTGTCCGACCCTGACACGTAAATGATGCCGTGCCGCTGTAAGAAAGCAGATCACATGCTGCCATGTTGGCCTCCTCTGTGTCCGACCCTGACACGTGAATTATGCCGTGCCGCTGTAAGAAAGCAGATCACATGCTGCCATGTTACTTCCTCTGTGTCAGACCCGACACGTGAATTATGCCGTGCCGCTGTAAGAAAGCAGATCACATGCTGCCATGTTGGCTTCCTCTGTGTCCGACCCTGACACGCTTAGTACACTCTGTACACTCTGTGTCCGACCCTGACACGTAAATTATGCCCGTGCCGCTGTAAGAAAGCAGATCACATGCTGCCATGTTGGCTTCCTCTGTGTCAGACCCTGACACGCTTAGTACACTCTGTACACTCTGTGTCCGACCCTGACACGCTTAGTACACTCTGTGTCCGACCCTAACACGCTTAGTACACTCTGTACACTCTGTGTCCGACCCTGACACGTAAATTATGCCGTGCCGCTGTAAGAAAGCAGATCACATGCTGCCATGTTGGCTTCCTCTGTGTCCGACCCTGACACGCTTAGTACACTCTGTACACTCTGTGTCCGACCCTGACACGCTTAGTACACTCTGTACACTCTGTGTCCGACCCTGACACGCTTAGTACACTCTGTACACTCTGTGTCCGACCCTGACACGCTTAGTACACTCTGTACACTCTGTGTCCGACCCTAACACGCTTAGTACACTCTGTGTCAGACCCTGACACGCTTAGTACACTCTGTGTCCGACCCTAACACGCTTAGTACACTCTGTACACTCTGTGTCCGACCCTGACACGCTTAGTACACTCTGTACACTCTGTGTCCGACCCTGACACACTTAGGCTCAAGTATGCATTTCCGTAGGTAAGCGCGGTATTGTTGACAGTTGAATTCAAAATTATAGTCACCTGAACACGAGCGCAATTAAAATATGCAGATGTGCGTGCTATTATTAAGTCTTCGCAAAAAAAATATGAAGAGGTGTCCCGCAATATTCGCTCATGAAGCCGCCTGTAACATAGTTACACAGCTAAAATTTTGCTACAAAGGATGGAAAGGAAGTTAGGGAAGTCGCCGAGTTCCACGCACATACCACAAGGGTTCAGGGAGCGACATGGGAGAAGAAACCGTGGAACTAGGGACGGGATCCGCCCCATCCCTACATAAATAGGTGAAGTTCATATATTAACCTAGGTGCGTGCAAGTCCGGGTACATAAAATATAACTGAAAAGCCGCAAATGCGGTAAGCACGTACAAGTACGCATTCCTGGCATGCTACGAAATTCCCCTACCATAGCTACACCATCAGAAAAAAGCCTTTGCGCAACGAAGGATTTCACTCATGAGCGGTTATGATCCCGTGCTGAGCACGAATACATTTTAATTCGTAGAGTAAGTTAGCAGTTGACAGGAGGCAAAAGTGGTGACAATGTGAAGCGAACACAATTATCCTTATTCGTATAAGCCAATGCAACAATCTGGATCCACCCCTCAACCTAAATATGGTTAAATGTAAATTACTGTTATGAAATTGTTCGTGCCGTAACGTTCCCGGCGTGACATGACTGCATACGGTTATGATCAAGCTCATGGAATTCCTCGTACCGTAACGTTCCCGTTGTGACACTGGCAGCCGGCCGGTTGCACATGACTTCTAGTTTACATCTCACTGGCAGCCGGCCGGTTGCACATGACTTCTAGTTTACATCTCACTGGCAGCCGGCCGGTTGCACATGACTTCTAGTTTACATCTCACTGGCAGCCGGCCGGTTGCACATGACTTCTAGTTTACATCTCACTGGCAGCCGGCCGGTTGCACATGACTTCTAGTTTACATCTCACTGGCAGCCGGCCGGTTGCACATGACTTCTAGTTTACATCTCACTGGCAGCTGGCCGGTTGCACATGACTTCTAGTTTACATCTCACTGGCAGCCGGCCGGTTGCACATGACTTCTAGTTTACATCTCACTGGCAGCTGGCCGGTTGCACATGACTTCTAGTTTACGCTGCACTGTTAGCCTGCTAGTTGCCTGTGATCCTGATAGGCGGGTGATATCGGTTTTATTGTAGTATGTAAGATCACAGGGTCTGGCAGCCACGTTCGGTAAATCAGGATATAAGTCGCTTTTGTGCAGTGTTGGAGACATGACCATTTCGCTTCTGCAGTCGTCGTGGTACTCGGTCTGCACTAGAGATTCCACGTGTTGAGACCGGTGACCAGCCCGGCAATTTGAAATAATACCGGCGGTCTTTTACTGCTCCAGGTCAGGATAGGCCGGTCTATTACAGGCCTAAGTCAAAATATACTGGTCAACATACCGGATTGAAGAATGCTAAAATGTATGCACTGCCCGTGCTATATGCGTATTTTAATGCTACACGCTATTTGTTAACTTCTGTTGTGAGACTGAATGCTCAGTTGCTACTGGTATGCAAAACATGTTGCTTATTCTCTTATCAAGTTGTTTTACCCCTGAACGGTTGTTTCAAAAGCCAGGCTAGTCTGCACACCTAAACAGGTCTCGCTGACCTCTGCCCCATCAGGTCAGGCCTACATTGGCCACCTGTGCTGACCGGCTGTTCCGTTTCGACAGGGGTACAGTTGCTGGGCCTGTACGTGCCCGTGCTGATCCGATTCCTGCTGGACCCGGACTCTCTGCCACGGGCGGCTGCTCTGAGCCAGGCGCGGCACGAGCATTGTCTGACCCAGCTCAACACCATTGGGCCGCAGTACCCGCAGGTAGGCGGTGCCCGCAGACGGCGCCACTGTCGCGTCAGCCCCCCCGCTGCTGATGTGTACTGCAGGCGGTCGGCAACAACTGAGGACAGTGGGTGCCTTGTAGGCATTATGTTCCGGTGGGCCTCTTCGGCTGCAACAATACCAAACGGGGGTTTCTGACCGTATTTAGTCAATTATCGTGCCAGGAATGTCTGCCAATATTTTTCCCGTATGTCCCGATAGGTGGCTCTGGCACTGAGCTGACTCCGGCACCAGTGTATGACTGTGCCGAACACCGTCTGCAGTGTTAAAATAATGATTTCCCGTTATGTGCGAGATGTCGAAACGAGTACAGCGGGATGTCGAAACCGTAATGCTGTTTAAAATATTTAGATCCTTAAAACCCAGTTTTAGGACAATTGCATAGTACCATATGACTATCCATTTTGTGAATTTTGTGAGGTACTAATTTGTACCTCTCAATTGTACCACTAATGTTCGCTATCACGATCCCGGATCCGTTAGGATGAGCTACATGCTATGCTACATGTAAACGGGATACTGTTAGAAATGATCACTTCACAAGCGCGCACCAAGAAGCACAATGTCAATAATTATTTGGGAAGGATGTCGACTCAGTGTTCAGTAAGTGGTATACTCCACCCTATTTCACGAATAATTTATCACTGCCGTCTGTGACCCGGCACCAGTGTGTGATGGTGTGTGACCCGGCACCAGTGTGTGACGGTGTGTGATGGTGTGACCCGGCACCAGTGTGTCGGCGTGAGATGGTGTGACCCGGCACCAGTGTGTGACGGTGTGTGATGGTGTGACCCGGCACCAGTGTGTGATGGTGTGTGACCCGGCACCAGTGTGTCGGCGTGAGATGGTGTGACCCGGCACCAGTGTGTCGGCGTGAGATGGTGTGACCCGGCACCAGTGTGTGACGGTGTGTGATGGTGTTTGACCCGACACCAGTGTGTGATGGTGTGTGACCCAACACCAGTGTGTGATGGTGTGTGACCCGACACCAGTGTGTGACGGTGTGTGACCCGACACCAGTGTGTGACTGTGTGTGACCCGACACCAGTGTGTGACGGTGTGTGACCCGACACCAGTGTGTGACGGTGTGTGACCCGACACCAGTGTGTGACTGTGTGTGACCCGACACCAGTGTACCAGTGTGTGACTGTGTGTGACCAGACACCAGTGTGTGACTGTGTGTGACCCGACACCAGTGTGTGACGGTGTGTGACCCGACACCAGTGTGTGACGGTGTGTGACCCGACACCAGTGTGTGATGGTGTGTGACCCGACACCAGTGTGTGATGGTGTGTGACCCAACACCAGTGTGTGATGGTGTGTGACCCGGCACCAGTGTGTCGACGTGAGATGGTGTGACCCGGCACCAGTGTGTGACGGTGTGTGATGGTGTTTGACCCGACACCAGTGTGTGATGGTGTGTGACCCGACACCAGTGTGTGATGGTGTGTGATGGTGTTTGACCCGACACCAGTGTGTGACGGTGTGTGTGATGGTGTGTGACCCGACACCAGTGTGTGATGGTGTGTGACCCGACACCAGTGTGTGACGGTGTGTGACCCGACACCAGTGTGTGACGGTGGGTGACCCGACACCAGTGCCTGACAGTGTGTGACCTGACAACAGTATCTGACTGTGTGTGGCGGTGTGTGACCTGACAACAGTATCTGACTGTGTGTGGCGGTGTGTGACCCGACACCAGTGTGTGACGGTGTGTGACCCGACACCAGTGTGTGATGGTGTGTGACCCGACACCAGTGTGTGACGGTGTGACCAGACACCAGTGTGTGACGGTGTGTGATCCGACACCAGTGTGTGACGGTGTGTGACCTGACACCAGTGTGTGACGGTGTGTGATCCGACACCAGTGTGTGACTGTGTGTGACCCGACACCAGTGTGTGACGGTGTGTGACCCGACACCAGTGTGTGACGGTGTGTGACCCGACACCAGTGTGTGACGGTGGGTGACCCGACACCAGTGTGTGACTGTGTGTGACCCGACACCAGTGTGTGACGGTGTGTGACCCGACACCAGTGTGTGACGGTGTGTGACCCGACACCAGTGTGTGACGGTGTGTGACCCGACACCAGTGTGTGATGGTGTGACCCGACATCAGTGTGTGACGGTGTGTGACCAGACACCAGTGTGTGACGGTGTGTGATCCGACATCAGTGTGTGACCCGACACCAGTGTGTGACGGTGTGTGACCCGACACCAGTGTGTGACGGTGTGTGACCCGACACCAGTGTGTGATGGTGTGTGACCCGACACCAGTGTGTGACGGTGTGTGACCCGACACCAGTGTGTGACTGTGTGTGACCCGACACCAGTGTGTGACGGTGTGTGACCCGACACCAGTGTGTGACTGTGTGTGACCCGACACCAGTGTGTGACGGTGTGTGACCCGACACCAGTGGGTGATGGTGTGACCCGACACCAGTGTGTGACGGTGTGTGATCCGACATCAGTGTGTGACGGTGTGTGACCCGACACCAGTGTGTGACGGTGTGTGACCCGACACCAGTGTGTGACGGTGTGTGACCCGACACCAGTGTGTGACGGTGTGTGACCCGACACCAGTGTGTGACGGTGTGACCCGACACCAGTGTGTGACGGTGTGTGATCCGACATCAGTGTGTGACGGTGTGTGACCCGACACCAGTGTGTGACGGTGTGTGATCCGACATCAGTGTGTGACGGTGTGTGACCCGACACCAGTGTGTGATGGTGTGACCCGACACCAGTGTGTGACGGTGTGTGACCCGACACCAGTGTGTGATGGTGTGACCCGACACCAGTGTGTGACGGTGTGTGATCCGACATCAGTGTGTGACTGTGTGTGATCCGACACCAGTGTGTGATGGTGTGACCCGACATCAGTGTGTGACGGTGTGTGACCCGACACCAGTGTGTGATGGTGTGACCCGACACCAGTGTGTGACGGTGTGTGATCCGACATCAGTGTGTGACTGTGTGTGATCCGACACCAGTGTGTGATGGTGTGACCCGACATCAGTGTGTGACGGTGTGTGACCCGACACCAGTGTGTGATGGTGTGACCCGACATCAGTGTGTGACGGTGTGTGATCCGACATCAGTGTGTGATGGTGTGACCCGACACCAGTGTGTGATGGTGTGACCCGACACCAGTGTGTGATGGTGTGTGATCCGACATCAGTGTGTGACCCGACACCAGTGTGTGATGGTGTGACCCGACACCAGTGTGTGACGGTGTGTGATCCGACACCAGTGTGTGATGGTGTGACCCGACACCAGTGTGTGACGGTGTGTGACCCGACACCAGTGTGTGACGGTGTGTGATCCGACATCAGTGTGTGACGGTGTGTGATCCGACATCAGTGTGTGACGGTGTGTGATCCGACATCAGTGTGTGACGGTGTGTGACCCGACACCAGTGTGTGATGGTGTGACCCGACACCAGTGTGTGACGGTGTGTGATCCGACATCAGTGTGTGACGGTGTGTGACCCGACACCAGTGTGTGATGGTGTGACCCGACATCAGTGTGTGACGGTGTGTGACCCGACACCAGTGTGTGACGGTGTGTGATCCGACATCAGTGTGTGACGGTGTGTGATCCGACATCAGTGTGTGACGGTGGGTGACCCGACACCAGTGTGTGATGGTGTGTGACCCGGCACCAGTGTGTGATGGTGTGTGACCCGACACCAGTGTGTGACGGTGTGTGACCCGACACCAGTGTGTGACGGTGTGTGACCCGACACCAGTGTGTGACGGTGTGTGATCCGACATCAGTGTGTGACGGTGTGTGACCCGACACCAGTGTGTGATGGTGTGACCCGACACCAGTGTGTGACGGTGTGTGACCCGACACCAGTGTGTGATGGTGTGACCCGACACCAGTGTGTGATGGTGTGTGACCCGACACCAGTGTGTGACGGTGTGTGACCCGACACCAGTGTGTGACGGTGTGTGACCCGACACCAGTGTGTGATGGTGTGTGACCCGACACCAGTGTGTGACGGTGTGTGACCCGACACCAGTGTGTGACGGTGGGTGACCCGACACCAGTGTGTGACTGTGTGTGACCCGACACCAGTGCCTGACAGTGTGTGACCTGATAACAGTATCTGACTGTGTGTGGCGGTGTGTGACCCGACACCAGTATCTGACTGTGTGTGATGGTGTGTGACCCGACACCAGTGTGTGACGGTGTGTGACCCGACACCAGTGCCTGACAGTGTGTGACCTGATAACAGTATCTGACTGTGTGTGGCGGTGTGTGACCCGACACCAGTATCTGACTGTGTGTGATGGTGTGTGACCCGACACCAGTGTGTGACGGTGTGTGACCCGACACCAGTGCCTGACAGTGTGTGACCTGATAACAGTATCTGACTGTGTGTGGCGGTGTGTGACCCGACACCAGTATCTGACTGTGTGTGATGGTGTGTGACCCGACACCAGTGTGTGACGGTGTGTGACCCGACACCAGTGCCTGACAGTGTGTGACCTGATAACAGTATCTGACTGTGTGTGGCGGTGTGTGACCCGACACCAGTATCTGACGGTGTATGACGGTGTGTGACCTGACACCAGTATCTGACGGTGTGTGATGGTGTGTGACCTGACACCAATGTGTGACGGTGTGTCATGCCGGCAGGAGTTTAAGGCGCTGCTCTCCGGCTCGCCGCCGATGCGGCAGCGGCTGGAGCTGGCCGTGGCCGCCAGTCAGCAGCTGAAGGCGGCACGTGTCCAGCAGGCGCTGGCCAAGCCCGCCGCGCCGCTCACCACACCGTCGGCCACCATCAAACTCAAGATGGACTTCAGCAACTTCTCGTGAGCGGCCGAGCTGTATCGGGAGCGCAGCTGCCGTCAAGTGTCCGCCCGGTGGTGTGGGTGTGACCGGTGTCACGTGACTGGCCGAGCTGTGTCGGGAGCGCAGCTGCCGTCAAGTGTCCGCCCGGTGGTGTGGGTGTGGCCGGTGTCACGTCACTGGCCGAGCTGTGTCTGGAGCGCAGCTGCCGTCAAGTGTCCGCCCGGTGGTGTGGGTGTGGCCGGTGTCACGTCACTGGCCGAGCTGTGTCTGGAGCGCACCTGCCGTCAAGTGTCCGCCCGGTGGTGTGGGTGTGACCGGTGTCACGTGACTGGCCGAGCTGTGTCTGGAGCGCAGCTGCCGTCAAGTGTCCGCCCGGTGGTGTGGGTGTGACCGGTGTCACGTGACTGGCCGAGCTGTGTCTGGAGCGCAGCTGCCGTCAAGTGTCCGCCCGGTGGTGTGGGTGTGGCCGGTGTCACGTGACTGGCCGAGCTGTGTCTGGAGCGCACTGCCGTCAAGTGTCCGCCCGGTGGTGTGGGTGTGACCGGTGTCACGTGACTGGCCGAGCTGTGTCGGGAGTGGAGCTGCCGTCAAGTGTCCGCCCGGTGGTGTGGGTGTGGCCGGTGTCACGTGACTGGCCGAGCTGTGTCGGAGCGCAGCTGCCGTCAAGTGTCCGCCCGGTGGTGTGGGTGTGGCCGGTGTCACGTGACTGGCCGAGCTGTGTCGGGAGCGCAGCTGCCGTCAAGTGTCCGCCCGGTGGTGTGGGTGTGACCGGTGTCACGTGACTGGCCGAGCTGTGTCTGGAGCGCAGCTGCCGTCAAGTGTCCGCCCGGTGGTGTGGGTGTGACCGGTGTCACGTGACTGGCCGAGCTGTGTCGGGAGCGCAGCTGCCGTCAAGTGTCCGCCCGGTGGTGTGGGTGTGACCGGTGTCACGTGACTGGCCGAGCTGTGTCGGGAGCGCAGCTGCCGTCAAGTGTCCGCCCGGTGGTGTGGGTGTGACCGGTGTCACGTGACTGGCCGAGCTGTGTCTGGAGTAGAGCTGCCGTCAAGTGTCCGCCCGGTGGTGTGGGTGTGACCGGTGTCACGTGACTGGCCGAGCTGTGTCTGGAGCGCAGCTGCCGTCAAGTGTCCGCCCGGTGGTGTGGGCGTGGCCGGTGTCACGTGACTGGCCGAGCTGTGTCGGGAGCGCAGCTGCCGTCAAGTGTCCGCCCGGTGGTGTGGGTGTGGCCGGTGTCACGTGACTGGCCGAGCTGTGTCGGGAGCGCAGCTGCCGTCAAGTGTCCGCCCGGTGGTGTGGGTGTGACCGGTGTCACGTCACTGGCCGAGCTGTGTCGGGAGCGCAGCTGCCGTCAAGTGTCCGCCCGGTGGTGTGGGTGTGACCGGTGTCACGTCACTGGCCGAGCTGTGTCGGGAGCGCAGCTGCCGTCAAGTGTCCGCCCGGTGGTGTGGGTGTGGCCGGTGTCACGTGACTGGCCGAGCTGCCGTCAGTGTCCGCCCGGTGGTGTGGGTGTGGCCGGTGTCACGTGACTGGCCGAGCTGTGTCGGGAGCGCAGCTGCCGTCAAGTGTCCGCCCGGTGGTGTGGGTGTGACCGGTGTCACGTGACTGGCCGAGCTGTATCGGGAGCGCAGCTGCCGTCAAGTGTCCGCCCGGTGGTGTGGGTGTGACCGGTGTCACGTGACTGGCCGAGCTGTATCGGGAGCGCAGCTGCCGTCAAGTGTCCGCCCGGTGGTGTGGGTGTGGCCGGTGTCACTTGACTGGCCGAGCTGCCGTCAAGTGTCCGCCCGGTGGTGTGGGTGTGGCCGGTGTCAGTTGACTGGCCGAGCTGCCGTCAAGTGTCCGCCCGGTGGTGTGGGTGTGGCCGGTGTCACTTGACTGGCCGAGCTGCCGTCAAGTGTCCGCCCGGTGGTGTGGGTGTGGCCGGTGTCACTTGACTGGCCGAGCTGCCGTCAAGTGTCCGCCCGGTGGTGTGGGTGTGGCCGGTGTCACTTGACTGGCCGAGCTGCCGTCAAGTGTCCGCCCGGTGGTGTGGGTGTGGCCGGTGTCACGTGACTGGCCGAGCTGCCGTCAAGTGTCCGCCCGGTGGTGTGGGTGTGGCCGGTGTCACGTGACTGGCCGAGCTGCCGTCAAGTGTCCGCCCGGTGGTGTGGGTGTGGCCGGTGTCACGTCACTGGCCGAGCTGTGTCTGGAGTAGAGCTGCCGTCAAGTGTCCGCCCGGTGGTGTGGGTGTGGCCGGTGTCACGTGACTGGCCGAGCTGCCGTCAAGTGTCCGCCCGGTGGTGTGGGTGTGGCCGGTGTCACGTCACTGGCCGAGCTGCCGTCAAGTGTCCGCCCGGTGGTGTGGGTGTGGCCGGTGTCACGTCACTGGCCGAGCTGTGTCTGGAGTAGAGCTGCCGTCAAGTGTCCGCCCGGTGGTGTGGGTGTGGCCGGTGTCACGTGACTGGCCGAGCTGCCGTCAAGTGTCCGCCCGGTGGTGTGGGTGTGGCCGGTGTCACGTCACTGGCCGAGCTGCCGTCAAGTGTCCGCCCGGTGGTGTGGGTGTGGCCGGTATCACGCCACTCGGCTGTCCCGAGCAGTATGTCCAGTCATTTTCAGTGGAGGGTCAGATGTGAAGTCTTATATTTGTGTCATCAACAATATAAATAATGGTCTCAAATTGTTTAGATTAAATTTATCAGCAAATGAATACTAGTTTTGTTCGGAATGCGCCAGCACTACAAACTTGTGGCTGAATGGATTCGATATGTCGCGGGATCTCTATGAGGCTCTAAAGATGAGCAGTGAATATGTAAACGAAGGGTAAAGTGTCTGATCTGATGTGAATATTGCTCCTGTTAGGCGTCGTGTTCCACTCAACGTTCTCCCATATGGACAGGCCGGTTGCCGATGGCATGCCGTTCGGCTGTCTCGAAAACTGCGTCTTGGTCAGTGGCAGCTGGTGGTGGCTGTGTTTTTGCATGCTAGGAGCGGCCATCTGTGCGTGTTGGCCGTGCTGTGCCAAAGGTTGAGGAGCGGACGTGGCACGTCTCCGGCCCGTCTGTCCACGTTGCCAAACGTGTGGAGCCCCACCCTCCACCACTGTGGTGGTACTACTCGTTCCCTCCCCATGACTCGCTTGGTCGGGGTCGAGGGATATTCTACTGTTGGAGTATGGCCGTGGGTCTGCTAGGAGATATTGTTGAATTGAGACACTGCAAAAACATTTCCTGGGAATGTGACTGGGTCTGCTGGAACATTTCGCTGGCATGTGACCATGGGCCCAGTGAAGCAATCGGTGTCGCAATGGACCGGTGATCGGTTGGAATATTTTGATGATGATCTGGTCGCATCTTTTACAAACCCATGGGTGCAGCCGCTGACAGTTGCCCACTGGTTGTCTGGTACAGCTGCTGACTGTCGCCCACTGGTTGTCTGGTACAGCCGCTGACTGTCGCCCACTGGTTGTCTGGTACAGCCGCTGACTGTCGCCCACTGGTTGTCTGGTACAGCTACTAACTGTCGCCCACTGGTTGTCTGGTACAGCTGCTGACTGTCGCCCACTGGTTGTCTGGTACAGCCGCTGACAGTCGCCCACTGGTTGTCTGGTACAGCGGCTGACTGTCGCCCACTGGTTGTCTGGTACAGCGGCTGACTGTCGCCCACTGGTTGTCTGGTACAGCTGCTGACTGTCGCCCACTGGTTGTCTGGTACAGCCGCTGACAGTCGCCCACTGGTTGTCTGGTACAGCTACTAACTGTCGCCCACTGGGTGCCTGGTACAGCTGCTGACTGTCGCCCACTGGTTGTCTGGTACAGCCGCTGACAGTCGCCCACTGGTTGTCTGGTACAGCGGCTGACTGTCGCCCACTGGTTGTCTGGTACAGCCGCTGACTGTCGCCCACTGGTTGTCTGGTACAGCGGCTGACTGTCGCCCACTGGTTGTCTGGTACAGCCGCTGACTGTCGCCCACTGGTTGTCTGGTACAGCTGCTGACTGTCGCCCACTGGTTGTCTGGTACAGCCGCTGACAGTCGCCCACTCGTTGTCTGGTACAGCTACTAACTGTCGCCCACTGGGTGCCTGGTACAGCCGCTGACTGTCGCCCACTGGTTGTCTGGTACAGCTGCTGACTGTCGCCCACTGGTTGTCTGGTACAGCTGCTGACAGTCGCCCACTGGTTGTCTGGTACAGCTACTAACTGTCGCCCATTGGTTGTCTGGTACAGCCGCTGACTGTCGCCCACTGGTTGTCTGGTACAGCCGCTGACAGTATGAAGGGTGGCCAGTGGTGACGCAGCCGACACTATTGCTATGTATGTGTGATGTTGTTCGGCCCCGGGGATGACGGATGGTTTTGCATGCTGCCAGGAGGCGGTGTGGTGCTCCGATTTGGTTGCGTCTCCGGTGTTCCGACGGGACGAGGAGCCCCTGACTGCGTTGTGATATGGCCGAAAGGTGCTCTAAGAGGTCGGAACCAAAGTCGGCCTGGCGACGTGTGCTGGGCAGTGGCTGGCGTGCACAGCCAGCTGGCTGCCGCTGCTTTACCTCCCTCCCCCCCCTCCTCTCCCAGTGTGTGTACGAGTAGTGTGCGGTGACTCGACGATGGACTGATCGTGATGTACCGGAGGTTGTATTGCTTGGGGGAGAGTAGACGTTAGGGATGAACCGAAAATATACACTTGTTTCATATCAAGCGGTTGTCTGGCATGGAGACGAGTCAGGACGTGCGATGAATTGTGGCTCGGATTTGGCACTGATTGATTTAGTTGGTCGTGTTGTATGCATGCCTCGTAAGCGAAAAAAAAAAAAGAAGAAAGGAGCAGGGATGAGCCACGGGTTTGGCGTTTGCGTTTGCATCTCTCACACTGAGTAGTTGCGAACAGGCTGTATCGTAAGCACGGGCGTTGCCACCGCTAGGGTCCTTGGGACCCAGCCTCCATCTGAGATTTCTTTGGTGGGGTCCGACCCCACCTGGAAATCTGGTAAATTTCGAGAAAATACGGTATATTCCAGAAATTTCCTAGTTTCTGCACTGTAGCAATTTTTTTTTCACTTGACACTTGGTCAGGAGAAACATCTACTTTAGTATTCGTCAAAATTCACAATTTTTCCTTTCACAATTTTCGTGAACAGTTGATCCAGACCAAGACTTTGAGATAATTTATATCTGAGGACTAAGAAAACTATAGGTGTTTCTCTGAGTTGATCGATCGAACGGGTACGGTGGTCGGTGCTGGGATAGATAGTATTTTTTATAACTCTGGGTTCTGGACATAGTATTACTACGGTCTTTCGGTATCTTTTTTCTCGTCTGATAGTAACTTCCTTGTATAGGCTCACCCAGATCTCCATGTGGCCCTTATTATGTCTTCATACTTGGTGTGTTTATGAGATTAATGCTCGTATAGAAAGCAGGGAATATTTTCAGTAATGTCTACTAGGACCAGGGATGTCCAGAGGTGCAAGAGAGCATTTTTCCTTGGATCCCTCCTTCCTGGCAGGTAGAAAATCAGCTTCGGTTGGAATGAAGGGGAAACGGAAAATGGAGGAAAGGTGCAGGTTTTCGAGTAAAATCAAACGTTCATAGTACCTACATCACATTTTTTAAGTCGTGATGGTCACTTGGTCCGTAATCCGTGGATGCCAAGGTGCCTCAAGCAGTTAGTTTTTATAATTTATGTTTCTTGATTGATACCTAGGAGAAAGTGAGAATAGATGAGCCTCCAGATAAGTTCGGCCACCCCCATTATCTCACCTATGGTGTCATGAGAACCTACAAGCCACCTGCCGACACCTGAAAGGAAGTCTCCATTTGTGTTTGGATGGTGGGTCGGGAGCGGTAAATATCTGGAGAGCCTTGAAAAAAATAGTGTTTTTTAAGATCTGAAGTAATTTTTCCTTGACATGGAATTATTTTCTTTAATTGGCAACAGATTGGCTTTGGTGCATAGCGCACAATTGCATGCATGTATTTTATATTGAAGTCCTTTCAAGCCACTTTAGCGTGAGATGATTAGGAAATGTGCAGCCATATTTTATTTGAAGTGTGTTAAATATGGGGGCTAGTTGAGCAACCGCGGCCTGGATAGGAACAGCCGCGGTTGAGCCGTTGTCTATTAAGTTGTTGCATGCTGCGGATGTTTTTCTCGTGAATTATGTAATACATTGGCGTAAAATTGTTGTTCAGCCTATTGGCGTTGAGCAGATTGTTATGTTATGGGTTGTGGTGTGACAATATCAGATAGAACGGCGGTGAAAATATAGGTGTAAGTATATTGCGTGGTGCTTTCTGATTGCTACATGCTTCTCCACCATAACACGTGAGGTGACAAAAACTGACTATAGAATGCCTGCAACACTAAAAGCAACCCTACTAAGTAGTCGTCACAGCATTTGTTTACGTAAATAGGGCTTGTGATCAACTTACCCCACCACTAAGATAAACTTTTCCCGCGCCTGAGGTAATTTTAGACAAGGGGAATACATCAGAACAGCTCAAAATATCACTGATTTGTAATTGGTCGGGACAATTTTGACTTTGAAAATTGTGTGCCCAATAGACACTTTCAACTAATAAATATGGCTCAATACAAACGCTCAATGCCTTCCTAGGTAATTTTGTATTCGGTGGTTCACGACGCACTTTATGCAATTGCTAATCGGCGCCGCCCACACTGTTTCGCCGGTGGGCCGCGGGATTGTGAAATGTCCGAGCGTTGCGAGCGTTGAACCCGGCACCTTTGGATTCAGAGTTCAACGCTCTAGCCACTCGGCCATCCCCGCCTCCCAAGAAAGTACAAATTGGCTCAACTTACCTCGACTTCAGACTTCACATACATACCGCCTGAATATCTACTAGGCATGCTTGTACCCTTTAGTAGAGAACTTTTAGAACCACGGCGGCAGCTTTCATCGGTGAATGGGCAAAATACTGCATTAATTAGCTAAAGTATTGAAAAAAAAGATAGTTGATTCGTTAAGGTGTAAAGTAGTTAAGGTAACATAGTTTGTGATGAATATTTTCCCTCTTTTACTCCCCCTTCGAAATTCGGCTGAAGATGTCATTGCTTAAAGTTACATTTGGTCTTTTTCGTGTTCCTTAATCGTAATAATTATAATTCAGGATGTCTTCATTGATGTTGCTCACAAACCGAATTTAGGTTCTGTTGACGGCTGTAGTGCACCGCCGACTTTCCTATTGCAGGGTATTTTCAGGTGACGCCAGAACCGCGTGAGGTCGCTATGATGGGAGAAACGTCACCAAAAAAAACACGCCACCGATGATGCGTTTGGTGGTGGAATGTTGGGGGCTGGGGCGGAGGTACGTTGAGTTAGATCATTTCTAACATATTTGAGTAAGTAAGACCAGATTCAAGTTATGTGAAATTGTGTGATGCTTGTAATTGTTCCAACCGATCAAACCTGAATAGCGATCGACGATTCTTCTGCTATTGCGGCCGTAATCACGCAGTCGGATGCAGTCGGACGCAAAACTAGAGATAAGCAAGAAGCGTCGGGAAAGTGGCGTGTGGCTGGCTATCAAGCGGAAGGAACTGATGATAGTCTAAAACATTGGATCATTATATCTATCTGTCATTTGATCATCAATTGTCAAGTCTGTCATTCTAAGGAGGACTTGACAATTATCTACAATCTTAAACTTTCATTATTTGAAGACAATCATTTGCTTACGTTGAATACAGTAGGGGAAACCAGGGTAGCACCGCCATCGGAGTAATACCGCCCATTTCTCTCCGAGCAGAATTTTATTTTTTAAAACTGACTGTCCGCTGACGGTCATTTTCGTTCAGTGTCGCACGTGAGACGCACAGAAAATGTAAGCTTCCGGATTGAACTGGTTTTCTATGAATAATATTGCATTATCCATTTGTTTTGGTATGCAGTTACAAGAACACTCAATGCTTATCAATCAGTGTCGGTGGGTTTCAAGAAAGTCTGATTCGGAAGTACAGCATGTATATCAGTAGCATTGCAGAGTGAATCAAGAGCAAGCAAGGTTTTGGCGCCAATATCATGCTGCAAAATCGTCCCGTTGTCAAAGTCTATTAAAGCGATCGGGGTGACGCCGCCCACCTTGACGGGGCTGCCCCGCACCGGACGGGGCTGCCCGCACCGGACGCTCTAAATAGAGAGAAGGATACCTGGGCATGTCCCCCTCTTCCATGGAAAGGTGGCGCCCCTCTGACCGGGAAATGGCACCCCTCCGAGATGCTGCAATGCATCACCTCCCCTACCCGTTTAGCGGATTTTTCAGCCAAAGACGAACCTCTCAGAGGAATAGGTGCCCTCTTGAGAGGAAAAGCGCTCCTGAGAGGAATAGGTGTCCTTTCAGTATGCACCAGTGCAAACGCCGACCCCTCCCAGCTCGATGAAGTTTCAGCCAATGGCTGAAAATGCATTGAGCTGAGAATTCATTGAAAATTCATTGAACCGGGGCCTTTCACAGTGGCTCCCATCCGGGAAATGGCGCCCTCGAAACGATTATCGCATGCTCTCTTTCACTTTTTCGTGAACAATTACCTCAACTTCAATTTTCTTCACTCAATACAGTAAAAATAAAAACGCGGTAGTTGACCGGACATGAGGTCAGTAACCTTAGCAGTACTTAAAATCTCGGAGAGAGCAGAGTTGTTCGCCGTGATGAAAGAAAAGCATGGTCTGAGTGTGATGTTGATATGTTGCAACTATTCCGAATGACGGCACTTTGAAGATTTTGGAAAATTCCCCTCTTTAGCCTATCGCAGGTCAATGACGAACCTTCTTAGCCTGAAATTTTTCCAAGATATGCAAAACAGATGCATAAGAAAGTGCAAACCTTCGCGTCTTCGCGTCTTTGTGTCATATTTTGTGTCTATTCGTTCGGCCGCTATCCCCGAAAAACACGAGGAGGTCTGGGGGCTCTCGGGAGCCTGCTCTCGGTCCGGCGAGAGTTAATACATCAGCACAATACCAGTATTCCATTGCAGACATCAGCAAGAGCTAAATACAAGGAATACACTTCCCCTACACGTTAATTGGTACCCTCTACCAATTTCATGTGTCATCCAGTGCTTCATGCCGCTAAATGTGCCATATTGTACCCAACACGACTCCTTACAACTTCAGTAAATGCAGTAGCGCAACCAGGGGGGCAAGGGGCCATGCCCCCCCCCCCCCCGAAATTTTTTGGGGGCCCGCTCCGAGCCAGGGGCCAGCGAAGCGGGCCCCTGGCTCGGAGTGGGCTACCCTACTCAGAGCCCTGGCTAGGGGCCCGCGAAGCGGATCTGTGGCTCGAATCAGGGGAAACTAAAATAAACCTTTTGAACCAACTGAAAATCTGGGGGCCCGTTTTAACCAGGGCCCGCCTCGAACCGGGGCCCATTTTGATTCAGGGGCCCGCATTGAACCAATAGCCCGCTTAGAACCAGGGGCCCGCTTCAACCTGGGGCCCTGTCTTGAACCAGGGGCTCTCTGGAACCATGGGCCCGCTTCGAACCGGGCCCACTTTGATCCAGGGGCCCGCATTGAACCAATAGACCGCTTAGAACCAGGGGCCCGCTTTTACCTGGGGCCCGCCTCGAACCGGGGCCCATTTTGATTCAGGGGCCCTCATTGGACCAATAGCCCGCTTAGAACCAGGGGCCCGCTTTTACCTGGGGCCCGCCTCGAACCGGGGCCCATTTTGATTCAGGGGCCCGCATTGAACCAATAGCCCGCTTAGAACCAAGGGCCCGCTTCAACCTGGGGCCCTGTCTTGAACCAGGGGCTCTGTGGAACCAGGGGCCCGCTTCGAACCGGGCCCACTTTGATCCAGGGACCCGCATTGAACCAATAGCCCGCTTAGAACCAGGGGCCCGCTTTTACCTGGGGCCCGCTCACATAGGGGCCCGCTCAAAAGTAAGTGCATGTTTTCCGCAGACTTTTTAAAAACATGAGGGGGGCCCGCTTGCGAGGGGGCCCGCTCTCCAACCCTGCCCCCCCCGAACTGAAATCCTGGTTGCGCCACTGAGTAAATGCATTGGTGGTATTTCCCCATGGGCACAATATGTCTTTAAAAAATGATATAACATAATATATCAGCAGTCAAATATTTCATTTTTGTTGGAAAACAAGCCCAAAAGCCCAAAGAACGTATCAATATATTAACAGCTAGTATATTTTGTGTAGTTTTCCGGAAAATCCGAAGTGGTTTAAGCGGTCGGGCCTACCACGGCTTCCGCTACTCCCTGCAAATGTGCGTCAGAGTATTTGATCATGTTACGTTTTCAGTAAATGTTGACAGCCGTTGTACACCTGAACAGCAGTGACATGCTTCATTCCACCACCAGTTTTTCTTATATCTGAACGGAATGGTATTGTCAAAAAGTAGTCAATAGTTGACAACTAAGCTGAAATGATATTACGCTATGCACATTACCACCTGCATCTTTTGCTTCAACGTTAGGCATGCTTTGTGATCACAAGTTTTACCGCATTACGCTTGCTATTACGTTTTCCCCAAACAAAGCAAGAAGTGGTTAATTTTGATATTATTTCGCTGCTCAGCCAAATAGATTCGTCGTAAAAACTATCCTCCCAAGTAACTCAACTTTAATTATCATGTTTGCTGTTTGTACTTCGCCATCATTATTCACGCATTCATCACGACCACAGGTATTACGGTTTTCGCGAAAGTTGGCAGACAATTTTTGCCGGCAAACTTGAAAAGCAGGTCCTCCCCGTCCTGTGGTGCACCCCGTGTGTGCGGTCCGTGCGACGAAGATGTGCCTGTCGGTACCTGCTCGCAGTCTGCAGATGCGACTGGTGGACAAGACACGTTCCAGCTGGTGTAGCTGGGGGGGGGGGGGTAGCCTGCTTGGGAACGCCGCTCTCACGTCCGCTTTTTTGTCCGCGGGGACGCCGCCAATGACGTGGAAAGCTCGTCTTGGCGACGTAAAAATTGCATCACAATGGGCTGAGATAGGCCGCGCTGCGGGCAGCCTGGGAATCCGACCGGCGGTCGGCACTGAGACTGCGGCTGGCTCTGCCTCGGCGCCGTGTCTGCCGGCGGTCGGCACTGAGACTGCGGCTGGCTCTGCCTCGGCGCCGTGTCTGCCGGCGGTCGGCACTGACACTGCGGCTGGCTCTGCCTCGGCGCCGTGTCTGCCGGCGGTCGGCACTGAGACTGCGGCTGGCTCTGCCTCGGCGCCGGGTCTGCCGGCGGTCGGCACTGAGACTGCGGCTGGCTCTGCCTCGGCGCCGGGTCTGCCGGCGGTCGGCACTGACACTGCGGCTGGCTCTGCCTCGGCACCGTGTCTGCCGGCGGTCGGCACTGAGACTGCGGCTGACTCTGCCTCGGCGCCGTGTCTGCCGGCGGTCGGCACTGAGACTGCGGCTGACTCTGCCTCGGCGCCGTGTCTGCCGGCGGTCGGCACTGAGACTGCGGCTGGCTCTGCCTCGGCGCCGTGTCTGCCGGCGGTCGGCACTGAGACTGCGGCTGGCTCTGCCTCGGCGCCGGGTCTGCCGGCGGTCGGCACTGAGACTGCGGCTGGCTCTGCCTCGGCGCCGTGTCTGCCGGCGGTCGGCACTGAGACTGCGGCTGGCTCTGCCTCGGCGCCGTGTCTGCCGGCGGTCGGCACTGACACTGCGGCTGGCTCTGCCTCGGCGCCGTGTCTGCCGGCGGTCGGCACTGACACTGCGGCTGGCTCTGCCTCGGCGCCGGGTCTGCCGGCGGTCGGCACTGAGACTGCGGCTGGCTCTGCCTCGGCGCCGGGTCTGCCGGCGGTCGGCACTGAGACTGCGGCTGGCTCTGCCTCGGCGCCGTGTCTGCCGGCGGTCGGCACTGAGACTGCGGCTGGCTCTGCCTCGGCGCCGGGTCTGCCGGCGGTCGGCACTGACACTGCGGCTGGCTCTGCCTCGGCGCCGGGTCTGCCGGCGGTCGGCACTGAGACTGCGGCTGGCTCTGCCTCGGCACCGTGTCTGCCGGCGGTCGGCACTGACACTGCGGCTGGCTCTGCCTCGGCGCCGGGTCTGCCGGCGGTCGGCACTGAGACTGCGGCTGGCTCTGCCTCGGCGCCGGGTCTGCCGGCGGTCGGCACTGACACTGCGGCTGGCTCTGCCTCGGCGCCGGGTCTGCCGGCGGTCGGCACTGAGACTGCGGCTGACTCTGCCTCGCGCCTGGTCTGCCGGCGGTCGGCACTGAGACTGCGGCTGACTCTGCCTCGGCGCCGGGTCTGCCGGCGGTCGGCACTGAGACTGCGGCTGGCTCTGCCTCGGCGCCGTGTCTGCCGGCGGTCGGCACTGAGACTGCGGCTGACTCTGCCTCGGCGCCGTGTCTGCTGGCGGTCGGCACTGAGACTGCGGCTGGCTCTGCCTCGGCGCCGTGTCTGCCGGCGGTCGGCACTGAGACTGCGGCTGACTCTGCCTCGGCGCCGGGTCTGCCGGCGGTCGGCACTGAGACTGCGGCTGGCTCTGCCTCGGCGCCGTGTCTGCCGGCGGTCGGCACTGAGACTGCGGCTGGCTCTGCCTCGGCGCCGTGTCTGCCGGCGGTCGGCACTGAGACTGCGGCTGGCTCTGCCTCGGCGCCGGGTCTGCCGGCGGTCGGCACTGAGACTGCGGCTGGCTCTGCCTCGGCGCCGTGTCTGCCGGCGGTCGGCACTGAGACTGCGGCTGGCTCTGCCTCGGCGCCGGGTCTGCCGGCGGTCGGCACTGAGACTGCGGCTGGCTCTGCCTCGGCGCCGGGTCTGCCGGCGGTCGGCACTGAGACTGCGGCTGGCTCTGCCTCGGCGCCGGGTCTGCCGGCGGTCGGCACTGAGACTGCGGCTGACTCTGCCTCGGCGCCGGGTCTGCCGGCGGTATGTACCGAGCCGCCCGTGGTGCCGCGCGTAATGACCGACGCCAGCCACCACCAGCTCTGACGGCCGGCTCGGCGGTGGTAGGTACCGAGCTGCCCGTGGTACCACCACCAGCTCCGCAGCTGAAGCCCGGTCAGCTGACGGCCGGGTTGGCGGTGGTAGGTACCGAGCTGCCCGTGGTACCACCACCAGCTCCACAGCTGAAGCCCGGTCCGCTGATGGGGGGGGGGGGGTCGGCGGTGGTAGGTGCCGAGCTGCCCATGGTACCACCACCAGCTCCACAGCTGAAGCCCGATCCGCTGATGGGGGGGGGTCGGCGGTGGTAGGTACCGAGCTGCCCGTGGTGCCACCACCAGCTCCGCAGCTGAAGCCCGGTCAGCTGACGGCCGGGTTGGCGGTGGTAGGTGCCGAGCTGCCCGTGGTACCACCACCAGCTCCACAGCTGAAGCCCGGTCAGCTGACGGCCGGGTTGGCGGCGTCCCTGGACGTGCCATGTCTGATGTCCATGCAGACGTCCGTATGGATCAATTAAGCCGGAGACAAAACACCGGTGAACGCTGGCGCATTGCATGCGGCACACGCTAAGTCGCACCTGCGGCCCGCCATCTCGACGAAGGTAATCTGCTGGGAGCAGAGCTGTACGCCACTTCGCCCGTTTCAAATCAGCTCGCTTCCCACGTCCTTGACTTTGTCTTTGTTGGTGGCCTGAGCCGGACGTTAGGGTATGCTGAGGCTGGACCAGGGCTGTTTTAGGTACACAGAAGATGACCATGTCCTCAGCTGGTATATGCATGAGGTATTAGGGCGGATCATACTCCGGTGCCAAAATGAATTTGAAAGAAATTTTAACATGAAGGTGTCTAAATGATGTAGTTTTTCATAAGGAATTCAAATATTAGGTTATATTTTGGATAGGACACCCATGACCTACATCAATCATGTAGTTTTGAATCGCAAATTCTGCCCTTTCGAGCCCCTTTTTAAGATATTAAAAGATATGAGGGAAATTATATATATTGACAAAGTCAAATCAAGTATTAACAGGTGAACTGCATGCACATCACTGGATACAATTACAAGGAACAATTCGTGACTTCCTGAACTTTGCCAGGTTGCATACGTCCTGCTTTGACTCATTCTTGGACATCAGCCTCCTACTGGTCTCCTGAGCCCTGATCCCTCCATACCTCTTTTCCTGTGCGAAGTACTTAGCAGAAGCATCAGTCACCATTTTAACAACTCTCAATAAGTCGTGTGTGGCAAGGCCAGCTGAGCACCTCCATGGGGGTGTTGAAGTTCTTCATCTCTGAGGTGCTTGGGGAGCAGATGAGAGGTGGCTCTGACACGAAATCTGACCAGCTGATCAAGTTGACAATGCTGAAAGCATCACTATTGATGTCAGGTGTCCTTTTGATTCTGACAGAGGTCCCTCAGCTAAGTGTCTGGGTCCTCCTCTCCCCTGATGGCGACTCTCTCCACCCCCTCAATCCTCTCCTTTTGATCCTCAGAGCACAGCAATGTTTGGATTATGGCTTCACTGTGGGCATGCCAAACAGATACTCTCGCATCATAAGGTCTAGTACCTCCTTCCCTTGGGACTTGAGACAGTCTAGCTGAAACAGGATGTGTCGAAGCCCTTCCATCCAGGAGTGTTTGATCTCCACAGTGAACCAACATGGATAGTGTAGTCCAATGATGAATTGCACAATGAAATGCAGATTCTTCAGGTTCTTTCCTTTAAGTCCGTGCTTTGACACCCAGAGCCTGAGAAGTCTGCTCGTTGTAATGAGCCAACGGCTGTGGTTCACTGGTCCAATCTCCAACAGGGCCAACCGTGCAGGAAGCACTTTATCCCTGACTGCACGGACAATCTTGGAGCCATAGTGTTGATTAGTTGAGAGATCTTGAACCTTGTTAGGCAGCTTGATCAGTGAAGGGCCAGCAGAGATCCGGGGAAGCTTGGATTGATATTCAAGTATGTAGCAGAATCAAGAAGCTTTCCTATTTGCTCGGAAAATGTGTTGTTTAACAGAGTATGGGCATCAAGGTCAACAACGAGACGGCGCAAGGGAAGTTCAACAGTGTGCAGGCTGCACACCAATTCCATATGAGCTTTCTCCCCAGGTGCAGCTGCAGCTTCCACATTACTTCAGCATTCATACCCGTGTTCACATTTGTTGAGTCTCCTCCAATGGCCCACAAGGTCTTATCGAAATCCCTGTCTTTCAGGCAGGAAAACAGGCCCTTGGCAATCTACTCAGCATGTGACTCCTCTTTAGTTCCTTTCTCTGAGGTAAAGTGGAGCAGATAATAGCTGCCAGGTTCACTAGCAACAACATAGTGTTCTCCTCTGATCTGTGCGCAGGAAAAGATTGTCAGCTTCCATCTAATCCATCACCACACTGGTCAGGTCAATCCGCCCATCAATGAGGATGCAGGATTGTAATCTCATCAGTTGTTCTGTACCCTCGCTGCAGGCTCACGGGCAATTTCAGGGAAGAGCCAAACTTCAGGGACAAAGTTATCCTCAACACCACTTCTCTCCAATCCCAGATCCCAGCCCTGACGGATCAGGGCTTCCCATTTTGTGGGATCCTTTACGTTCAACCTTCTTTTTTGCCCCTTGATGAAGGCAAGATCTTTCACAGGAATCTTTTCTCTCTTCTACAGGAGCAGTTAATGTGGGCTTGGATGCCACAACTGGTAATTTGACACTTGCAAGCCAAAATATAAAATACCATGTCTAACTTGGCTACGGACCTCGCTTTGGCATCAAGTTTGCCGTTCCCAAGAGAACACTGTACTGCCGAATTCCAGAGCGCAATGAGCTTGGACATGATGATGACATTTTCATCGATAACAGGTAGCCTGAAAAGAGTATTAGCTTTGCTCCACTGACAATCTCAGACCAGGTAGATGTCACTCACAACCTGGTCCTCTGGGTAGTTCTCCTGTCATCTTCACCCTCAAGTGTCTCCCTCAAGTAGATGCCATACCCCAGGATATCCCTCCCAGTTGGCGGTTCAGACACGAATAGCTTCCACCCATGGCCAAAAAGATTACTCAGATGTGGACTTGATGTCTTCCTTGTTCTGACTTGAGACATTTATTTAACTAGTTGATAACTCAACGCAATATGTCATGAAATGTTAATGAATTTCGCATCTATTCCATCCCCTCCCTCCTGGAACAAAATGTCGGACTGGACTCCCTCTCCCAAAACCATAGACTACACAGAGCGACGCGTTGTGACTTCACTTGTATATTGCGCCACAAATATATCCCCGCAACGCCTATAATTTGTTTCGCCAGGAATTGATGCGCCTGAGAGCGTCACCAGCGTTAAATTTAAAACTGAATAGGCTAAGTCGTTTACATTTCGATTTTCACTCGATAAACCTCCTCAAAACACCAATATTATGATTATTGCTGGGCTAGATGGGACAAGAAATCAAATTATATTCATCGGGGAAAAATAGGAAGATAATCCCAAATTTTACAATATTAAACTGCAAATTGATATAGGTTAGGGTTATCCGAATTAAAAATTCAAGTGAGGTTTGTGTTCTCCACACCAAACTGCATTACATTTGAACACCCCTTGCAATTGATTTACAAAAAATGAAAAGTATGACCCTCCCTAATGAGGTACGGGCTCCGATATGTAAATGCAATTAGCGTTTACCACGCAGTTGGCATGAAATGGCCTATGCACTTGCAAGTCACCAGCAGGGACGCCGTGTGTCTCCGGTATGTGACTCTGGTACCCACCTACACGTAATAAGCAAGGACTGTGTCTCCGGTACGTGACTGACCATCTAGACCTAACAAAAAGTTGGGGAGTTTTAGCTCCATTGAGGACAAATTAAGCACCTTGAGCTTAAAAGATCCGATTGCGATTCATTGAGACTGTGCCTACAGGTAGAAGGCAGGCATAACTTGAAACATATGCACACCAATTCGAGCTTAGCTGGAAAAGCACAGGAAGATAACTCACCGCCACTGGATTCGCCACTGCGCCCTGAGCCCCATTAATATGCGCCATGAATCACAAAACTTTCCTCGAGTGGGCAGCAAGGTTGGTGATGATCTGCAGCCCTCGGGCCTGTTCAGGTCAGCCCGCGGGTGTGTTCAGGTCGAGGTTGGTGATGATATACAGCCCGCGGGTGTGCTCAGGTCGAGGTTGGTGATGATCTGTAGCCCGCGGATGTATTCAGGTCGAGGTTGGTGATGATGTACAGCCCGCGGGTGTGCTCAGGTCGAGGTTGGTGATGATCTGTAGCCCGCGGATATATTCAGGTCGAGGTTGGTGATGATCTGTAGCCTGTGGGTGTGTTCAGGACGAGGTTGGTGATGATATGCAGCCCGCGGATATATTCAGGTCGAGGTTGGTGATGATCTGTAGCCTGTGGGTGTGTTCAGGTCGAGGTTGGTGATGATCTGCAGCCCGCGGATGTATTCAGGTCGAGGTTGGTGATGATCTGTAGCCTGTGGGTGTGCTCAGGTCGAGGTTGGTGATGATATGCAGCCCTCGGGTGTGTTCAGGTCGAGGTTGGTGATGATCTACAACCTGCGGGTGTGTTCAGGTCAGCTAGCGGATATGTTCAAACTGACGTCGTGATATTGTTGCTTTGTGAAGGATTTCGAAGCAACTTGAGGCTGCGGGTATGCTGCTGACATTGTGGATACATAGCAGTGATCTGTGGTTTATGGCTATGCCTGGTGACGGACAACGGAACCATTCAGAGACAAATCGTCGGCTTCGCAATTCGGCAATGCTCTAGGAATTTCGCGTTAAACTTAATCTAGTCACGACCCATGTCATATTGGAGGTATGGGTTCCCCGTCAGTGGGATGGGGATGGGGATGGCTAACACCAACGGTCAGGTTGAAAGAGCCTATGCCTCGAATACTTGGAAATTGTTTGAGAAAATAAACCAACTCTCGCCATTTAAAAGCAACAGTAGGGCAAGTGTTTTTATTCATGTGTTTCCTCTTTTCCCAGCACAACGTAGCTTTTGTTCCGCAGGTGCTCGGTAATTTCAGAAGCACCATTGGGTGTGGACAGCCGCTTGTTGCTGGCTGAAATGTGTTCATGCTCGCTACCAGCGAACACTGATCGCAGGAAATCAGCTTGCGACCATCACCATCGTCAACACCAGAGTTTGGCACGGGAACTTGCATTGGCCAAGCTAGCAGCATATTGATGCATTCAGGTTGCCATGAGAGACTTAGATAATCGCGATGTTGAACTCCTCAATTTTTATATAATTTAGTACTTGGGTAGTTCTCGACGAGGTGGCCATGCTGTGCATAAAAGTTGATTGTTCGTAACCGCTGAGCGAATCGACGTGAAATGCTTCGCGCACGACCATTGTGCAACACAATCGCGACATATGCTTAGTCAGATTAATATTCAATGCTTCTAGAGAAGATTCACATAAATTCCGGTCCTGATAGCATCTAATCTCCTCCTCGTCCCAAAAACGTCAGACGAGGTGCAAAAGCTGCTGGCCTGTCCTAAGGACGCCAGACGAGGTATAAAAGCTGCTGGTCTGTTCTAAGGACGCCAGACGAGGTATAAAAACTGCTGGCCTCTCCTAAGGGTGCCAGGCGAGGTACAAAAGCTGCTGGCCTTTTGTAGTTTTTGTACTAAGGACGCCAGACCTCGTATAGAAGCTGCTGGCCTGTCCCAAGGACGCCAAACGAGGTATCAAAGCTGCTGGCCTGTCCCAAGGACGCCAGGCGAGGTATCAAAGCTGCTGGCCTGTCCTGAGGAAGCGAAACGAGGTATACAAGCTGCTGGCCTGTCCCAAGGACGTCAGACGAGGTATCAAAGCTGCTGGCCTGTCCTAAAGCCTGTCCAAGTCACAGGCTACGAGATCGGACCGCTCGCACCAAAATGAAAATTGGCAAAGAGGTAGTCCTAAAGCTGTCGATTGTGATTACGGATACACCTCTTAGTTTTTGCGCTCGTTCATGATAATCAGCATGTCGATAACTGCCTATGCACACATTTTCAGGCGTGTATGTGTAGCACGACGTTGATGTGCCGTGACATTTAACCTGACATAATTTAGTTTTTCATCCAGCTTGCCCGACGGTTTGTGCCCATGGTGATCAGTGGTCAGTTAACTATTCATATCCCATTTTTAGGTCGATCTGATTTGCAATAAAGGAAAGAACGTCTGTATAGGACGTCTGTATAGGATGCGACAAGCCGGCTAATATCCTCATGCTGATCAGGATGGTGTATTTTATAATATTGCATGCGTTCATGTTGATAATTCCGGAAAACATTTTAACTGAATCTTAACGACATATAATTGAAGTCTTTTTAGCACAATCTTTATTTTTAGTACATCCTATTGAAATGTGACTTTGACCATCATTGGAGGTAATCAATATCAATGAAAATTAAATGATTTGCTCAGTCTTGTAAATTATTTTGAGAACAACACTATGCATCTTTGCCAGTGAAATTGTGATTGTCCGTCTGAATGAACTGAAGTTTTCGTTATCCATGCAGGTCACAACACCATTGAAATGAGAACCAGTTACGCTGAATGATTTGTGGTCGCAAATCAGTGCCATGTGTAATATTTTCAGCAACATCAAGAAAATCTGATCAAAAACATTCAAGTACCATCACTCGTATAGATCACAAACATCAATGCAAAGTCGTACGAAATGCGTAGTCAAACGTTTCGAGCAGCACAGTTTGTGGCGCTTGAGGTGAAATCGCTGCTGTCAAGTGGTTGACCCTGGTGCTGGATAACCCCTGCTTATTCACAAATATGAATGATAAACCACATGACCAAGGCTTCTTGTCAAGTGCATCAATGTGCATAATTAATATCTTTTTCAGCGATATCATAGTAGTCGCTGAGGTGATACTTGGATCATGTCACCCACCCAGTGGCGACTTGTTGCGCTGGTTTTGCCCTTGTAATTCGGGAGCATCGCCAAACATCCGGAGTCAACGCTAGGATACTTCCATGGAAATCCACTTATTATTAATAGTGACGTAGCAACTCGTAGTATCTGCCTATGTGCAGACGTGCATAAGAGGACTTTGACACATCCAGCACTGAAATGATGAATGTTAAACAATTGAAAAATAAAAATAAAATAACATCGTTGCCTATATCGGAACATCACTATGCATTTTTTCGTGTTCCATCCTGACGATTTCCAACAAATTTCTATCGGCTGAACTAACCAACAGAAAACAACCCTAATTATCTTTAAGTATATAAAGTGACATTTGGAAAGTATCCCATCCCAATAAAGTGACATTTGGAAAGTAGCTGTGCCTGTTGCTTCCCTTCACTTACCTTGTTACACGTGCAACATCCCTGGCTGGCTTGGAGTATCTGATCTCCAGCTCTTATTGCTATCCTCCTTCCAATCAAAATGACGCGCCCCAACCCCCGTCTGCAGGCGTTTGTGTGCCGGTGTCAGTGGCCTCGCAGTTCTCTGGGGTCCTGTTAACGTCTAACCGTGACGCTACAGCCGGCGGCGGAGCAGCAGACAGACGCCGGTCTGCAGCGGCTCCGCCGGCACCACGGCAGACGACACCCGTCTGCAGCGGCAGCTGCGCACTTTTTCGCTGGCTGCGCTGCGTACTTGTAGAATCCGGCCACCATTAGACCGAAGAATCCGGTGCGCGTCACACAAACCGGTGTGTTTAATTACGGCTGATGGAGACGGCGGCCTCCCCACCTCAGCTGCGGTGTGGTGGTAACGGCGACCTCCCCACCTCAGCTGCTGAATGGTGGTAACGGCGACCTCCCCACCTCAGCTGCGGTGTGGTGGTAACGGCAACCTCCCCACCTCAGCTGCTGTATGGTGGTAACGGCGACCTCCCCACCTCAGCTGCGGTGTGGTGGTAACGGCGACCTCCCCACCTCAGCTGCGGTGTGGTGGTAACGGCGACCTCCCCACCTCAGCTGCGGTGTGGTGGTAACGGCGGCCTCCCCACCTCAGCTGCTGTGTGGTGGTAACGGGGGTCTCCCCACCTCAGCTGCTGTGTGGTGGTAACGGGGGTCTCCCCACCTCAGCTGCTGTGTGGTGGTAACGGAGTCTCCCCACCTCAGCTGCGGTGTGGTGGTAACGGGGTCTCCCCACCTCAGCTGCTGTGTGGTGGTAACGGTGGCCTCGCCACCTCAGCTACTGTGTGGTGGTAACGGGGTCTCCCCACCTCAGCTGCGGTGTGGTGGTAACGGCGACCTCCCCACCTCAGCTGCGGTGTGGTGGTAACGGCGGCCTCCCCACCTCAGCTGCTGTGTGGTGGTAACGGCGACCTCCCCACCTCAGCTGCGATGTGGTGGTAACGGCGGCCTCCCCAACTCAGCTGCTGTGTGGTGGTAACGGGGTTTCCCCATCTCAGCTGCTGTGTGGTGGTAACGGGGGTCTCGCCACCTCAGCTGCTGTGTGGTGGTAACGGTGGCCTCCCCACCTCAGCTGCGGTGTGGTGGTGACGGCGACCTCCCCACCTCAGCTGTGGTGTGGTGGTAACGGGGGTCTCCCCACCTCAGCTGCGGTGTGGTGGTAACGGTGGCCTCCCCACCTCAGCTGCGGTGTGGTGGTGACGGCGACCTCCCCACCTCAGCTGTGGTGTGGTGGTAACGGGGGGTCTCGCCACCTCAGCTGCTGTGTGGTGGTAACGGGGTCTCCCCACCTCAGCTGCTGTGCGGTGGTAACGGGGGTCTCCCAGCTCAGCTGTGGTGTGGTGGTAACGGGGGTCTCGCCACCTCAGCTGCTGTGTGGTGGTAACGGGGTCTCCCCACCTCAGCTGCTGTGTGGTGGTAACGGGGGTCTCCCCACCTCAGCTGTGGTGTGGTGGTAACGGTGGCCTCGCCACCTCAGCTGCTGTGTGGTGGTAACGGGGTCTTCCCACCTTAGCTGTGGTGTGGTGGTAACGGCGGCCTCCCCACCTCAGCTGCTGTGTGGTGGTAACGGCGACCTCCCCACCTCAGCTGCGATGTGGTGGTAACGGCGGCCTCCCCACCTCAGCTGCTGTGTGGTGGTAACGGGGGTTTCCCCATCTCAGCTGCTGTGTGGTGGTAACGGGGGGTCTCCCCACCTCAGCTGCGGTGTGGTGGTAACGGTGGCCTCCCCACCTCAGCTGCGGTGTGGTGGTAACGGCGACCTCTCCACCTCAGCTGCGGTGTGGTGGTAACGGGGGTCTCCCCACCTCAGCTGCGGTGTGGTGGTAACGGGGGTCTCCCCACCTCAGCTGCTGTGTGGTGGTAACGGCGACCTCCCCACCTCAGCTGCGGTGTGGTGGTAACGGGGGTCTCGCCACCTCAGCTGCTGTGTGGTGGTAACGGGGGTCTCCCCACCTCAGCTGCTGTGTGGTGGTAACGGCGGTCTCCCCACCTCAGCTGCGGTGTGGTGGTAACGGGGGTCTCGCCACCTCAGCTGCTGTGTGGTGGTAACGGGGGTCTCCCCACCTCAGCTGCTGTGTGGTGGTAACGGGGGTCGCCCCACCTCAGCTGCGGTGTGGTGGTAACGGTGGCCTCCCCACCTCAGCTGCGGTGTGGTGGTAACGGGGGTCTCGCCACCTCAGCTGCTGTGTGGTGGTAACGGGGGTCTCGCCACCTCAGCTGCTGTGTGGAGGTAACGGGGGTCTCGCCACCTCAGCTGCTGTGTGGTGGTGACGGCCGGGACTGCGGCACTGGCGTCAACGACAGCCGGCAGATATATCCCGGCACATATATCCCGGCAACTATATCCCGGCATATATATCCCGGCAGATATATCCCGGCACATATATCCCGGCACATATATCCCGGCACATATATCCCGGCACATATATCCCGGCACATATATCCCGGCAGATATATCCCGGCAGATATATCCCGGCACATATATCCCGGCACATATATCCCGGCACATATATCCCGGCACACATATCCCGGCATATACATCCCGGCAGATATATCCCGGCACATATATCCTGGCACATATATCCCGGCACATATATCCCGGCACATATATCCCGGCACATATATCCCGGTACATATATACCGGCACATATATCCCGGCACATATATCCAGGCACATATATCCCGGCAGATATATTCCGGCAGATGTGTCCTCGGGAATGTGCTCCCGACAAGCACAAGATGCCCGATAACCGATAATGTTTCGAGAGAGGCCTACTGAAGATATGGGATCCAACCGTTTCTAGGTTAGGAAGGTGGCAATCATTAAACCTTCTGTGGTTGTACAACAGAGTGACAGCAAAGTATCGTGTGTGCGATATAATTTAAGAAACGTTGATATAACCAAAGACTCTTGGTCCAATATGTGTTTCACAATCGATGCATGCACAGGTGTAGCGCTGGAGATCTCTCATGAAGACACGGTGTCCATGTCCTTATTTTCGAAACATTTTGTCATACAAAAATGTGACATCAGTCATTTATGGCATATTGCTTACGTTAGAAGTGTTCACGTTCTTGGCAGAGAGGGTGCACTAGCGTCAGAACCTATTGTCAACCTGGTTGCATGTGTCCAGCGCTCTGGTCTCGTGTTTGAATGGCCTTTCTATGTGGACAAAATGTGTTTAGTGTTTAGCCGACCCCAGACGGTTCGATTTGATTAAGCATCCGCTGGCATATGTTCAATGGTGTAAGCCTCCTTAAAATCAAGTCACCCCCGCAATGATGCGACTGTTATATTATGGTACTTTAGTTTCACAAAATGTAAACCAAGCCAATATGCAGTGCGGCTCTGTCCAACAGAATGTTATCACCAGGTGACACCAGCCGCATGCCCAGTCAACCTCTGGCCATCAACACCACACAAGCCTACCCTGAGCAGCCAAGCAGCCTCTTGTAACACCTCCTATTTGTGTTTGGTAGCAGTCGGCTATAGTCTGTTTCATAGTATGCTGCGTTTTCTATTTCATACGAAAACGACCGCAAGTTATGCCAGCCTACTGGCAGACTGCCAAAACGTAAATATTTATTCTTGTGTTCCTATTCATAAGCAGTGAGGAGCTCCAAGGAAGGACTTTGGGTTATTTTGTGACGCAGTTTTGTAACAGCTGTGTCGCTACCACATTAACCTTTACCCTTGCGGTCTCTGGAGGTCTTTTTACCCCCCCCCCCCCCCTCCCGCCCCCTCAAGGCTTTTCACAGATAAGAAAAGCGGTCCGCGGAAGCGCGCCGAAATTTGGCATACCTTTTTTCCACCTCAATTTGGCATGTTGTGTGACAATTATGAGGTCAGGTCATCCAAGGTTAACGAATTAGTCAAGATGAAGTGAGGTCACCTCTAAAAAGTTAAACCAGTTGTCGCGCTCTAACGGGTAAAGATATTTGAATGAAATTTTCAGCGTTTGCTTGTCTTTATGGATGCAACAACACTCGCCAGGGGTAGTTTTGATTTTTCGTATTCGATGACTTTTTACATACTATACCATTAGGGCTAAAATCGAGAATTCTGGCTCACTTTTAAGGATGGTAAGTTGACTTAAAATGCTGCTTCTCCATACTCTCTACTTATTAAAAACAAATTCATGACATTCAAAGCTCACAATGTTGAGAATTTCCAAAATTTTTTGTTTGTTTAATTTTTGGGTGGAAAAACTTTTTGGGACCATAGTTTATTTCGCCTTCCTTTTCTCATTCAACATACTTCCTTTAAATCCTCAAAATGACCTCTGAGTCCCCAGAGCCAAAAGGCATGACGTCAGTCGTGACCCCATAGTGACGATACTTTTTGATGGGAGAGCATTTTTGGGGTGGTTTGGGTCCCACTTGTCAAGCGCTTTCCGATGACAAGACTTTCGTTTGCGTGCAACGCTTAGTTTGGAGATTAGAGGGTGGCTTGAAATGATCCTCCCCTCCGTGACGGCATGTGAGGATCTGACGGAAAAGACGGAAACGGGTGAAAATCAGATCCATTGAAAATCATTCGGCACAGCGATGCTTTCGGCCTGACAGATACGACAGGAGCCGATTTGGGCACAAATTCCCACCATTTAGTGTTCAAATATCCACGATTCTTTCAGATCTTCAACTCACAATGCCAACCACTGCAGTTCGCCCGCCCACCAGGCCATTCTGGACCCACGGTCAAGCAATGGTCGAGGACTTGCTCTTGGAAAGGAAATCAGATAACACATCGGCGGAAATTCTTGGCACCTTCAGGAAATTCGCCGATCTCAACAATCACAAAGCTCTCGTATTCATGGATGGGTCAAAGCACGAGATAACATATGCGTCGACATCACTGGACCAGGCCTTAGGCTTTCCAAGTGTCTACCGGATAACTTTTCCATCTACACCGCTGAAACACTGTCCATACTGGCTGCTAACTCCATTCTAAAGAAGCGCAAAGCGTGAAGCGTGGTAATTTGTTCCGATTCCAAATTAGTCCTTCAGTCAATTAGCAACACACATGACTGCCTATATCCAGTCATTGATCGAATCCAAGAAGCCGTGGCCCTCAACGTAAACAATTTTTATTTCCTCCGGATTCCGGGCCATCATGCAACACGTCACTGCGACACCTGCAAACCACATTAAGCATAGGCCGCATCCCGCTGCACTGTAGTAGTCTTGACGCTCAAAGACAATCACTTAAGGCCTCCGGCCAAAAATGGCTCATCGTCCTCTCGGTTCCATCGCTTCTGGGTGACAAGCACCCAGAACTCATCCAATTACTATTTGGTTATCTGTACGCCACCAAACTAGCAGGAGCATTGTAGACACCAACTAACATGCACTCCAACAATCACTGTGTGCCTGCACGAAACACATAGCAGTAACGTAAATAGCCGTCCACGAATAGCATCGGACGTACATGAGCCGATTTGTTTTCCCATTCGGAATACATAGCTACCTAGCGGTGCCATCGGACGTAGATGAGCCATGCAATTCACAACGATAAACGATTGCCTAGAGGTGCAACGGACGTAGATGAGCTGAATTGCCAAACACCGAACTAACCTCACTCACATCCCTATATGAAAGTGTGCTGCTACTAACCCACTACGAACTACTGACACGCGGAAGCCGGCGTGATAGGCGGTGTGGATAATTACCTCCTTGTCCATAGGGTAAAGATCCCTCGGTGCTCTCAGACAAGAGCAGGCTAATGCCGGCACCGCGGCAAAACCAGCTTTATCGTCAACTCTCTCCCAGCCCAATTCAAAACTATCTTGCGGAATACTAAAGTAAACTGAAACTCTAAATATCCGGGAGATCCCCCCTCCCCCGCCTTCAATACCTTCACGTCATATACACTATAACGTAAGACTCCTTTGTGTAACATAAATGTACACCTGCTTTAAACTTGCTTGAAAACCCCACTCGCTTTAAAGGCGATGCAAATGACCTCTATGGTCGGCACACTTCTACACCCACACTCCCCCTCCCCCGCCGTGAGAAATTCTTACAGCAATTTAATCCCCATATTATTTGTGCAGTTGATTTGCATGTGTCGGAAGATGTGATCGACTGTTGATATGGACTTTACAAGGGTGACGTCTGATCAAATAAGGACTTTACACGGGTGACGTCTGATCAAATAAGGACTTTACACGGGTGACGTCTGATCAAATAAGGACTTTACACGGGTGACGTCTGATCAAATAAGGACTTTACACGGGTGACGTCTGATCAAATCATTTGTGGCGACGCATGAGTATGAGTTAGCTTGGTCATGAGTATGAGTTAGCTTGGTCATGAGTATGAGTTTGCTTGGTCATGAGTATGAGTTAGCTTGGTCATGAGTATGAGTTAGCTCGGTCATGAGTATGAGTTAGCTTGGTCATGAGTATGAGTTAGCTCATGAGTATGAGTTAGCTTGGTCATGAGTATGAGTTAGCTTGGTCATGAGTATGAGTTAGCTTGGTCATGAGTATGAGTTAGCTTGGTCATGAGTATGAGTTTGCTTGGTCATGAGTATGAGTTAGCTTGGTCATGAGTATGAGTTAGCTTGGTCATGAGTATGAGTTTGCTTGGTCATGAGTATGAGTAAGCTTGGTCATGAGTATGAGTTAGCTCGGTCATGAGTATGAGTTAGCTTGGTCATGAGTATGAGTTAGCTTGGTCATGAGTATGAGTTAGCTTGGTCATGAGTATGAGTAGCTTGGTCATGAGTATGAGATAGCTTGGTCAAATCGTCATGGGCAACGCGTGTATTGGTATCGACAAATCAATTTCTTGGGGGAAGGACAATGGCCTTCTGAAAGACACGTTGAAGAAACCTCCCTACAATCAGGGGAGTTGATTTCTGAAAATTATTGGAGGGCACAATGCATTAATGCAATGGGCGGGCCCAGTTGGATTGGGGGGGGGGGGACATATTCCATAGGATCCCATGTTAACACGCGCACTGGAGGGAGGGGAGCGAGATCCGCCCACCCTCCGGTTTTTCGTACATAACTACATATTTTACCGGTCGATATACGCGATTTTCTGCGTACCTGCTTTGAAATGATCGGCGCGTCGTTTAAAGCATGAAAATTCAAAGCGGCCGAAAATTTGTCAAGTTAGGGGCCGTTAAATAAATGTAAAAAATTCCAGCGCCAGACCACAAAAATCGGCGCTGATGCGCTTCCCGTATATTCGCAAAAGGGAAGTGTTCTTGGCAACACCAGCGACTTGTGTGATGTATATTGATATGCTATACAGTTTCAAGGTCATGTTAGGTCGCCGAGGTCAAGTCAGGTCAAGTTCATGACAGGTTAATGGAACCAAACTTGATCAACTGGAATGCTGTCATAAATGCACTACTGTTTGTCATTTGTACTGTTTGTCATTGCGTTTCCATGCTTTATTCATGTACTTCACTCCTTTCTTCGCGAAGCCGATTGCGCCGAGCTTCCCGACGGAGCAGTCGGGCGGGCGGCCCGGCTCCGGTAACTGGAACAGGTCACTGACCTGATAAAGTGCTGCTATATTGGTGACCTGAGGTCAAATGTCGGGTCTAACATCTGTATTGCATCATTAGTAATGTCCAAAACATCAATGATGCCCATTTTGGAGCATTTAAACACAATCACAGCGATTCATAACAATGGCAAGCCAAGCCACGCAAAACAAGAACATTTTCACAAATGTGACCTCATTTGACCTTGAAGATATTGAGCTAAGGTCATAAAATTTGCACACGATAGAGTACACTACCGTACCCATCCACCCTGCGAATTTCGTTCCTCTATCTTTAATAGGAGCCGAGATCTTATGGGGAGGGGGCGGAATCCGCCCACCCCCCTCCAGTGCGCGTAATTTTCAGAGGCCCTGCAGGGCGCGTGTTAAAAGCTGAAATTGTTGCGGGGCAAAGCTAACATTGAGGGGCGCTTTCATCCTCAAAAGTAAATAAAGCAACAGCCATGTGCACAATCCTACTCATCCGCCTATCAGAACTCGTAAAAATCATTTCATCGGTATTTGGACTTATAAGATCAAATAAAACCTCGCTTCAATTACTCACATTTACTATGTTTGCTTCATCCCCTTAAGGTTACCGCTTCAGTGATACTACATCCCTGATCGAAGCCGCAATCTTTCGGTTCCTATTGATAATGTTATAATTGACTTAACGTGCCCATGTCCAGTCCTGGAATGCTTACGCCGCTTTCTGCTAAATTGTGCTGTACGTTCGGCCGCTACTGCCATCGGTGACCCTCCTCCTTTCTCTCCTTCCCTCCTCCTTCTCTTCCGCTCCCTCCTCCTCCACACCATCCATCCCGCCACCACGACAGCCGCCGTGATGATATTTCGCCTCATCATGGTCAAGTTTTTTTGCCTATGTTTTTGTCGGCTAATGTCAAAAATGCCAAAACGCTGTAGCGAGTAGCGAGCTCTTCATTGGATGTTCAAAGAAGGCACACTATAGTATTTCGCTTGACAGAGAAGACGTTCTGGACTATCAATGGCGCTGGCAAGAACATCCGCAAAAACTACTGATGACTTTATAAAATCCATGGTGACGTCATCTAATCAGAAGTCCAGATGCCGTGATAACGCCACCCGACTAGGACTGCCACAGCAGTGACGACGTGATCTGACAAGTGACGATAACCCCAACAGCGGTGATAACATCACCTGACTAGGACTGCCACAGCAGTGCCAACGTGATCTGACAAGTGACGATAACCCCAGCACCTGTGATAACATCACCTGACTAGGACTGCCACAGCAGTGACAACGTGATGTGACAAGTGACGATAACCCCAGCACCTGTGATAACATCACCTGACAAGGACTGCCACAGCAGTGACGACGTGATCCTACAAGTGACGATAACCCCAGCACCTGTGATAACATCACCTGACCAGGACTGCCACAGCAGTGACGACGTGATCTGACAAGTGACGATAACCTCAGCACCTGTGATAACATCACCTGACCAGGACTGCCACAGCAGTGACGACGTGATCTGACAAGTGACGATAACCCCAACAGCTGTGATAACATCACCTGACTAGGACTGCCACAGCAGTGACGACGTGATCTGACAAGTGACGATAACCCCAGCAGCTGTGATAACATCACCCGACTAGGACTGCCACAGCAGTGACGACGTTATCTGACAAGTGACGATAACCCCAGCAGCTGTGATAACATCACCTGACTAGGACTGCCACAGCAGTGACGACGTGATCTGACAAGTGACGATAACCCCAGCAGCTATGATAACATCACCTGACTAGAACTGCCACAGCAGTGACGACGTGATCTGACAAGTGACGATAACCCCAGCACCTGTGATAACATCACCTGACTAGGACTGCCACAGCAGTGACGGTGTGATCTGACAAGTGACGATAACCCCAACAGCTGTGATGATGTCACCCGACTAGAACTGCAGCCGCCGGATGACGTCGCGTGGGCTGCAGCGGCCGTGATGATGACCTGTTTATTGATCTTCAGAAGCCGGGAGTAAATCAGGATAATTACAGCCGCCGGCCGGTACTCGGGCGGCTCACCTCCGGCCTCGACACGCTGCCGTGGGAACGGCTGATGCGGCTCTGTGCAGCGCAGCTCTGCGCGCCGTCTGCCGCCCAGATGCCGGGCACATCTGCCGCACAGATGCCGGGCACATCTGCCGCACAGATGTCGGGCACATCTGCCGCACAGATGCCAAGCAAATCTGCCGCACAGATGCTGGGCACAGCTGCCGCACAGATGCCGGGCACATCTGCCGCCCAGATGCCGGGCACATCTGCCGCCCAGATGCCGGGCACATCTGCCGCCCAGATGCCGGGCACATCTGCCGCAAAGATGTCGGGCACATCTGCCGCACAGATGCTGGGCACATCTGCGGGTATTATTGGAGATCAAGGCAAAATTTGATACTTTTAATTTTTGTATACGATGCATTTTAACGTGAAAAGACTATTCGACCACTCATTTTCTCTGCAAATGATTACTTCTCATTTGGCAAAGAAATACACGACCATAATCTTCCCTCTACAAATATAGCCCATTGCGTATAATTATCTGTACCTGCTGTGCCACAGACGAGATAAAGAAGAAACTCAACACTTCATGCACTCGATTCAATACTCTTTGATATCGAAAACCTTATGTTTCTGGCTTAATTCAATATGTATTCCCGACAACGAATATTTTTCCAGCCAGACGCGTCCGTAACCTTCGATCAAGGCCAGAAGTTCCTTGCGATGCTCTTAACGTTAACAGCAGAGCTAACAATGTCGCCTAGATTTGATGACGTCATGGCCGAAAAGTTTGTTTCGAACGATTCTGGTTTTCGGGTTAGGTTAGATTAGGTTAGGTTATATTATGCTATAATACATTTTATATATTATGCTACGTTACCTTGGTCTAGGCTAGGTTAGGTTAGGTTATTTTATGTTTTGTCTATGATTATCTATTCATATGTATTTTTTTTACTCTTGATTCTAAGCAGAACACTGTTATAAGCAGAACACTCGGCAGACAACCAGACGCAGCCACGCGCAAGATACGCCACGTGTCAGTGTAAGTTTAACTTCGCCGTGTGCTCCAGTATCTCACATAATTATTAAGCTTTCTTTTGAGGACAGTCACGCAAGTTTATAGTTTTTCCGACAACATAGTGTCGTTCTCAGCGAGGCTATTCGTTCAAATTGTTTCAAGGTTTGCCAGTATTTGTTTTTTTAACGAATTCCACGGCCACGAGATTCATAATTTCCTTCTCGAAGCATCGAAGCTCTATAAGCCGCAGTACGAACGCCGTGCTGGTCAGTCTGACACCATCAAGTTACGAACGGACGATCCCATTAAGGCATGTTAATTTTTGCAGCGTTAACTCATGAAATATCGTTTATATCGTAGCACATATCCTCCGTATTTTGCTTATGACGTCAGCAATTGTATCGACCGCCGTTGACTTAAAAGTAATCATTTGCGGAGAAAATCAATGGTCGCATTGTCTTCATTCACCACTTAAAAAAATATCGTGTTCGAAAAAAATCTTAAGAATCAAATTTTACCTTGATCTCCAGTTTACCCATCTGCCGCCCAGATGCCGGGCACATTTGCCGCCCAGATGCTGGGCACATCTGACGCCCAGATGCCGGGCACATTTGACGCCCAGATGGCGGGCACATCTGACACCCAGATGCCGGGTACATCTGACGCCCTGATGCTGGGCACATCTGACGCCCTGGTGCTGGGTACATTTGCCGCCCAGGTGCTGGGCACATTTGCCGCCCAGATGCCGGGCACATCTGACGCCCAGACGCCGGGAGCAGGTGCTCCGGCACTCGGCACATCTGACGCCCAGATACCGGGCACATGTGACGCCCAGACGCCGGGAGCAGGTGCTCCGGCACTCGGCACATCTGACGCCCAGATACCGGGCACATGTGACGCCCAGACGCCGGGAGCAGGTGCTCCGGCACTCGGCACATCTGACGCCCAGATGCCGGGCACATCTGACGCCCAGACGCCGGGAGCAGGTGCTCCGGCACTCGGCACATCTGACGCCCTGATGCTGGCAATTACGCCCTGGTGCTGGTACATTTGCCGCCCAGGTGCTGGGCACATTTGCCGCCCAGATGCCGGGCACATCTGACGCCCAGACGCCGGGAGCAGGTGCTCCGGCACTCGGCACATCTGACGCCCAGACACCGGGCACATGTGACGCCCAGACGCCGGGAGCAGGTGCTCCGGCACTCGGCACATCTGACGCCCAGATGCCGGGCACATGTGACGCCCAGACGCCGGGAGCAGGTGCTCCGGCACTCGGCACATCTGACGCCCAGATGCCGGGCACATCTGACGCCCAGATGCCGGGAGCAGGTGCTCCGGCACTCGGCACATCTCGCTCTAGTCACCACGCCTCGAGTGTGCTCAACTGTGAAACAGCTACAGATACATCAATTGGCCCGGGACTCCAGGAACTGTAACCCGCACTCTGGGTATGAGACCATGGATTCTGGACTGTGAATCCTGAACTCCAGATTCTAGGCTGGAAACCCAGCCTATGGGGTCAGATGTGCCGCCTCAGATGTGCCGCCTCTAGACCCCGGGATCTGGACTCAGGACCTTTGACTCTAGACTCCTAACATTAGCCTTGAACTCCAAAGTTCCGGACCACAAAACCAACACCTGGGAAGCTGGCATCATCCAGTACGTGGTTACATCTTCATTAGAGATGCTGTATCACACTGGAAACGGGTGCTGGTAGTGCTTGTAATTGCATTGATGCGGCTCTGCCTCTCGACAAATTGGCCGTTGTCCGGTGAACTGATATTTAATACATAACAATCAACGGACATGTTGAACTTAAACTGTCTGTATCCAACGTCACGCGTCGAAAATCCAAGGGTGCTGCCTAAATCTGCAACGTCCAAATGTCCAGATATCTACTTACTACCCGCACACGCGGTTGTGACATGCGATTCCTTTTCTGCATATCCCAATAGCAACCAAGCCTATGTCCATACATAGATCACATTGCATTGGCTGGTATCTATCTGCATTCCAATGTATTGAGCTCTTCCCTGTTTCAAACTTGTTTCACCCATGTCGGCTAATAACCTACTGACCTGACGAGCCTGCGCGGCATCCTCTGGTGAAGCTTCACTCCACTCCAGTCTTCAGTCTGTCCTTTCAACTATGCAGAATTTCATCTCTGGCCTCAGAGCCCGTCTCGCTCAGTTTCTCTTCCTCGTGGAACAAATGATTTAGGCTTTGGGCTATCGTTCGGCGTTCTTCGTGTAACAATATTTAACCCAGCATCCATTCCTCAGCGGTAAGTAACTTCGCATTGCCATGTTCGGAATATTAATCACTAGGTGAAAAGATTGCTTGGGTAAATTAAACGTTGCGTTTATATTCCTCCCCCCCTAAACAAGAAAACAAAACAAGCGGCGTTGGAATAGCACCGCTAGTGGCATACAGCTCGGTATTTAACAGCTATTTGCAGAGGAATTGGCGGTGTGTTTCGTTTCCAATTACGACTGGGCTGTCCAAAGTCATAGTCATCAATGTTTGTGTGCTTGTGTGACAAGTGTGAAGTGAAGGTGCAAAGAGTCACAGGGACCCATCTGGGGTTAAGCCAATAAAGGAAAGATGCTGGGAAAAAAACGACGTCACACCCCAATCAATAACATATCACTAGTTCAAAATGAACCAGCTACCCCAGCCTATGTAGCACCTTTCACTTGGTATTGCATAACACACTCCGAACACCCATGCCTCATCAACAATTTTCAAACTGCTCCACCCATGCCCCGTTGTGTTATCATGACTAATTTCATCAGTATGACACGCCCAAAGGTCGGTGGTGAATCCACTGTCGGGTACGCCTGTTCCTAGTATAATCCACTGTCGGGTACGCCTGTTCCTAACATAATCCACTGTCGGGTACGCCTGTTCCTAGTACGATCCACTGTCGGGTACGCCTGTTCCTAGTATAATCCACTGTCGGGTACGCCTGTTCCTAGCATAATCCACTGTCGGGTACGCCTGTTCCTAGTATAATTTACTGTCGGGTACGCCTGTTCCTAGCATAATCCACTGTCGGGTACGCCTGTTCCTAGTATAATCCACTGTCGGGTACGCCTGTTCCTAGTATAATATCCAATTTATGTTCATATGCATATTTTCTTGATCAGGCCGCCGTCACGGGCTCGCTTTGCGCACGAGTTGCTTCACTTCAAGAGCATACTCAGCGGCCGTAGCGGCACCTTTGGTGAGTGATGCAAGTGTCTGCGTCGCTTGCTCTGTCGTTCCCGAGCTACCACAGGAATTGGAAACTAGGCTCAAACTTAATAATGGTGAAAGTCAAGGGGCCGTACGTGTCTTCTGCGATGACAATTCCGTCCAGAGCGGTGCCGCGACACGTAGCTGCGCTGATGCTGCACAGCTGTCAGTCTGTCAGCTGTCAGTCTGACAGTCTGTCAATTCCGTCCAGAGCGGTGCCGCGACACGTAGCTGCGCTGATGCTACACAGCTGTCAGTCTGTCAGCTGTCAGCTGTCAGTCTGTCAGCTGTCAGCTGTCAGTCTGTCAGCTGTCAGCTGACAGTCTGTCAATTCCGTCCAGAGCGGTGCCGCGACACGTAGCTGCGCTGATGCTACACAGCTGTCAGTCTGTCAGCTGTCAGCTGTCAGTCTGTCAGTCTGTCAGATGACAGTCTGTCAATTCCGTCCAGAGCGGTGCCGCGACACGTAGCTGCGCTGATGCTACACAGCTGTCAGTCTGTCAGCTGTCAGTCTGTCAGCCTGCAGCTGTCAGTCTGTCAGCTGTCAGTCTGACAGTCTGTCAGCTCCGTCCAGTGCTGTGCCGCTGTCAGCTGTCGGTCTATCAGCTGTCAGTCTGTCAGCTGTCAGCTGTCAGTCTGTCAGTCTGTCAGTCTGTCAGCTGTCAGTCTGTCAGTCTGTCAGTCTGTCAGTCTGTCAGTCTGTCAGTCTGTCAGCTGACAGTCTGTCAATTCCGTCCAGAGCGGTGCCGCTACACGTAGCTGCGCTGATGCTACACATCTGTCAGTCTGTCAGCCTGCAGCTGTCAGTCTGTCAGCTGTCAGCTGTCAGTCTGTCAGCTGTCAGTCTGTCAGTCGTCAGCTGTCAGCTGTCAGCTGACAGTCTGTCAATTCCGTCCAGAGGGGTGCCGCTACACGTAGCTGCGATGATGCTACACAGCTGTCGGTCTTCCAGCCACCCAGCTGTGCCAAGCGACGGCACGGTCTGAGAAAATTATCCGGCTCCAATAGCCCATCATACATTTGAAAATCACTCACAGATACTCGCAGAGCTAAGCCGTCAGTCATCGCTAAAAACACCGAGCCGTCACGCCTCGCAATGTCAACCACCGCTGCCACCATGTTGGACTCCCACAATCTGCACGTCCGTACACACGACGAGCCGGACCAAGTCTGTATTGCCGCCGCTCCCAGCCGGCACAGGTCACCTCAGCCGCAGGCAATACAATCGATACGGGTAGGTGACAGGGGCGCGCTCAGACAATCCACAGTGGGCTCACACCAATACATAACCTTGTTCCGTTCCTCACGATAATATCTAATCATAAAGACTTTACTCCTTCACTACAAACCATATCCTCTACAGCATGATATTTCATAACATGGCTCCCATATACCAGTATCCCACCTCCTATCCTTGACTTTCATTTGATGCACATGCATGCTGTAGCCCGTCAATTAAGTCAAATTATTTCAAGCTATCTCCAAAATGTTTTTATTAACTCATTCCTCAGCCATCCATCTCAAATCTGGCTTTTCAGACAACATATAAGCATGAAATACCCCAGTTGTGTTCCTAATGCTTCTGACGTTTACATAAATGCAAGATAAGCTATTCTTTTCCTGCCATGGAATACTTCCTACTGTATTGGTTTCAATCCCTCATGAACGTACTCTAGCCACCCCATACTCCGCACTACCATCCTGTGCCTCACCACTTCCACCCTGAAAACATTTTTACCTGAGGACGGCGAATTTACCCGACCAGTGCGAATACGATGTGCATGGTTATGCGTCATGAGCGTATTCATGATCCCGGGGAAAATGATCACTCGTTGTCTTACTCGCCATTCTCCAATTAATCCGCATTTCAGTACAATATACTACTGTCACACGAGCACACTACCCGCCCCATCCGAGTAAAGCATGCACCCGGCAGGAACGTTCCAAAATATCCGTTGTCAACGATATCGGGTACTCGCCAGCGCAAGTATTTATCCGAGTACGTACTCGCTGGTATTGGGTATTCGAAAAGCGCGTGTAGACAGACGATTATAGATGTGTAGGATTGTTGTACAGGATACTTTGGATGTACATGTACAGGATTATTGAACCTGCTGCAGAAAGGTTTTTGTTCATCTTGTTTTTAAACTTGCGATGCGGCCGCCATATTTATTTTTCCCGATCGTCGGCCGTTATGAAGCGGTGTGTTGGAGGGCCGAAGGTTTTCGCGCTAAGTGTTTGAAGATACCCTGAGACCGACCTGATCGTGCTGAAGATACCCTGAGACCGACCTGACCGTGCTGAAGATACCCTGAGACCGACCTGATCGTGCGGTGTTAGCGGTGTGAGCATGTTCTTAGGTTACTATTGGGGAACTAATAACGTGAAGTTAATAATTTAGTATTTGTTGCATTAATCGATGTTGCAAGAGCGCAAGCACGAGGTGGGTAGCAATGACCTAATTCACTGCTCATATGTTTTCATGCCGAAACTGTATTTTCGGTAAATGCAGGATCTTTGTGTTGTAATCCACATAAGTGGATATTCAGTAAGTCGCTTTCATTCATTACACATTTGAACATACCAAATACCTACCTAGTTATCAGTTTGCACTAGGGGCGTTGATTTCTGAAAAGAATTTGGGGAGGGGCACAATACATTGAGGAAACGGGTGAACCCAAATAATGGGGATAGGGGGCCACACTCCATAAGGTCCCATGTTAAAAAGTAGAACTATCGGGAGGGAAAAGCCAACATTGAGGTGGCAAATTCACCCTCAAATGTACATAAAGCAACACCCATGGCTTGCACTTAACTTTTGAGAACTTTTATGGAAAAGCCAACTACGTGATCTTGTGAACAGGGATAATGGGGGTAGATGGTTTCTCTAAGAACATGGGATATAGTATTGATGATAAATTTGTGCTTTAAGATGTTCGATGAATCTTTGGATTTTTTCCCAATGCAACTTTTATGAATGTGACAACTCAATTCCTTTGCAAATGCTCACTGTTCAGTTGTTGAGCAAAATAACACTAACCAGGGGTATTTATATGGAAGAAGGTCCGGAGCACAGATCAGGAAAAACTGCATTGACTGGATTTATTGAAAGTTACCTAGCACCTTCTTCATCTACCAATTCTGTGGGAAATCACAAAAGGGTATGAATCAGGGGTGGTGTTTTATATACTTTTGTGGGGGCAAGTGCTCCCTCAATGCTGGCTTTCCCCCTAATGGTTTCAACTTTAATATGTGACCTTTTGGAGTGGGTATGCCCACCATCCATTTTGGTAAATTTTCAGTTTATAGTAATATTTGAATTCTTGGAATTTCTTTTTCCAATGCAATGTTTATGAATGTGGTTAACATGATGCGACCACTCATTTCCTCTGCAAATGCACTGTTCAGTTGGCAGGAAAAATAGCATCGAAAAATGCAACATAGCCTAACCTAGCCTAGCCTAAGCTTCCATGCAATTTTTTTTTGTTGTAAAAAATAGATTATTTTTAACAACAAAAAATAAATAATAGGCTTAAAAGCCTAACCTAACCTAACCTGATCTCTGGTCTATTTTGAAGAATACAAAAACCTATTTTTCAAATTTCAAAACAAAAATGTTCTGAAAATTGTCCAACTTAAAGGAAAAGCCTAACCTAGCCTAACCAGACCAAATCTAACCCCTTTGTTTGTTTCATGGAGGTAAAATGTGTGTAAAACGTGTCTCGTGGATTCCTAAACTGCAACAATACCTCCATTTCGTCTGGTGGTCCATTGTCTTCATGCACTTTGCCCTGAATGATTGTCAAAAAGCAATGCCTTTGGTATTATATATATATATATATATATATTATATATATATATATATATATATATATATATATATATATTTTTTTATATATATATATATATATAATATATATATATATATATATATATATATATATATATATATATATATATATATATATAGTGGGAGATCCAGTTTTTTCTTTGTTTTTAAGGTGACAGAAAACATCAATCAGTTTGGGAATAGTACACTCTCTTGGAAATGCTAAAACATGCTATCTTATGCAGTTTTGGGTGACAAGAATCCAGAATTATTTTGTTGAAAAAAGATACATGGTGACAGAATCATTCAAGTTTTGTTAGATGATGCGTGGCATTATTTTGGCATCTAAATATATCTTCAACATATTCACTAAGACCCTGGTATACAAACTAATGTAGTGTTCACTGAATCCATGAGATGTCCACTATTTTCTTCCACATCCTATCATGATGCAATATGTATCATTGTATTTTTTACTATGCTTTATTAAACATATCTGATTCCCCATTAAAAAAATATAATATCAACTAAGTGATTCTTGCGATGTTGTCCTATGACAGTCTGAGGAATTTTCTCTGGAACAGCTTCTGTAAAAAAAAATCGCCTACTCTTTCTTTAGATGCGATGCCATGCAATGCATAAGGTTTTGGTACTAAACTCTTCATGATCAGGATTTGGTTTTTCCAAGAGTTCAAGCTGTCTGGAGCAGCTGTGCCACATTTTGTGGACCATTGTCTTCTTTCTATCCATCCCTTCATGAAAAGACAGTCTGCCATTGCTTCATCTAACTTCTCCTTGTGGTCTTTGCAGTTTCCTCGTCTTCTCTCACTCTTGTGTCAAAGCTAGGTATTCCAGTAGAAACTGTTGCATAGAAATTGGCTGATGGTGAGAATGTTGGGGATGGAGATTATGTTGCGTGACTCGGTATGATGTTTAGTGGCATGATTTCAGCGCCATAACGTCACAAAGCGCACCTACAACCAACGGGTGAAAATAGTCGTACCACAGGGTGTCAAAGCGTATTACGGGTGATAGCATCCAACGGGTGCAGGTTAGCCTGCTGTCAGAGGGTAAAATTATCCGCTGTACGATATTTTTGCGTGAGATTGCATTGCGTCAATCCGCTGTTGCCTGGTTTACCCGCAACCAGCTGGTGAAAGCTACTATTCTCATGTGCAGAGCCGAAACATGTTGCAGATAAGGGTACAGGATTGGCGCAGATTAACCCCAAGTCAGCATGGAAAACTTACTCCTGTACAGAGGGTTACAACGTGTTGCGAAAAAGGGCACCCGACAGTTGCAGATTAACCCGCGGTAAGCGTGTGAAATTTACTCCTCTGCAGAGAGTCAATACGTGTTGCCGATTAGGGTACTCGCCAGGTGCAGGTTAACTCGCAGTTAGCGTGTAAAAATACCCGCTGTAGAAGGTTTTTTTGGTGGTGTTACCCGGCTGGGGAGGTTAAATACAAAGGCAAGCTCGCCGTGCGTGGGTGCTGTTACTCGATACTCACGGGTAAAATCTACCAGCCCATTGAGAGTCAAAACGTGTTGCCGATAGGGGTACCCGAAGGCTTCAGGTTCACTCGCTGTCCTCGGGTAAAAATGTTTTCAGTGCACCTCCTTCACTGCCACTCCTCTCATACTACTAGTCACCCTCCGCTTTGTATTATCATCCTGTGCCTCACCACCTCCACCTCATTCACTACCACTCCTCTCATCCTACTAGTCACCCTCCGCTCTGTATTACCATCCTGTGCCTCACCACCTCCACCTCCTTCACTACCACTCCTCTCATCCTACTAGTCACCCTCCGCTCTGTATTACCATCCTGTGCCTCACCACCTCCACCTCCTTCACTACCACTCCTCTCATCCTACTAGTCACCCTCCGCTCTGTATTACCATCCTGTGCCTCACCACCTTCCACCTCATTCATCACCACCTCCTACTATCACCCCCCTTATTACCATCCTGGCCTCACCACCTCCACCTCTTCACTACCACTCCTCTAACCTACTAGTCACCCTCCGCTCTGTATTACCATCCTGTGCCTCACCACTTCCACCTCATTCATCACCACTCCTCTCATCCTACTAGTCACCCTCCGCTCTGTATTACCATCCTGTGCCTCACCACCTCCACCTCCTTCACCTATCCACCTCCCCTCTCATCCTACTAGTCACCCTCCGCTCTGTATTACCATCCTGTGCCTCACCACCTCCACCTCCTTCACTACCACTCCTCACATCCTACTAGTCACCCTCCACTCTGTATTACCATCCTGTACCTCACCACCTCCACCTCCTTCACTACCATTCCTCTCATCCTACTAGTCACCCTCCGCTCTGTATTACCTCCTGTGCCTCACCACTTCCACCTCATTCATCACCACTCCTTTCATCCTGCATTTGACTCGCTTGACTAAGCATTACCTATAATACATACATATCTCACTATCCCACTCCATTTAGGTACTCCACCTACCTCGTCAACTCCTCCATCTGCTTGTTCAAATCACCCATGACCCCCCCCTCCTCTTACACTCACGCTTCCTGTATGATGAGATGAAAGATATAAGGAACGAACAAACGCTGTAAACTGCGCTATAATTGCCTGCATAACAACGTGGCATCCGGGTAGATTTCCCCGCATCACCCAGGTTCGATCTCTGAAAGAATATCTATTAATTCCGCACCGATGCACCATAGTGGATTCGCATGAGAAATGTTGCTGCGTTATCGGGCATCACCCGATTCGTCAAGCACTGCCCGCACCGAAAGTGTTGAATACTGCTGGCGTCAGTAGCACACCATGGCTAATCTTCACTGATGAAGTATTCAAATTCCTCTCGCGGCTCTTTGTGCGCCGCCGCCGACTTTTCTGAGCGAGTGGGAGCGGTGAGCATTATTGGCTGGTCGATGGAGGGGGGGGGGCGAGTCACGCTGATTGTGGCCAGGCGTGGCCGTCCGTCACTGTCTCAATGAGACAGCGTCACCTAACAGCGAGTCCGTGATCGGCGGTGCGCCGTTCTTGTCACGCTTGGCGTAGAGCGACTTTCACTCGCCGCCGTCAGCCCAGCTGCAATCGTGAGCATTCTGCAGGCACCGGAGACAAAAATATCGCCCATCCTGTTCATCCGTTTTTACGCTCGGCGCAGGCAATGGGGACGACGATTTCGATTTGTCCCACGACTTGTGTTGAGCGATAAAATCTCGGGCTGAATCTCCTCATGCCCCCCCCCCCATCGAAACGGTCCAGGGGAGGAGTGGCCATGCCGCACCGATTCAGAGCAACCGCACCGGCTTAGCTAGTGTTTAGCCAGTGCAGTGGTCTACACTCATTAGCCAGTACATTGGTCTACGATCAATAGCCAGTACATTGGTCTACACTCATTAGCCAGTACATTGGTCTACGCTCATTAGCCAGTACATTGGTCTACACTCATTTGCCAGTACATTGGTCTACGCTCAATAACCAGTACATTCGTCTACACTCATTTGCCAGTACATTGGTATACGCTCAATAGCCAGTACATTGGTCTACGCTCAATAGCCAGTGCATTGGTCCACAATCATGACATTCCGTTTCATTATCTCAAGACGGGTACGCAAGCTCCGTACGGGATAAGTTAACCAAGCACATTAACCCTCCCATTGCGCGATAACTTTCTACCCCGTGCAGTGTATTTGGGGGTGGGGGGATCAATTTCCCCCTTCCATACCAACTTTTGATACAAGCGAAATAGAGCGATGCAGTAAGCGGTATGGTGTATCCTTGAACATATTTGGACATCCTTCCTTGAACCTACATCCTTGAACTTACTTGAAATATTTTATCTATCTCTTATTTTGACCATTCAAATCAGGTCAAGCAGGCCAATATCGAGGAGCAGTCACTCCCTCGTCTTCGCCGAAGTTTTTGGATCCTAGTCGCAAAACAAATGCGATTTCGTGCTTCATTGTGAATGATATGCAAAATGAAGGCCTAGTCTAACACATGTGACACGTGTAAAGGTCCGGGGGGTCACCCATCTCGTGAAGGCCAAATAATAGTTGGCAAATATGTAAAAGAAATGCGATGAACTGTTCAGGATGACATTTTTCGTAACGGATGGGACTCAGGAAAAAGGTAGTGACTGCCACTAAGCCCAGCTGATGTTTCTCACCCTCTTTGACAATCGTCGAGAGAACAATTTCTCAATCGCGATGACATCAAATATATTATCATGCAAAAATTTCCTGGATTATCATTTCTACTTGCTATAATCTGTTTTACCATCTACAGCGCCTGAAATGCATGCACCTACCGTCGGGACGTTTAAAGTTATACCTCACTCACTTGACATGACATTGATTTGAAGGCGGGCACGCATTTAGAGAACGTAGATTATCGCTATATATATATATATATATATATATATATATATATATATATATATATATATATATATATATATAGGGATATATATATATATATATATATATATATATATACTATATATATATATATATATATATATATATATATACATATATATATTACGGGCTTTCAAGCATATTCATTGGTAACAAAGTTATCGGCAAAGAGATATACATCTAGTCTAAGCCTTTATTTGACCTACAGCCCCGAATTTAGATCATGCTTTTTCATCATTTGCGTGTGCACCACTATTTCCCTTTTCAATGTATCTTGTATGGTTTGTTTATGACAAACGTATCAATGTACATATTGGAGCTGCATTGAGAAGAGGTCGTGACCTGACTTTGAGCCATCCCAGCTCCGCTATCTTGAAATCCCAATACGCATTTTTTCGCACATTGTGCCCTAATTATGTGACGGCAGGTGCGGCAAATTTCACACAAATAGCGTGAACGGTTCAAGTGTTAGCTACGTTGGAAAACAACATCAGGGAGTTCAAAGTGACTGACCCCACACTGCCCGGGTTAAACCGGCGGTGAACAGCGGGCGGAGAGTTGCTGGCATAGTTCAACGCTTCCCTGTACCCGCACTGCCCGGGTTAAACCGGCGGTGAACAGCGGGGAGGGGGAGGTGCCGGCAGAGTTCAACGCTACTCTGTTGCCCTTTGGCATTCCCTTGCTTCTCTCGCATGTGTGCCTGCACGTCAATAGCCACATAGTTTTGCTTTATGCTTGTATATGCAGAAATTCAAATAAATACATGGACAAATGAGCAGCCCAAGAACCTCGCGGTTGGTGAGTTTGTGCCGATACATTGTGCGCATACTAATTTGCGTTGCATTTTATTTTCAGTATGTTGTATTGTATTCCATATTGTAATGCATTGCACAGCATTGCAGTGCCTTGCATAACATTGCATTGCATCGCCCTGCATTACGCTGCAATTTCTGTAATCGCATTGCATTGCGTTTGAATTGCATTGCATTATTGTGTTATATTATATTGCACTATGCTATACTATGTATTACATTAGTTTCTGTGTGTGCACAATTAGCTATGAAATCGATGGAGGCAATGCATGTACTGAGTACGAATATGCAAACTAATGTACTAAAGCAATGACTAGTAATACTCCGCTTAGTCTCATACCATAACTAAAATAAGATTCAAGCAGCTATGTTGTAAGTCCCTGTACAGACTTCCCCCCCCCCCCCCAAAGCGTGGCAAAGCACACATTTGCATTGCCAACAGCGAGCAGGAAAGTGAACCCCTATGACCACCCCTCTAGTACGCTACTATGTAGAAGTACAACTAAGAAATTATCCTTCACCAATTTGTGTCGCGGTTTGTTTGTGCATGTATGTATGTATGTGCATATATATATATATATATATATATATATATATAAATATATATATATATATATATATATATATATATATATATATATATATATATATATATATATATATATATATATATATATATATAATATATATATATATATATATATATATATATATATATATATATATATATATATATGCGTGTGTTTGCGTGTGTGCTTGTATGTGCATGTGGAACAGAAGTAGAGGGGGTTAGAAAGAGGGGAAGATAAATGAGAAGCCAGCAAGAGAAGAAAAGAGAGAGAGAGAGAGAGAGAGAGAGAGAGAGAGAGAGAGAGAGAGAGAGAGAGAGAGAGAGAGAGAGAGAGAGAGAGAGGAGAGAGAGAGAGAGAGAGGAGAGAGAGAGGAGAGAGAGAGAGGATGCTGCAAAATAATTGGATTATTTTGAACTAGTATGTCGGCTCCAAGGCTCCTCGTCTCATGGTCACTCGAACTGTCATTAAACATACTTCACTGATGACTGATTCCGTAATTTGAGTGGTGCTGAATTCTTGGAGGCTTATCGGAGAGTCCCACAATGACAATGCGACGCACAGAATATCGGGATGTCAGATAGATTATCTTTAATCTGAATTAACATTTTTCGAATACTCATGTCAACTAGGAGGGGCCGCACGTAATCAAGTTCCATTACTGAAATATGCACTTACCGAGTCAAGAAATGAAAGAAGAACACGTCTATAAAAACACAATCAAAACGTTGGGAAAGGACGAAAATGGTAAGGTCTACAGATGCCTATTACCCTGAGGTAGTTCCGGTTGCTTATTGTCCAACGTTGTATTTCGGTTGATGCGTGTGCGGTCGCCATTGCCATGTTACAATATTGTCTGGTAGTGCCATGTAAAGGTGGACACAGCCAGACATGTTACAATATTGTCTGGTAGTGCCATGTAAAGGTGGACACAGCCAGACATGTTACAATATTGTCTGGTAGTGCCATGTAAAGGTGGACACAGCCAGTCATGTTGCAATATTGTCTGGTAGTGCCATGTAAAGGTGGACACAGCCAGACATGTTACAATATTGTCTGGTAGTGCCATGTAAAGGTGGACACAGCCAGACATGTTACAATATTGTCTGGTAGTGCCATGTAAAGGTGGACACAGCCAGACATGTTGCAATATTGTCTGGTAGTGACATGTAAAGGTGGACACAGCCAGACATGTTGCAATATTGTCCGGTAGTGACATGTAAAGGTGGACACAGCCAGTCATGTTACAATATTGTCTGGTAGTGCCATATAAAGGTGGACACAGCCAGACATGTTACAATATTGTCTGGTAGTGCCAGGTGAAGGTGGACACAGCCAGACATGTTACAATATTGTATGGTAGTGACATGTAAAGGTGGACACAGCCAGACATGTTACAATATTGTCTGGTAGTGCCATGTAAAGGTGGACACAGCCAGACATGGGGGTGACGGTGGAACAGACAGTCTGCAGCAGTCCACATGCGAGCACAACAGTCCACATGCTGGGATCGAACCAACGCTTCAATATTTTTGTTTAATCTTCACTTTTGAATGATACAACTGCGGCTGAATTCACACCAGTGTGGACTGCATAAAACGTGATCATTTCTTTTTCGGTCCCCGATCCTCTTGAAGGAACCACAGTATTCTTGCCTTCTTCCCCATTATATGCTCATGCAGTGACGTGTCTCGAACTACTGTGATGCGTATTGGCATACGAGTGTTCGCTGTTCACCAGGCATATGGCAATAATATTCGCGGGCACACGTGACCAGCAGCACCAGTAGTTCACCGTCACAAGTAACAAACAGCACCAGTAGTTCACCGGCACACGTGACCAACAGCACCAGTAGTTCACCGTCACAAGTAACAAACAGCACCAGTAGTTCACCGGCACACGTGACCAGCAGCACGAGTAGTTCACCGGCACACGTAACCAACAGCACCAGTAGTTCACCGGCACACGTAACCAACAGCACCAGTAGTTCACCGGCACACGTAACCAACAGCACCAGTAGTTCACCGGCACACGTGACCAACAGCACCAGTAGTTCACCGGCACACGTGACCAACAGCACCAGTAGTTCACCAGCAGATGTGAGCTGTTGCCGGATGTGGCAGAGAGTAGGAGGCAGGCGCAGATGTACACACAAGTGCGAGTCGTGCTGTCCAGGACTGCGCACGACAATATCGTCAGCCGTCCGTCGGCGGCGGCCGATCTGTCTTCCGCTGGGTGGGTCGCGCCGTAGAAATAGCCGTCAGCGCGGCCTTGGGGCGGACTGAGATATTTCGGTCAGTGTGCCCTGCCGGCGCGTCGGGCCGCCCCTGGTGAGGCGACGAGCGGCGCTCGTCTTCTACGCGGCCTCTGTTTGTCTAACTTCCCCGACGCGTGGCTCTCTGTTGTGTCTATTTTTTTACCATTCAGCTCACCGTACTCCCCCAGACCGGGTGTGGCATTCTCACGTGTTATGTAGCGATATTTCAACGTGAAAGCGAAATCCAGGGACTAACAAAACGTTTGCAAGTGATCAGTAACACCCAGGAGCCATTCTCGTTAAGTAGAGCTGCACTATTCGGCAGACTGCTCCCGGCTGGTGGGTGACGAGGTCGGCGACAGGGCCGGCCTCTCGGGGGCCACACCGACAGGAGGACTCCGCCGCCGCTGGTGGGCCGGCCCGGCTGGTGGGTGACGAGGTCGGCGACAAGGCCGGCCTCCGGGGGCCACACCGACAGGAGGACTCCGCCGCCGCTGGTGGCCGGCCCGGCTGGTGGGTGACGAGGTCGGCGACAGGGCCGGCCTCTCCGGGGGCCACACCGACAGGAGGACTCCGCCGCCGCTGGTGGGCCGGCCCGGCTGGTGGGTGACGAGGTCGGCGACAGGGCCGGCCTCTCGGGGGCCACACCGACAGGAGGACCCGCCGCCCTGGTGGGCCGGCCCGGCTGGTGGGTGACGAGGTCGGCGACAGGGCCGGCCTCTCGGGGGCCACACCGACAGGAGGACTCCGCCGCCGCTGGTGGGCCGGCCCGGCTGGTGGGTGACGAGGTCGGCGACAGGGCCGGCCTCTCGGGGGCCACACCGACAGGAGGACTCCGCCGCCGCTGGTGGGCCGGCCCGGCTGGTGGGTGACGAGGTCGGCGACAGGGCCGGCCTCTCGGGGGCCACACCGACAGGAGGACTCCGCCGCCGCTGGTGGGCCGGCCCGGCTGGACTTCATCAGGCGCCGGCACCGCCGACTGGCACCGGACGTACCGCCAAGTCGGCGCCCCGCTCCGGTTTGTTGTTTTCGGCCGCGGCGCCTCTCTCGCCGCGGCCTGGAGTCAATTACCTACAGCTCATCAGGCGCGCTCCCTGTGTGCACCGCGCTGCACGTGTGGCGCGCGCTCCCTTCGGCCCCCCGCAGTGGCGCACGCGGCCAGGACAGCCCCCTGCCCGCCCCCGTGAAATGGACCAGACTGGCCGCGCTCTCCCTCCACCAGAGCTGCCAGACACGCATGTGCTCGATGACCACACTGACCTCAGTACACCAGATGACGCCCGAGTTCGGATGTCTCCTGCGGTTTGAGTGCACCAGTCGCTGTGGTTGACTGGTCCAGGTGAACACTTCACCAAATGAAAGCACGTGGTAGAATAGCCACAATAGCTTCACCAGCTGCTACACGTCCGAACAGCATTAGTGATCTTAACTCTCGCCGGGCCGGGGTGTCGGGGGGCTCTCTCGAGTGGCCCCCCTTAAGGTTTTTATGCGATAGCGGCCGAATAAGTGGACGCAAAGATGCCAAATTTTTAGTAGCTTATTATGCATCTGTTTTTCATATTTTGTAAAATGGTCAGGCCCAAGTTATCAAAGGTCATTGACCTAAAATGGGTCAAAGGAAGTGATATTCCAAAATGTTTAAAGAGCCGCTAATCAGAGTAGTTGCACCATGTAAGCACCACCCTCAGAGCATGCCATCCTGTCATCAAGACAAACAAACGTCTATCCGGAAATGTTCATTATAGTGAAGGTTACTGACCTGAAGTCAAGTTCTGCATATTTTTACCGTAGTCCGTGGGAAAATTCAATTTGGGTGTAATTTTGCACACCAAAAATGATACAAGGAATAAAATAAACATTCTTCGTGATTTTTACTTAAAAGGTCAATTATATAACGTTAGGTAACTTACCACGAATATTCTACATAATGCCATCTTATGCGGAATGTTGCTGCTCCTCGCCAAGTAGATTTGCCAGCCGGCCCAAGCGACGGTTAATGCAGCAGCTGAGTGTTTGGGTCACATTTTAACACTCGCACGTCCGGCGTTCCGCGCCAACTTCGCATGTCCGGGGGGGGGGGGCAGATGTCTGCCCCCCCCACTTAGATCTCGAGAACTATGCTAGATAGCGACAAACGGAAAACGGCTTTGGATAGCTGGTGACAAGCTCTATCGCAAGTATTTCGGTCATTTTCTCGCTCAGGTCAATATTTAGGCCACTGGGTCACCATATGTCAAATTCGACCAGATCGGGTGTGACCCTCAGATATTGGCACATATCTCAGGACCTGTAACAGATAGAAACAAACTGCAAATGCTATTCGACAGCCCTTGAAATGTGCTATCGACATACACTGTGTAACTCAAGGTCAGGTCAACAGATGGGTCACCGAAACAATGGCCTCAGGTCAAGGTCATGGCGTAGAGTAGGGAGGTCATGTAATATATCAATCGACACGTCTTGGCGATACAAGCACAATGACGGTAATTTCAGCCTTCTAGCTCAATGCATTGCGATATAATGTGCAGAAATGTGCTAGTGATTTCAGGTGACCTCAGCTGACCTTGGTGGGGCCACTGAGCAAAAATGTCAGCGATAGCATTGCGAATAGCTTCCAACTACACGCCATAACGGTTGGAGGTCATTCCGAGAGCAAATATGTAACCAGGAAACATTTGTATATTTTTCCATAGGCCTATAATGGTTAAGCCATGGCCACGACCTGACCTCAGGTCAACGCTACGAAAAAAACGTGATATACATATTATAGACCCTGATAAGATCATGACGTGATATAAGTTTGAAATCAATCGCCCAATTATTGTGGGAGTGATGCCACCTGGAACTCGGAGGGACGTTAGGTCACTTCGCCTGACCTGGTGACCTGACTTGAGATGACCCAGGGTAAAAAATTTATGAGGATATGCGGAAAAGACCACTGAACAGCCATGCGAGGTTTGGCCTTGCTAACCCGATTAGTATGGCGGCAATGTAGGAAAAACCGCAGGGGGGTTGATATCCGCCCCCCCCCCCCCCGGACGTGCGCGGGTTAAGGGCGACCTCTAAAAACAGCTTGAGCAGTTCAAACTGCTTATATTTAAAAGGAACGCTTTTAAATATAAGCTTTTAAATTTTAAATAACGCCGGGATATGCTCATGTCGACTGCTGGGAGGGACTGTCGACGCCGGGAGGGACTGCTTTTTAATGATATGATTATGTGTATTTTTAGCCACCAGATGCTGGACCAGGTTTAGCCACCAGATGCTGGACCAGGTTTAGCCACCAGATGCTGGACCAGGTTTAGCCACCAGATGCTGGACCAGGTTTAGCCACCAGATGCTGGACCAGGCTTCTTTTTTGAGAGACTGCCATGTGGGTGGATCCCGCCAGAATGCTTTTATTCAGGGTGAGCCTGGCCATGTGTGTGTATCCCACCATATATTTTTTTTGTCAGGGCAACGCGTTCTGCTGAAGTGCAAGGATCCCCAATTTTGAGGAAAAGTGTCCCTGTTGAAATCACTTCTCCCGCATGGCTACCTCGGTTATGCACCAGGGCTTCACATCTCGAGCATGCACCAGTGCTCCACATTCAAACCTGATGGATGGCGGTGCTCCCCCACCCCACCCCACCCCACCCCACCCACTGCCCCCTTAGCTGCGCAACCGTTACTCATGGACTTCTTTCTGCGTCGTGGTATTCCAGCAAGCCATTCAAAGCACGTTTGATGGCGGATTTTGCTCGGAACTGTGTGTAAGGTAGCTACAGTTGTCCTGCTGAACTGTGTGTAAGGTAGCTACAGCTGTCCTGCTGAGTTGAATTGGAGGTAACTACAGCTGTCCTGCTGAACTGTATTGGAGGTAGCTACAGCTGTCCTGCTGAACTGTGTGTAAGGTAGCTACAGCTGTCCTGCAGAACTGTGTGTAAGGTAGCTACAGCTGTCCTGCTGAGTTGAATTGGAGGTAGCTACAACTGTTCTGCTGAACTTTATTGGAGGTAGCTACAGCTGTCCTGCTGAACTGTGTTGGAGGTAGCTACAGCTGTCCTGCTGAGCTTTATTGGAGATAGCTACAGCTGTCCTGCTCAACTATGTTGGAGGTAACTACAGCTATTCTGCTGAGCTTTATTGGAGGTAGCTACAGCTGTCCTGCTTACCTATATTGGAGATAACTATAGCTGTTCTGCTGAGCTTTATTGGAGGTAGCTACAGCTGTCCTGCTTACCTATATTGGAGATAACTACAGCTATTCTGCTGAGCTTTATTGGAGGTAGCTACAGCTGTCCTGCTTACCTATATTGGAGATAACTATAGCTGTTCTGCTGAGCTTTATTGGAGGTAGCTACAGCTGTCCTGCTGAACTGTGTTGGAGGTAGCTACAGCTGTCCTGCTGAACTGCGTTGAAGATAGCTACAGCTGTCCTGCTGAACTGTGTTGGAGGTAGCTACAGCTGTCCTGCTGAACTGTGTTGGAGGTAGCTACAGCTGTCCTGCTTACCTATATTGGAGATAACTATAGCTGTTCTGCTGAGCTTCATTGGAGGTAGCTACAGCTGTTCTGCTGAACTGTGTTGGAGGTAGCTACAGCTGTCCTGCTGAACTGCGTTGAAGATAGCTACAGCTGTTCTGCTGAACTGTGTTGGAGGTAGCTACAGCTGTCCTGCTGAACTGCGTTGAAGATAGCTACAGCTGTCCTGCTGAACTGTGTGGGAGGAAACGATGAACTGCATGCTGTCCGATGAAGATGCCACAAAGTCATCCGACATTATGCTTTCCTATTAAGTGCAAGGACATGCCGAATCCCCTTCTGGCCTTCGAAGTCAAGGATGCCGGAACCTGCCATATTCCAGGGAGCTCTAAGGAGTATCAGAAACCGGCATGCTCTTGGGGGCTATGGAGCACCAGGGAGACCCAGGGACTTCAATAACACGTTAACTGGAGGGGGAAATGCAACAGTCTTGTATTTAACTACACCGTACAGATGGGTGTGAACACCTCCATAGATGGAGGCGAGCTATAGCACCAACCTGAGCAGCAAAATGTAGCGTAGTTCACAGGACTCTGTGAGCACCTGATGCAACCTCGCAACCTCCGTGGTTAAAAGGTCAGGTAGGTCAGGTTAAGTCCTCGCAGTTCACACCAAGCGTGACATCCAATGGTTATTGGCTAGGAAAGGCCACCTTGGGAGCTGTCCACTCACGCCGGCCGCAGCAATGCCGGACTTCCGGACTGGAGAGCAGCACCATGCCAGACCGCAGATGAGATCGAGCTGGATAGCGCGCCAATTCTGATTAGTCACGCTGACTGAGTTACCGCACCAATGCCTTGTCACTGTCGTGGTGATAGTGTCCCATCAGCGCGCCGGAATTGTCTAATCAGCGCGGCGTGAAGTGTCTTAGCATGTTGACGGGTATGTCTCGACATGCCGATGGGTATGTCTCAATATAAGGATGGGCATGGGTTTAGATAATTATCACTGCGGCGGTGTCTTACCATCGCGATGGCATGCTTAACAATCACGATGTGTATGTCTCGCCATCACGATGGGTATGTCTCGCCATCACGGTGGGTATGTCTCGCCATCACGATGGGCATGTCTCGCCATCACGATGGGTATGTCTCGCCATCACGGTGGGCATGTCTCTCCATCACGATGGGCATGTCTCGTCATCATGATGCGCTTGCCTTGCCATCACGGTATGACTGCTTCACCATCACGATAGCCTTGCGCTGCATTTTATTGTGCTTACTGTAAGCACACACACAGCCCACGGTGGCTATTCTCGGGCCGTTGAGATTAACCCTCCGTGGAGTCATTCCGGTCAGATCCTCACACCCGGTCTCGGGGGGGGGGGTCCTTATATGCCCTCTCTAATTTCCAAACTAAGCGTTGCACGAAAACGAAAGTGGTGTCATCGGAAAGCTCTCGATGAGTAGGATCCGAAACCACCTCCAAAATTTTATCCTCCCAAAAGTGGCCTCATTAGGTGATCACGACTGACATTTTTTGGCTCTGGGAGTCCATTTTGGGGGATATTTTAAAAACAAAAATTATTTGGAATCAAGAAAAGAATCCGAAATCGACCATGGTCCTAACATTTTTGCCCACAAAAAAATAAACATTTAAATTGTTAAATTTTCAAAATTTTGCGTTTTAAATTCTCTTTCATTTTTGTTTTTCATATGGGCAGAGGGGACCATAAAACAATGTTTTAAGTCAACTTGCTCTCATAAAAAATGCTTACTATACCCAGAATCTTCGGTTTTAGCCCTAATGCGCAAATATGCAAAACTAATACGTCATCAAAAACGAGAAAAAGAGATAAATATTCCTCTGGTGCGTTTCGTTGCATCTTTAAAGATAAGCAAACGCTAAAAGTTTCATTCAAATGTCTTAATCCGTTAAAGCGTGAGGACTGGTTGAACTTTCTTTGAGGTGACCTCGCTTGACCTTGAATAACCCGTTGACCGTAGATGTCCTGACTTCAAAATTTTCACACAGCATGCCAAATTGATGTGGGAAAAGGTGTGCAAAATTACGGCGCGCCGCCGCGCGCCGTTATTTCTTCAATATCCTCGGAATTGTTTTTTCAGGGGGCGTAAAAAGACCCTACCCCGAGACATTAACCCCCGAGGGTTAATGAGAACAATGGAATGACAATGCGGTAGGCGGTAGGAAGTTAGAAAGATGTAAGGCTAGGAGTTCAGGTTGGGAAAGGAAAGGATGCTGCAGTTTGGACCATGTCAGCCAGTGTCAGTGTCTCGCTCAACAAAAAATAACAGTCGGAAGGATGCAGGGGTAAGGAGCAAGTAAGCAAATAAGCACAATGCAATGGAGAAAGGATTGCTTTGAGAACTGGAGCTTCGTTTCATGTTTGGTGACTAAATTCCGAGCTTAAGACAAATTCCGAGCCAAGCGAGCGTCTCCCACTGATCATCAGTAGCAGACTCGGCGCAGCACGGCTCGCCGCGTCTGCTGTCGCGTGGTGCCACGCCGCGGGCCGCCGCGGTGGCCACAGGTCCGCAGATGGACCTGAGTATTCTGTCGGACCACACCGGACCGAGCGAGCCGGGGCCGAGTCGGGGCCGCTCAACCGGCGTATGACCGAGTGACGGACTGCGGGCCCCGGTCCGTGGAGCCATCCCCACCCCGTGCAGAGGATCCGGGGTTATCTTTTCCTCCCTGTAGAGTACCTGGAACCATCTCTTCCCTGCATAGAGTCTGGAGCCATCTTCACCACCTTGCAAAGAATCTGGAGGCATCTTCACCGCCCTCGAGAGAGTCTGGAGGCATCTTCACTGCCCTGAAAATAATCTGGAGCCATCTTCACCTCCCTGCAGAGGACCTAGATTTACTTTTCCATCCCTGCAGAGCGCCTGGAACCATCCCTTTCATACAAAGAGTCTGAAGCCACCTTCACCGCCCTGCCGAGCGTCTGGAACCATCTCTTCCCTACAGAGTCTGGAGTCATCTTCACCGCCCTGCAAATAATCTGAAGCCAGCTCCATCGCCCTACAGAGGCGATGACGCCGGTGGTAGAGCCCCTTCCCCTCCCCCGTGGCATCCAGTGGCGAGCCCTGCGACAGTCCAGACCGGCAGACCGGCGGCGAGACCCACTCACGCGGCTGGTGCCCGCAGAAAGTGTACAGCTACCTCGTGAGTCGATGGTGCACCACTGCAGCAACACAACACGACGACACGCAGAAGATAGGAGGATGAAGGCTTACGCTGAGTACATCCCGCCACGAGAGATATCGGCCAATAACAACGGATGCTCCAGCACGCCGATGTGCAAATGGTGTCTTTTCTGGGCTCAGACTTTTGAAATGAGCGCCGTGACAGCATCAACTACTTGATATGCTCGCGGACTATGAATGTACGTATCTACACTGATGAGAACATGATCTAAAAGCCAAAGCATTTATCACCATTAATTAGCAAAACGAACCTAGCCAACAATCATAGATACCAAACGGCTTTTGGGAGCAACGAAGTGTTTAAGCCGAACAAAAAAGAACACTCAATTTCAATACAAAAACTCTGGGCTTAAATACGATGAGCCGAACGTGTAGCTTGAGGCTGTACCTCGAACGTCGTGCCATTATTTACTATTCGGCCTACGACACTGGGTGGCGAGGGTGGATATTATAAAAGCTGTTGATTTGTCAATACTGCTTCTTCGACTGCTCCAGCCAACGATTATTGTCCGATGGCGCCAGTTATTGTCACACTCTACCGTAAACATACAGCCAGTGCAACAACACCTCAAATGGGTGCTATATGTTTCCATGTGTGCTGTCAGAGGTCAAACAGACTTACGTTGATGCAGAGTTTGAGCGGCTTTTAAGGCATCCTCCTTTGGGATAGGTGTAGCGAATAGCCATCCATAGTGATAGTTAAATGCACGGCCTGCGCAAGCCGGCAGTAGCCACATAAGCCAGCCGTAGCCACATAAGCCAGCCGTAGCCACATAAGACAGTCGTAGCCACATAAGCCGTCCGTAGCCACATAGGCGGGCCGTAGCCACATAAGCTGGCCGTAGCCACATAAGCCAGCCGTAGCCACATAAGCCAGCCGTAGCCACATAAGCCAGCCGTAGCCACATAAGCCGGCTGTAGCCACATAAGCCGGCCGTAGCCACATAAGCTGGCCGTAGCCACATAAGCCGGCCGTAGCCACATAAACCGGCCGTAGCCACAGAAGCCAGCCGTAGCCACATAAGCCAGCCATAGCCACATAAGCCGGCCGTAGCCACATAAGCCGGCCGTAGCCACATAAGCCAGCCGTAGCCACATAAGCCGGCCGTAGCCACATAAGCCGGCCGTAGCTACATAAGCTGGCCGTATCCCAGCCGTAGCCACATAAGCCGTGCCACATAAACCAGCCGTAGCCAATAGCCAGCCCGCCGTAGCCACATAAGCCAGCCGTCACCGGCGTAGCCATAAGCCACCGTAGCCACATAAGCCGGCCGTAGCCACATAAGCCAGCCGTAGCCACATAAGGCAGCCGTAGCCACTGGTGCCCCGACGCGCCTCCAACGTGCGCCAGCTTTTCCATCATGTACCAGCCTTATACGCAACACAATGGTAATGGTGACAACTCACTGGACCTCAACATGTGTGTCGGACTTCGGAAACTGTCGACAGCGTGCAGCCACGTCCAACGTCCAAACTGTTAGCAGAGTGCAGCCACGTCCAACGTCCAAACTGTCGGCAGCGTGCGGCCACGTCCAACGTCCAAACTGTCGACAGCGTGCAGCCACGTCCAACGTCCAAACTGTTAGCAGAGTGCAGCCACGTCCAACGTCCAAACTGTTAGCAGAGTGCAGCCACGTCCAACGTCCAAACTGTCGGCAGCGTGCAGCCACGTCCAACGTCCAAACTGTCGACAGCGTGCGGCCACGTCCAACGTCCAAACTGTTAGCAGAGTGCAGCCACGTCCAACGTCCAAACTGTTAGCAGAGTGCAGCCACGTCCAACGTCCAAACTGTTAGCAGAGTGCAGCCACGTCCAACGTCCAAACTGTTAGCAGAGTGCGGCCACGTCCAACGTCCAAACTGTTAGCAGAGTGCAGCCACTTCCAACGTCCAAACTGTTAGCAGAGTGCGGCCACGTCCAACGTCCAAACTGTTAGCAGAGTGCAGCCACGTCCAACTTCCAAACCGTCGACAGCGTGCGGCCACGTCCAACGTCCAAACTGTTAGCAGAGTGCAGCCACGTCCAACGTCCAAACTGTTAGCAGAGTGCAGCCACGTCCAACGTCCAAACTGTTAGCAGAGTGCAGCCACGTCCAACGTCCAAACTGTTAGCAGAGTGCAGCCACGTCCAACGTCCAAACCGTCGACAGCGTGCGGCCACGTCCAACGTCCAAACTGTTAGCAGAGTGCAGCCACGTCCAACGTCCAAACTGTTAGCAGAGTGCAGCCACGTCCAACGTCCAAACTGTTAGCAGAGTGCAGCCACGTCCAACGTCCAAACTGTTAGCAGAGTGCAGCCACGTCCAACGTCCAAACTGTTAGCAGAGTGCAGCCACGTCCAACGTCCAAACTGTTAGCAGAGTGCGGCAACGTCCAACGTCCAAACTGTTAGCAGAGTGCAGCCACTTCCAACGTCCAAACTGTTAGCAGAATGCAGCCACGTCCAACGTCCAAACTGTTAGCAGAGTGCATCCACGTCCAACGTCCAAACCGTCGACAGCGTGCGGCCACGTCCAACGTCCAAACTGTTAGCAGAGTGCAGCCACGTCCAACGTCCAAACTGTTAGCAGAGTGCAGCCACGTCCAACGTCCAAACTGTTAGCAGAGTGCGGCCACGTCCAACGTCCAAACTGTTAGCAGAGTGCAGCCACGTCCAACGTCCAAACTGTTAGCAGAGTGCAGCCACGTCCAACGTCCAAACTGTTAGCAGAGTGCAGCCACGTCCAACGTCCAAACTGTCGGCAGCGTGCGGCCACGTCCAACGTCCAAACTGTCGACAGCGTGCAGCCACGTCCAACGTCCAAACTGTTAGCAGAGTGCAGCCACGTCCAACGTCCAAACTGTCGACAGCGTGCGGCCACGTCCAACGTCCAAACTGTCGACAGCGTGCGGCCACATCCAAACACTGGCATTACTCATGCTGATTGGGAAGACCATCAAATCAGACGAGCGGATACGCTGCGGGTGTACTTGTTCATGGCGGCCCTGTTTGCGCCCAGGTGCACCTTGCATAACAGCGCCGTTTTACTTGTTCCCCAGAGGCGCATTTCCGTCTGTGCATGTACTGTGTATGCGTGTGTGTAATGGTCGTCGCGCTGCTGAGAAAACTTGCTGCACTACACACGTTGCAGATAACGAGAGCGAAAAGGCATGATGTTGATGAGCACGGCGGCTTCGCCGTAGCAGGTGGAGACCGGTTCAGCTTCCTCTTCCGTGATGCTGAGCCATGAAGCGGTGAAATAAATGTCCATAAGAGCGGAATCACCCGACAACTCATCAGGTAGCCGCCATCGGCAGTACTACTGGAATACTCTATGCTGTGAGACGATCATCAGTGCACACCATATTTGCATTAAAAACGGAGGTCTGTGGTGGGAATTCTGGTTCGGAACGGGGTTCCAAACGAACCTAATTTCCGAAGCCCGGTCCGGCGCACACCCGTACTCATGAGGTTCGAGCCATGTCCGGACCAGACAATTGTGTTATGGATGTAGCCCGGCGCAGTCCTGTCCGATCACATGTAAGCTATTCATAGCAAGATCAGGATGTCATGGTTCATACGGTTCTGTAAGATCGTGTAATCACTGCCCTGATTCAGTAATATTTGCAGGTCATATATCAATATCATTAGCTCAGTTGGAGCATTTCCCTGTACTCAATTGAATAAACACAGAACTTATAATTGTTTCTACGGAGAGATCCACATAGGAAACATGTGGGTAGATGCTCAGCGTTGTCGCCCGCTGCATGGCTCAGCGTCGTGCTCAGCGTTGTCGCCAGCTGCATGGCTCAGCGTCGTGCTCAGCGTTGTCGCCCGCTGCATGGCTCAGCGTCGTGCTCAGCGTTGTCGCCCGCTGCATGGCTCAGCGTCGTGCTCAGCGTTGTCGCCAGTTGCATGGCTCAGCGTCGTGCTCAGCGTTGTCGCCCGCTGCATGGCTCAGCGTCGTGCTCAGCGTTGTCGCCCGCTGCATGGCTCAGCGTCGTGCTCAGCGTTGTCGCCCGCTGCATGGCTCAGCGTCGTGCTCAGCGTTGTCGCCCGCTGCATGGCTCAGCGTCGTGCTCAGCGTTGTCGCCCGCTGCATGGCTCAGCATCGTGCTCAGCTTTGTCGGCGAGCACATGAGTGGTCTCGTTCGTCTGTCACCACTGCACCGCATGTCGAGCGTCATCCCCAGTTGAGAATATTGGACTGAAAAAGAACTGTTTTCAAGCGATTATGTGAATAGATATGTTCTAAGTTCTCAATCAATTCGAACTGATGGTGCCGACCTTCTCCGAGTGTCGTGGTGGGCCGGGTCAGTGGGCTGGCCGCAGCTGCTGCCAAACAGCCGACCTTCTCCGAGTGTCGTGGTGGGCCGGGTCAGTCGGCTGGCCGCAGCTGCTGCCAAACAGCCGACCTTCTCCGAGTGTCGTGGTGGGCCGGGTCAGTCGGCTGGCCGCAGCTGCTGCCAAACAGCCGACCTTCTCCGAGTGTCGTGGTGGGCCGGGTCAGTCGGCTGGCCGCAGCTGCTGCCAAACAGCCGCTGGTTGCCGGCTGGGGATATCTAGTGCCTCGGAAAGGCGACCTTAGGAAAATTACTGAAATTTGTTAACACACGCCCACAACCCAGACCAATTAGTTCACCGCACACATTTAGATGCGCCTTTTCTTTATTTGTTGCTAATCAGTTGCTTAGTTGTCCTTTATTTTTTGCTGTTCTCGCAAGTCCGCGGGATCGAACCTTCGGTTGGAATCTAATGGCGTAACAGTGCTGCAGATAAAACACAATTGCTGCCTGCTGTCTGACCAAGCGCCAGCTGTCTCACTGATATGCACGTCCACACCCAGCTGGCATGCCGGGTTTCGGCCAATCGGGTGTTGGTCGGACTCCGTGTGACATGAACCGTGAGCGCCCAAAAATGGGTCATGTGATTGACAGTCCGGGCAATCGCCACCGCTGCCGTATAATTATAGCCGCCGGGTGTCACCGGCTTCAATATACGAGCTCGGTCAACACTGACAGCTTGTGGCCTGATAATATCTGCAGGTAGCTCCTGCAAAGTCTATGCCTAAAGAGCTACAACCCCTCCCTCCCGCCGAAGGTCAGCCGAGGTCAGGTGAATCGGGACGGCAGACAATGATGAGGTGGCACACGTCCCGCTGCGGCCGGCGCTGCTGGACGAGTTGACCAATCAGCGGTGGCGAAGCACCGCGGTCTGGATGTGACGGCGCCGTTAATCGGTGGGTAGCTCAGCTTCTCTCAGGTCGGGACAGTGTGGCCGAACCTGCGCTATCTGGAGCCGCTCTACTCAGAAACTCCCGCAAATACCTAGAACAGTCTGCTAGGTAATAGTGAAAGACTATTCAAGTTACACCGGCTTCTTGCCATTTTGCCATCTTGAAAAAAAAACATTAATTTCATACATATTATTTTCCTTTTTCCAGTTGTATATGAACTTAGTCTATCTTGGAACGAAATAATCATGAAATGGTTAATCGAAAAACTACTACCGAACATGGAGAATCCACTTAGTGCCGAAACGATTTCTTCCCCTTTCGCTTTGCATGGTGCCTAATCTCATTATTGTTTTATGATATTTATGTATGTTACTTTAAATTTCCGTCGATCAAAACGGATTAAAAACGGCACGAAAAGAAACAATATGCAACCATCATAGCAAACTCCACATTGCGATCATTGCTAAACGACCAGTATGATTATCCATTTGAGAAAACTTGCAATAGGATTGCTTGTACTATTTAAATTTATAAAAGAGGACAGTCACCACCAATACTAAGAAGTACTTAGAAGAACCGCGAGAATATCGTCACCACTCATTAGCAATTTTGGGCAATCTTACACCTACCTAGGCTGAACACAAGTCGTACATATGTCGTACTCAGCATGTATGCAGCATTGCTTGAGCATTCATTAATTCAGCATTCATTGCTTGCTTGACATTTATGCAGCATTGCATGCGTTTGACTTACAAAGTTGGGGTGGGGGGGGCTGGCTGCCAAGTTGGGGGAGGGGGCTGAGCTGCAAGTTTGGAGGGGGTGGATCCTCCCAACTGAATATGATCCTACTCCCCTGAAGCTTGTCTATTGGGAAGTCGCCCATGCAACTAGAAATGCCCTTGATTAGTAAAAGCAAAAGGTAGCTGGCCAACTCCACGAGAAATCGGCAAGTGAAAGCCCTGCTATATTGCTGCCCCATATATATATATATATATATATATATAATATATATATATATATATATATATACGATTTTCGCAAGCCAGCTGTGATATTGTTGAGGAAGCACGCAAATCTAATTATGACAAAACGAAGTAAAGCACAATGAAAAGGCTGCTCAGAGTGGTGGTAAGCACTGCATCGAACGAGGGCATCGGAATTACATCAGTCGTGCCATTAGGGATCAGCCATATAAAAACGCATTTTACCATAGATGGAATCGTCAAGAACTCAAACTAATCTCAACCAACACCAGCGTATATATTACAAGTCCACATGGTTGAGGCAGTACCAGTATTTAACTGAAAACCTGGAAAAAATGTTCCACTCTTCCTAATTTTTGCGACAGGGAACCTCTGACTTGACTGGAGAGAGCTGAGAACCTCAGTTTTTGTTTAATTCCACCACTTCATAATAAGTGATCAGGAGTGCGCACTCCGCTGTCCTTGCGGTAAGGATATCCAATTGTATATTGGACACAAACGGGTACCAAAAGTAAAGACACTAAAATATTACAGGAAAGAAAATTGCCGCAGCACTCCCTGTTATTGAACGAAAATATGGCCGAGAAAAGAATGCCAGAGAAAAAGGTAGGAAAAACGATATACAAAGTCAACTACCCCAGGAGAGTTGACATGTTCCGAGCTCCTGTGCCATATACGACTTCGTGTTTTTTTTCAGGGAGGATTTATCATGTACCCGCAGTCGTAAAATTGGCCGTGACGCCGTTGGCGTTGATGCAATTGTCGGCAAAATTACACACTCAATAGCTAAAGATGGTTTGTATTTGATGATTTGCTTGAACTCCTTAAATATAGCGACACCAACGGGTGTTAATATTTTGTTTTCTTTTGGGGGAAACAAAATACATGAAGGCAATGGAACAGGCCCAAATTGGTTGGGGCCACACTCCATAGGGTCCTATGTTAGAAGATGAAATCATTAGGGGGCAAAGCCAGCATTGAGGAGGTACTTGCCACCTCAAAAGTATACAAAACAACAACCCTGACGGCACCGGTGAAGGTGAAATGAATGGAAACCTCGTGCAGACTTGACGTTCGATACGGACCAGTTGCATGGGCGTCGCCAACGCGAAGAACTGGGGGAACCGCTTCCTAAGCTTCGTGAAATTTAATATCACGTCTATTCGATTAGCCACAGATTAACACGGACCATATAGTGTTGACTAAAAGAACGATATGCAATGTATCTGGTGCCCCCAATCACACTTGGACGCGCCACCGACGTTGGTTTAAACAATAGCTGGCCGGTTGTCCCATTCCAGGGGCGGATCCAGCAATTGCCATGGGTGCACTTGTCTGGAGGAGCGCCATTTCTTCGGTGGGGCGCCACGAGAGTATCTAGAGGGGCGGCGCCTTCGGCTTAAAATTCCGTCAGCGGCTGAGTGGGAGTGGGCACACTGAAGGGGCCCTTTTCCCCTCAGGAGGGCGTATTTTCCTTTCAAGTGGCGCTTATTCCTCTCCGAGGGGCGCCTCTCACTGAGTTATCCTGTTGAGTGTGGGGGAGGGGTGCACTCGAGCCTTCCCGGAGGGGCATCACCTACCATGGAGAGCACGTGCCTCCAGTGCCCCCTTCCCTGTATCCGCCCCTGTCACATTCAGCGGTGCTCCCATGTCACCCAGAGCATGACTAGCACGCTTCATCATTCACGGTGGCTCCGTAACAGAATCTGAATACATCCGGCGCAATACGTGTGTGCGCCCTGGGTCGTCATTCCGCAGGAGCTGCGGCACATTTCCGGACTGCAGTATCCAATCAGAAGCCGGCGGCGGCGCCAGCCCGCCAATCAGCGCGCTGCACTGCCTGCCTGCACGCACGGTCTGTGGTGGTGGGCCAGCGGCGACCGTTCGTCGGCCGGTCAACACATAGGCCGCGCGATGACCGACGCCTCGGGAGTGACCCCGGCCGCAGTAATGGCCACCATTTCCGGCCATCGCGTCGGAGAAACTCGCCACCGCCTGTGCAGTTTGCGGTGAGAATTAAGAGCGCGATTGAATGATCCGTCTGGCTGAGGGCCGAGCGTGCGCACCGGCGAGGCCAGGTTGCCGCCAGGGTCGGACGCCCGGCACCACCGCTGGGGTTCGACAACGCTTCTGTTGGCCTGCTGACAAATCCACAATCATCACTTGTCAATCTCGGACCACCCTCTCTTAAAGTCGGTGTGACCTGACGGTGGGTTAGACCTAACAACGTGACGGGTTGACGACTAGGGGCGTGCCGCGCCTGTGACCACCCCGACAGCTCGGCGCTCCAGTGCCAGGTGGCAGTGAGTGCAGACCGGCGGCCCACCGAGGTCGGCTTCACGTAACGGGCCGCCGCCTCCACGACCTCGCCCCGAATACTACGCGAGTCCAGTGTCCGACCCATTGAAGGTTGTCGCTGATCTGTCACACGGCCACCAAGCTCAGGCCGAGATAGATGAGGACGAAAATCGCGCAGTTGTTGTTCAGATGGAGTGGCGCTGCACAGGTGGATCACAAACAATCGGAATGTTTTGCTGGAGAGGTTGTTACTTCGGCAGGCGTTCATATTTTCCAAAGTTCACAATTTCCAATGTTCATAATTCCCAAATTCGAAGCTAGCTCTCAAAGATTGGAAGTGTACGTCTAAAACAGCCTGGATATGAGTCATTCATGTTTTCCAAGGTTCATAATGTCCAAATTGGGAGTTCATTTCCAAAACTTGAAAATTAGTTGCCAAATCGGAAGCCAACTTCCAAAAATTGGAAGATAACTTCCAAAAGTAGGAAGGTAAGGTTAGATTAGGGTAGGTTAGCTTAGGTTAGGTGAGGTGAGGCTAGGCTAGGCTAGGTTAGGTTTGGTTTAATTCCAATCCGGGCTACTTTGAAAGTTCACTTCCAATTTGGAAGCTAATTTCCAAGTTTTAGAACTTAACTTCTAATTTGGAAGCTATCGTCCTATTTGGAGGCTAACTTGTAATTTGGAACTTATGGATTTTTGAAAATATGAAAACCTATCCGGGCTATTTTGGAAGTTCACCTCCAATTTTTGGAACATAACTTTCATTTGGAAATTATGAACGTTGGAAGATTGAAAGATATGATGCGCCGCCGTTTATTCTCTTGGTGTGTGCACAAGCATGTTCATGGAGAACGAGAACCGACCTGATGGTCGCCGGTCACTGGCGTCACTGGTTTGTGCCGAGGAAGAGCCATGCACGCATGGAGAACAAGAACTCACGTGATAACCACCAGTTGCCGGCGTCACACTATTAAGGTTCCAGAAGACTCTTGGTTCCTGCCACATGCTCTTGCACTGATTATCACTGCTTATGCAGAGATACAACATAAGCACACATGGAAAATAATCAACGAACGACACAAGCACACACACACACACACACACACACACACACACACACACACACACACACACACACACACACACAGGTTCCCTAAGCGCTTGGAGCAGGGCCGGTAAATCCATCACATAGAGTGAGGGTACCATGGCAGTCACGTTTGGTGTTCAGCGTGAGAAGCCGTTCTCGGATGAGCATGGCTTCCGTGATGCGCATTCTCCTCCTGTCAGGTATGTGTGCGACGATGTTGTGTTGTGCACCAGCTCCTGTCTTGTGATGTGTCGGTGGTGTTCGTCTCGGGTATGTTGATGTGGAGCGGTTGGCTGCAGGTGGCAAGTCTGACGTCGCGACAACGATGTAGCGTGTCCAGTGTAACCGACGCAAGGTATTCGAAATTTACAAGCTTCATCTGAATATTTATGTTCATGAAATACATTGGTAGACTTGATTTTGGGTTCCTTCATGATGTTATTTCCGATGACAAGACTGAAGTTTTTTTGCAGTACATTATTAACCGTAGCTTGTTGCGTTTAGTTGGTTGTTCCTCATAATTTATCGGAATGCTCTTTCGTCTGTGCAGTGTGAAGGGCTCGTCTGGTTTTTGTAGAATAACTTGACGGTCTGGGATGTAGTGGGGTTTCTATTCCTGCCACCGCCACGGCTACTGCCACCACAACAGCCACAGAGATCCCTACTGCTGTCACCACCGAGACTGTCACCGCCGCTACCGCCACGGCTACTGCCACCACAACAGCCACAGAGATCCTACTGCTGTCACCACCGAGACCGTCACCGCCGCTACCGCCGCCACCGCCACGGCTACTGCCACCACAACAGCCACAGAGATCCCTACTGCTGTCACCACCGAGACCGTCACCGCCGCTACCGCCGCCACCGCCACGGCTACTGCCACCACAACAGCCACAGAGATCCTACTGCTGTCACCACCGAGACCGTCACCGCCGCTACCGCCGCCACCGCCACGGCTACTGCCACCACAACAGCCACAGAGATCCCTACTGCTGTCACCACCGAGACTGTCACCGCCGCTACCGCCGCCACCGCCACGGCTACTGCCACCACAACAGCCACAGAGATCCCTACTGCTGTCACCACCGAGACTGTCACCGCCGCTACCGCCACGGCTACTGCCACCACAACAGCCACAGAGATCCCTACTGCTGTCACCACCGAGACTGTCACCGCCGCTACCGCCACGGCTATGCCACCACAACAGCCACAGAGATCCCCACCAACTGCTGTCACCACCGAGACCGTCACCGCCGCCACCGCCGCCACCGCCACGGCTACTGCCACCACAACAGCCACAGAGATCCCTACTGCTGTCACCACCGAGACTGTCACCGCCGCTACCGCCGCCACCGCCACGGCTACTGCCACCACAACAGCCACAGAGATCCCTACTGCTGTCACCACCGAGACCGTCACCGCCGCTACCGCCGCCACCGCCACGGCTACTGCCACCACAACAGCCACAGAGATCCTACTGCTGTCACCACCGAGACTGTCACCGCCGCTACCGCCGCCGGAGTTGGCGCCGCTGATACAGCAGGTGACTTCAGACGAGCATGCAACAATCGTCTGCTTTGGTTTTCACTTACAAACTTAGTGTGAACAGCAAACTCCCGTTCCTTGACGTAGATTTGAATGTAAGCAATGGCAAACATGATATCGCTATTCACCGTAAAACACGAACCGTGGACGGTGTCTGAATGCCCTGAGTAATTGCCCCAATCAATATAAGCATGGAGTCATTCGTGCTGACGCAAGTCGATCAATACCTGCAACTCCTGAAAATTGGTGGACAGAGATATAAAGTATGCGAAGCAAATGCTGATCAATAATAACTACTCCACCAAAGATATTCGCCAAGAGAATTAGAGTGGCTGTGGACTACACGAACCTTCACACTAGTACTGGCAATACCAAACGAAGCGATAACGTTCCAGTCAGTGGCGATGACAAGGGCGGCTGCAGCGACGGTGGAGGTGTCGGAGGCAGCGGCAGCAGTGGCGGCGGCAGCGGCAGCGGTGGTGGCGGCAGCGGTGGCGGCGGTGGCGGCAGCGGTGGTGGCGGCAGCGGTGGTGGCGGCAGCGGTGGCGGCGGCAGTGGTGGCGGCGGCAGCGGTGGTGGTGGCGGCAGCGGTGGTGGCGGCAGCGGTGGCGGTGGTGGCGGCAGCGGTGGTGGTGGCGGTGGCGGCGGCAGCGGTGGTGGCGGCAGTGATGGAAGCGGCAGTGGTGGAAGCGGCAGCGGGGGCAGCAACAGCGGTGGCGGCAGCGACGGGGCAGAGACTGTAGCAGTGTGGCAGCGTCGGTGACGGTGGCAGTGGTGGTGCCAACTTCCATGGCGGCGACGTCGGCGGCGGTAACGGCGATGGCAGTCTCGGTAGTGACAGTAGTAGGGATTTCTGTAGCTGTTGTGGTGGCAGTAGCCGTAGCGGTGGCGGGAATGGAAACCCCACTACATCTCAGACCATCAAATTATGCTACACAAACCAGACAAGCTCTTCACATCACACAGACGAAAGAGTATTCAGATAAATTAGCAGCGACAACATCAATCCAACTATACGCAACAAGATGCAGTTAATAATCTACGACAAAAAAAAATCCGTCTCGACATCTGAAATATCATCATGAAGGAACGGAGCATACCAATGTAGTTCATGAATATTAATGCACAGACGAAGTTTGCAAACCTCAAATTCAGACTTCAATGGCACAAGATGATATATCTAGAAATGTACATCAACGTTTCAGCTTAATGCCTTGATCAGGGTGACAGGTACGAGAGTTAAAAAAGTGAAACAGTGTTTTAAATTTCACGATCGGCACGTGACACTACATATACCACCTTCTACAGGTTGGCGAAAGACACACAGACGAAATATCCGAAAGCACTTGTACACAAATGTAAATAAATCGATCAGTCGTGGGTAATCACATTCCTTACTTCATCATCCAGCTCGTAGTCGGCAAGGAAAATGTGCATATGACGTCGGCGTAACATTCATATAGGGCGTTATTAGCCTTCGTTGAATAGATGTGTGCGTGCACGTGTGCTGTGTGTGCTGTTTGTGTATGTATATGTGTGTGTGTATTTGCGTTAGTGTGTGGGTGTAGGTGTAGGTGTGTATTTGTGTAGTGTGTCTGCATGTGTGTGCCTATCCCGACCCTGTCCCTTGATTTCGGTAACTATGTGGGTCGCCTCCACTGGTTTCCTTCTAAACTTATTCTGTATCCTAACTATTTCGTGTGCCCCGTTCCAATCTGGGAAGTGGCCTTCCTTGTCTGCGTGGATGACTATGGCACTGGATAGCCTGGGGGGCGACGCAAGTCTCCTCTGTGCTCCCTCATCAGGTCCTTAATGGAGCGGCCTGTCTCACCGATATATGCTTTTTCGCAACATCCACATGGGATCTTATATACAGCCGACTCACTGTCACTATCGGATTTTGGATGCTGAACACGAATGATGTCCTTAATCGTCTGCCCAGTGGATTCAACTATTCTTGCCAGACCATCCATATAGCGGGAAATATGTATGACACATGTGCTATCCCGTATAGCAGGATCCCATGTGGATGTTGCGAAAAAGCATATCGGTGAGACAGGTCGCTCCATTAAGGAGCTGATGAGGGAGCACAGAGGAGACTTGCGTAATCACAGGCTATCCAGTGCCATAGTCATCCACGCAGACAGGGAAGGCCACTTCCCAGATTGGAACGGGGCACACGAAATAGTTAGGATAGAGAGTAAATGTATAAGGAAAGCAGTGGAGGCGGCCCACATAGATACCGAAGACTGCAACACCACATCTCCGGGATTAATATAATTAGCCCACGTAGTAGCCTGCATGATTAAGGCAGGGGTGACAAATGAACAGGGGATAGAGTCGGGATAGGCACACACATACAGACACACTGCACGAATATACACCTACACCTGCACCCACACACACTGATGCCAATACATGTATGTGCACACACACACACATGCACACACACACACACACACAGCACACACACACACACACACACCCACATACACACACACACACACACACACACACACACATACATCAGTAAGGAGGGGTGACAAATAAACAGGGGACAGGGGCGGGATAGGCACACACATACAGACACACTGCACGAATATACACCTACACCTGTACCCACACACACTGATGCCAATACATGTATGTGCACACACACACATGCACACACACACACACACACACAGCACACACACACACACACACACACACACACACACACACACACAGCACACACACACACACACACACACACACACACACACACACACACACACACACACACACACTACATACACACACGCACAAACACACACACATACACACACACACATATACCCACACACACTGACGCAAATACATGTATGTGCACATACACACGTACACACACATACATACACATACAGCACACTCACACACACACACACACACACACACACACACACACACACCACACACACACACACACACACACGCACACGCGCACACACACACACACACACACACACACATACACACACATACATACACACACACACACACACACGCACACACACACACACCCCCACACACACACACCCACATACACACACACACACACACACACACATACACACACATACATACACACACACACACACGCACACACACACACACCCACACACACACACCCACATACACACGCACACCCACACGCACACGCACACCCACACACACACACCCACACACACACGCACACCCACACGCACACGCACACACACACACACACACCCACACACCCACAGCACACTTGCACGCACACATCTAGGCCATGAAGGCTAATAACGCCCTATATGAATGTTACGCCGACGCCATATGTACATTTTCTTTGCCGACTACGAACCGGATGATGAAGTAACGAATGTGATTACCAACGGCTGATCGATGTTTTTACATTTGTGTACATGTGCTTTCGGTTGCTTCGTCTGTGTGTCTTTCGCCAGCCTGTAGTAGGTGGTATATGTAGTGGCACGTGTCGAGCGAGACATTTAAATACTGTTTCATATATTTTTGTAATATCGTGTTTTTCACCCTGATGAAGGCATTAAGCTGAAACGTTGGTGTACATTCCTGGAATATATAATCTTGTGCCATTTCAGTCCGTATTTAACCAGTCCAGTTAACTAATAATAAACCTCAAATATCTTGCGTCAGTTACACTGGACACGCTACATCGCTGTCGCGACGTCTGACTTGCCACCTGCAGCCAACCGCTCCACATCAACATACCCGAGACGAACACCACCGACACATCACAAACCAAGAGCTGGTGCAAAACACAAACATCGTCTTCATGACGATGTGAAAAACTTCTATCTAAAAACTTTATGTGATGGATTTACAGGCCCTGCTCCAAGAGCTTAGGGAACATGTTTGCGTGTGTGTGTGTGTGCTTGTGTCGTTATATATATATATATATATATATATATATATATATATATATATATATATATATAGGCGCATATTGTATGATTATTTATCGAATCTGACTCTATCTAATCGAATCGAATCGAATCGGATTCTAGATTCCTGACCAATGTTTACATACTCGGCGCTGCCACTGCACATTAGGTGTCTGATATGTGGTCGCAGTACTGGTACCAGCGGGAAATTTCTTCACTGTTCGACGTAGTTTTTGTAGTTTCACATTATAATTACACGGTACATCCACTTGTTCGTGGTAGCTTCACCATACCAGTTACCGTCGATGCCGGGCTTCATTGGTGTTGATGCAGTAAAATGAATCGATTGACGCAAGACATCATCAGAACACTTATTGACATAAAACTGGATGTGCATAGAACTGCATAAAACTGCATAAAACTACAGGCAAGCCTCCCCTGGATGGGGTACGCTGCCCACAGTTAATGAATTGCTATCCGGCTTAAATTGTGGCCCAATGAACAGTAAGTGGCACGACAGCAGTGTATGACGCTGCTGTCTGTTGAATGGCGACGGAGATGAAGAGTTTAGTAGTCACGGTAGCTTAGTAGTGAGGAATTAACTCCAATCCCAGCAACACATACGGTCTGTGGATGCTGGTGGCTGCCCTTCAGGCGCGTACTCAGAAAGTCTGAGTGAATACGAACTTTAATCCAATTATAAGTGAAAAGTTGCTTTCCGTATTTTTTTATATTTAGCAGAGGCAGAGTGCCATCCGCAAGAGATCGTGACGTTAAAGAAGGAATTACGTTAATCGGGCTTATATGGCATCCGGTTATATCAATTACGTAAGAGAGGAATGATGACACGCCGTCAAATAAAGAACGTGGCGTAAAGGGCCGATACATACATGGCACTTTCCGTATAGAAGCAGGTCTCATTATATCCAGTCCTGCAGGTGTACGTTAGTGTGTCCTACTTTTCACAAAAGTTTTCCGAGCACGTTCGCCCCAGGCTATTTCCGTTCTATCATGCAATTTACCCAAGGTATTCCATTGTAGCTTTTGGTGGGTGATTTTAATCTCTGAGCAGCAGATGAAGTTATGGCCTCAAAGTCCCATCGAGTACACTGGCTTGCCATTGATCCGGGTGTAGTGCATCGTCGCGCGTCGTTTTTTTTGTGTTTGTTGTTGAGATGGAGTGATGAAACAAAAACCGTCGCATTACTCATCGTCTGCTCAATCGTCTGATATATAGTTTTAACCTGATCAGCACTGGAGGGGGGATGCGGGCTGCTCCAGCAACCATATCAGAAAATCTACTGCCTCTCCTGTACTACGCAGGCGAGGACCTTGTGACTGGGACTGTTTTCTAACATCAATCTGGAATAATTAGGTTACAAAAATGAAAATCGAACGATAACTTTTCCATCTAGTGATCAACAATTGAAACAATGTTTGGTCACTTACGTATCATTCACGGATAAAATTCAGATATTGCGTGACCTGCCATGACCTAAGTTGACTGGTGACCAAAATCCGATAGATCATGATGACAAAACGTGCATAGCCCCTTCCTGAATCACATTTGAATTTTTGCGGGGACGTTAAACACATTTATATTTGTTTGACATTGACGTAGTTTTTCCCACATTGTGACATATAAAAGTCACGGATCAAGGTCATCTTTTCCGGGCACGAAAATAAAATACATGTGCATATGTGTACCAAGTTTTGTTAAAATTCCTTGAAGGGTTTGGAAGCTGTATAGGGGCTGGAGTAGACCCCCCCCCCCCCCTCCCCCAGTTCTGAGATGACCAAAAAAGCCTCGTGTACATAGGGTGAACAAATTTCCCCAATACAGTTGACTGTAAGAGTATCGTAATCACTCTTAACGTCCAATGAGAAGTCGGCTCATTCAGTTTTTCTGTGTATTGCACAAATGTCAACACAACAAAACAACTCGGCACGGTGCTCTTGATCGCCCACGAGTTAGGACACCACAGCACATGGTGTGGACAAACGGTTATAGAGTCATGCAACTTGGTATACACAGACGCACAACTAGGCGCGGCGTTCTCGATCACTCAGTACAGCACTCAGAGCAGCATGGTTTCGACAAACGGTTGCAAGTTCATGCAGCTTTCTGTGGTGTGACCGAAAGTTTTCTTGCGCCGAAAGCTTTCTTCGACCTGAGCCAATGAGGCGACTACCTGGTGGGATGAAGCTTCGCAGACCAGATGAAATGCACGATACGAGGTCCATGTCAGACGCTTTGTACCGTCTGAAGATGGCGATGCTGTCAGAACAGCTCGAGATGGACCAAAAGACCAAAAAGAAGGTCCGAAGCATAGCAACAGTTGACGCCTTGTTCCATGGACCACACTTCCTGCGATTTTCGCTGGCGACATCTGCACCGGCTGACGACTTGGCCTGCTACCACGACATACATCAACTCAAAGACATCGTCGAGTTCAAGAACGTCGCAGACGCCGTCACCAAGTCCATCAAGCATCACACTATGTACTTGGACTCAGCGGCTGTCGTGTTCGCCGCTCTGTTCAGTGAAGATCTCGCATCAGCTGAACGGCAGGAAATGGCGGCAACCCTGACAAACATTCCGAGGTCAACCACCATGCCGCTTGGCAAGCCAAAAGAGGTGAAAGTCGGCCCGAGTAGTAACCTCAAGTCACTACTAGGCAGCAGATCCTGGCTGTTCTTCGACCGACTACATGACAACGCCAAATAGCTGCTGAAGTCGGCAAGCCAGTGGAACAGCGATGCTGGCTACAGGAGAGTCTCAGAGTACGTGCGACAGCTGGCGGCGGGGAACAACGGCGCCGAACGAGGGATCAAGCTGCTTCAGGACCTGATGGACCGGACCCAAGGTGCAGAACAGCTTAAAGACTTGGCTCAGGTCGTGAAATGACAAAGGAAGCCTTTCGGTCATTCCACAGAAAGCTGCATGAACCTGTAACCGTTTCTCGAAGTTATGTTGCTCTTAGTGCTGTACTGAGTGATCGAGAATGTCGCGCCGTGGTGTGTGTCTGTGTAAAAAAGTTGCATGAATTTGTAACATTGTTTGTCGACACATGTGTGTCGACATGTGTCGACATTTGTCGTCACACATGTGTTGACATTTGTCGTCACACATGTGCTGTGGTGTCTTGACTCCTGAGCGATCAAGAGCCCCGTGCCCAGTTGTGAGGTAGTGTTGACATTTGTGCGATATAGAATAAAACTGAAGGAGCCGACTTTTTACGATGCGTTAAGAGCGATTGCGATAATTTTTACAGTGAACTGTACTGGAGCAGATAATTTTTATAGTGAACCGTACACTAATTTGCTAACCCTATATGTACTGGGCTGTTTTGGTCATCTCAGAACTGAGGGAGGGGCTGCTCCAGCCCTCCTCCCCTATGCAACTTCTAAACCCTTCAATGAGTTTTGACTAATCTTAGTACACACATGCACATGTATGTTATTTCCATGACTAGAAAATATGACTTGATCCGTGACCTCGGAAGATCACAGTGTGGAAAAAACTAGGACAATGTCAAGCAAATATAAATGCTTTTAACTTCCCCGGAAGAAGTCAAATTTGAATGAGGAAGGGGAAATATACGTTCTGTTATCCTAATCCATCCGATGTTGGTCACAAGTCACCTTAGGTCATGTCAGGTCATACAATATTCGGAATTCTCTTCTTGAATGATGCGTAAGTGACCGAACACTTTCAATTTGGGCCACTACATGGAAATGTTGTCGTTAGATTTTCAATTTTTACTAAATTATTCCACATTGATGCAAAGAAACAGTCCCAAAGTCCCAAGGCCCTGACTTCCTTAGTACAGGAGAGGGAGTATATTTTCTGATATGGGGGCTGGGGTCTGATATGGTGTCATGTCAAATCGGACCATCTCAGGTCACAGGAATATCACCCAATGGCTTAATGGTCACCCAATTGCTTAATATGCATGCTTCTGTTGAATATGGTCATCGCGTCCAAACTACGTCAATGACCTCTTTTCTTTTTTTTCTGAGCAACTGTTACGAACCATGTTTCAATATACGTTTCAAATGAAGGAACTCAGAATTCTGCTTGAGAAAGTGATAATCCCAAATGGCTACTCGTCCCCCAAAGCGTCGTAATTGCATTATAAATTTGCCGAAGATGGCTTTTAAAGAACCGAAATAACCCGGTCCAATTAAATGGAATTTTACCATCAGGTTTGCTCAACACTTAACAAAATTGACGCTTTTCATGGCAATTTCAAGGAGCTTTTTACAATATGATATGCTAAAGCATATAGCCAACATTTGTATTGCTAGTTTGGTGTTGATAAAATTCCTCAATTCCTTCTAGAGTCCTATTTGGCATGAGCTGTGACGAAAATAAAACACAGCAGATACATGCGATGCATGGAGTTGGGCTGCCCGACTTAACTTGGCTACGTCTGCTCAGTAGCGTAGCCAGGGAATTTTGTATTACAAGCAGTGGAAGTTTTGATGGATCGGCAACGTAAGCATTGCTTACCCATGCGTGGAAACACCACCATGCTGAAGAAAGCAATTCGTATTGAAAAATACTGCATGGCTATCTCAAATATATTAAAAACTGGAGCAAAAAGACCCCAGGAGTTTGCCACATTAACAGTTCACCCACTCGCGAAAGCCCAAAACTACCTGTACCTGTACGTTAGAAGCGTGAGATTCGTTGACTTTTCCTATCCGTCTTTCTACTACTTCGCACAAGGATTTTAATTTCATAAAGTCAGAGACGGCTCCAAGAACCAATATCGCAAGTTACCACCCACAACTGTTTGGGAAAACTAGGAACAGCACATGTATCGGAATGTTTTCCATTGCTTTGCTCTTCAGTCATTGGTATTGCACAGTTCATTGCACTGGTCTCTTTTGTTTCAGGTATAGAGTTAATACATTGATAGCAAATGACTGAAGTATGTTAAACTTTTCTGGAGACACACAATAATGGCGCAGCCTGCAAGATTGAAACTGAAGTGCATTTTGGAAGGCTGTGCATACCAAACCCCAGAACTATCCGAGACAGGCGCAATCCGTATTCTGGAGATACATCAGCTGAATATGCACTCACTTGGCAACACTCCTGCAACAGCACAAGCCATGACTCTGGACCCCAAACCTCCCAAACCATCATGGACAGAACTTACTACTGGTCTGTCAGAAGAGGACTGGGCGTACCTTGAGGACCGATGGACATCCTACGAGACCAACATGTATCTGACTGGCAGCAACATATCAGCACAACTCCTGGAATGTTGTGCGGAGTCCCTCCACAGAGATCTGCATCGCAACCTTGGGGGTGGGCTCTCTGCATTGACTGAGTGCGATCTTATGAAAGAAATTCGACGTCTCAGTGTTAGGGAGACCACATGCATGGTCCACAGGGTCCAGTTGGGTCATCTCGTCCAAGATGATGGTGAGTCCGTCCGTCACTTCGCTGCACGTGTCAAGGACTATTCCTCCATATGTGGTTACACCGTGCAATGCCCAAGGCCAAGACGCCAGATAGAAGTCAGCTATGCTGGTGAAGTTGTCCGCGACCAAGTGACGAGGGGGCTGTTCAATGAGGATTTTCAGCGAGATCTCCTCAGTCGTCCTGACAACAATACCATGGACCTGGAGACTGTATTGTCTTTTGTGGAGGCCAAGGAATCTGGCATACGGTCACGTGGTCTGCTCTCGGATACTATATCAGGACTCCATCCCAAGATGTCGCCGTTCCAGCGCCGAAAACGTCTTGGGACAACAACCATTGATCCAAGGCCGTGCACCTACTGTGGGAAGACCGGCCACGGAGCGCGAGCGAAAGCCGCCATCCGCTGGCAAGTGTCCGGCCTGGGGAAATAATTGCGATATGTGTGGAAAGCTCGGTCACCTCAAATCCGTCTGTCGTTCTGACTGTCATGGCATTCAGTGTTCACACGCTACCAAGGAGGTCAACGCTGGCATGGCAACGTTTGGCGATGGAGAGCATTCGGAATTCATGTCAATGTTCGCTATTGAGACCGAGAAGCGATCGGGCCGCAGAGGTCTCGTCGTCGATCACCGCCTGTGGCATGATGCCGTGGGATGGACCCGTCGGCGTGCCCCTGCCCAGCCATGGGTGTCGCTCAGCGTCTCAGTGTCCGAGGACGCCTACGTCGATTTGCGCCTCTCGCTTCGACGACGTCACCTGAAGTCGGCAATGGAGGTCAGATCGTGTCCAGATACTGGAGCTCAGACTACCGTCTCTGGTCCGTTTCTGTTATCGCTCCAAGGTCTGCAGCAGAGTGACCTGCTTCCAGTCAGCCATACCATCAGCACGGCTGAGAGCAGCGATATGAACCTTCTGGGAGGGATGCTCATCGAGATCGCCGGGTATGACGAAGCGGGTCGTAGGCGTTCAACCAAGCAACTGTGCTACATCGCCGAGGATTGCCCGGGTTTCTTCCTAAGCCGCCAGGCATGTTCCCAACTGGGAATCATCTCTCCTGGCTTCCCGAACGTCGGGGAGTTCTCGAAGAACGAAGAAAACGTGGCTAGTGCTGCACCTGTACATTCGCCCCACGTCGACCAACCGAAGTACCCGAACGTCGGTGACGATCGGTGTGAGTGTCCCAAACGTCTGGAACCACCTCCGGTGCCCTCTACACCCTATTCGAGCCGGTGCCGGACAACCTTGCCAAACGCCAGCAGTGGATCCTAGACAGGTATGCCTCCAGCGCGTTCAATGTATGCGAGCACCAGCAGCTGCCCATCATGCACGGAGAACCGCTGGATATATTCTTGAATCCCAACGCCAAGCCAGTTGCAGTGCACACTCCAATACCAGTCCCAATCCACTGGTAATATGAAATAAAACGTGGGCTGGATCGGGACGTCCGGCTCAAAGTCCTCGAAGAAGTGCCACAGGGTACCCCCATAACTTGGTACCACCGGATGGTCGTCGTGGGCAAGAAGAATGGTACACCGCGCCGGACGGTCGACCCCAGGCCCTGAACCACGAATCCGTCCGGCAGACACACCATACACCACCGCCGTTCCACCAGGCATCTTCCGTACCAACCAACACGAAGAAAACCGTCTTAGATACATGAAATGGATACCACAGCGTTGCGCTGCACGAGAACAGCCAAGAATGCACCACCTTCACGACACCGTGGGGACGTTACCGTTTGCGACTACACTCCAGGGTTACCTGGTGGTGGGAGATGGATGCACCCATCGCTTTGATCTCATCACACGTGATGAGATCTCACTTCACCGTACAAGGTGAAGTGTGTCGACGACACCCTGCTCTGGGCAGACACGATCGAGCAGTGCTTCTTTCGAACATGCCACTACTTCAGCCTCTGCAGTGCTAAAGGGATCATCTTCAACCCGGTCAAGTTCCAGTTCGCACAAGACACGGTGGAGTTCGCTGGGTTTGAGGTAACACCAACATCATTCAGACCCAGCCAACGTGTGCTTGAAACCATACGAAACTTTCCAACACCGACCGACATCACCGGGATCCGTTCTTGGTTCGGTCTCGTCCAGCAGGTTAGCTACGCTTATGCCGTACGACCTGTGATGGAGCCCTTCCGCGAGTTTCTGAAACCACGAGTCACATTCTATTGGGACGAACAACTGGACCGATTGTTCTGCGAATCTAAAGCCATGATCCTGCGTGCGGTGGAGAAGGGTGTGCGAACGTTCCAAGCCGGACGTCCCACATGTCTAGCGACAGACTTTTCCAAGACAGGAATGAATCGAGTTCTGCCTGACGCAAAAACATTGTGTTTGTGCATCAGACTACCCTTACTGCTACCCGGATGGCTGGCAGCTCGTACTGGCGGGCAGTCGGTTTACTTCCCCGGCAGAGTCGCGCTACGCCCCTATTGAGGAAGAAGCCATGGCCGTGGCGGATGCTCTGCATAAGACTCGCTACTTCATCCAAAGCTGTGACAACCTGACCATTGCGACTGACCACAAACCTCTGGTTAAGATCCTCGGTGACAGGCATCTGGAAGATATTCCAAACCCAAGACTGCTTATGCTGAAAGAGAAAACCTTGCCATATAGGTTCAGAATTATACACGTTCCTAGAAGACTACATGCGGGTCCTGATACCATGTCCAGGACACCAGCTATCAGCACACTAGCGGGTCTGCACTGTCTGGTATCTGACGAGGAACGTGACCGGTCCCTTCATCTGCAACAGCACGTGGGAGCCATCGTGGCCGCTGTGGCGAACGTTGTTAGGCCGGTGACACTGACATGTATCCGTGACGCAGTAGCAAAGGATCCCAAGATTCAACAATTGGTCGACAGGATCACCAAGGAATTCCACGACGAATCCAAAGAACTGTTGGAACTGGAGCTAAGGGAGTTCTTCCGCTTCAGAACCGGCCTGTCCGTGCATGATGGACTTCCTATCTTCGAGGGTAGGATTCTGGTGCCACAGGCCCTGCGAGGTGAATTGCTGGACGCCCTCCACTCTGCCCACCAAGGCACAGATGGCATGCATGCAAGAGCCCGGTCCAGTGTCTGATGGCCTGGCATCACGGGCGCCATCCAACAGAAGTGGGCCGGCTGCACCACCTGTAATCAAGTGGCGCCCTCCCATCCAGCAGCACCACCGACTGGAACACTTGCGCCTGCGTATCCCTTTCAGCAGATCTGTGCAGATTACTTCAGGTTGAACGGATCCAGCTACTTGGTTGTAGTTGATCGGTATAGCGAATGGCTCTCTATCTTTCACTGTGACGTCAGTGGCGCGACGTCCAGGACCCTCGTCAAGCATCTCCGTTCCCTATTCCATACCTTCGGAGTTCCCGACGAGCTGTCATTGGACGGCGGATCCCAATTTGCGGCGTTCGAGACTACGCAGTTCCTGAAGGATTATGGCGTACACCATCGGATCTCTTCCGTCGCTTTCCCGCACTCCATCCTCCGAGCGGAGCTAGCGGTCAAATCCGGAAAACGACTAATTCGGGACAATGCAGATGCGAATGGGCGACTGGACAACGAGCAGCTCTGCCGGGCGCTGTTGCAGCACCGCAACACACCTGACCGTGACCTGGGGCTATCACCAGCTCAGATCATCTTCGGAAGGCAATTCAGAGACTTTCTTCCGGTCACTCGGGACAAATTCACCCCACAAGAAGAATGGCGAACGACCGTAGCTGAGCGAGAATGGGCACTGAGGGTCCGTCATGTTAAAGCCGCCGAGCGATGGTCAGAGCACACTAAAATACTTTCTCGTCTTGCCATTGCAGACATAGTTCAAGTCCAAAACCAGGATGGCAACCGGCCAAATCGACGGAATATGACCGGCGTCATTATCCAGACCTTACACCATGATCAGTATGGAGTGAAAATCCATGGATCCGGCCGAGCAACTCTCAGAAATCAGCGATTCCTCCATCGGATCCAGCCCTTCCTAGCCGACAACCCATCATCTCCGCGGTCGCCGCCACTAGCACTGTCATCCATTCCTGACACTCCAGCGCCGGGAGTCAACACTCCCGCCACACCGACGCCACTACGGACACTCCCGCTGCCGCCTTCCGTCCAACGTGCACACGTGCCAGCGGAGCATGCATCGCCTGCACCTACAGCGGCGCAACCGGTGCAGAAGCCGTCGGCGGCCTCCCCAGCGGAATCTCAGATGGTGCCGGTCCCATCAGCGACGCCTCAAGGGCGCCTGCCACTCCATCACCCACCACGCTGCCAGAGGTCCAGCCAGCCGCGCGCGCACGGGATGGACCAGTACGGTCTCGGAGAGCCTCGAGGCGGCTCAGTCCCTCCATGAGTGGGAGACTCATGGTTACACGAACCATTGAGTCCGAGCAGTGGCGCGTGCGAAGCGAAGTGGTGTAGTTTTGCACATATTTTTGTCTGTTTGTGTGCCAAGTCGAGTCTACGCTGTAAGAACTTACACTTGGCTGGTGTCTGCCGTCTTCCTTTACCGTACCGCGGTCTGGTCGTGTACTTTTATGCTCCCCGTGTTTGTCGAAGCGCCGCCGCTGCGGTGGTGTCCGCTGATGTGTCGGCTGGTCTCGTTGAAGGGGAGGGGGGGGATCATTGGTATTCCACAGTTAATTGCACTGGTCTCTTTTGTTTCAAGTATAGAGTTAATACATTCATAGCAAATGACTGAAGTCTATTAAACTCTTCTGGAGACACAATAATTTAGGTGACTATAATTTGGATTTCAACTGCTCATGCTTTCTTTCTTCCTTATGAAAATGTTCATTTTAATCCTAATTATGTTAGAGACGGATTCAGGGTGAATACAAATTGGCAACAAGTGACTGGTTTAACCAAAGCCGTATCCTATAGTTACGCTATCGTTGGAAGGTTGCTTTTATTGTATTATTTCATGACACACCTGGCATGTCCTTGCTCATATTATGTTTCAAAGCTAAAAAAAAACAATTTGTGTGTTTACCACGAGCGTATCCAAGGGAGATGAATGGGTGGGACATGTCAAAAAGCTATAATCTTTTGAATATGAGAACTGGACCGCCACAATTACACATCTATTCTGAGTGAACATGGGAAACCAGTAACAATATCATGGAAAGCTTCCTCAATGGGAATCCAGAGGGTGGCTGATATGCAGGACATACGTCAAACAATTCAAACCCACCACAAGCAGTGACACAACGAAGGGGACACTTTGTAAATGGAGGATCAAGGAGCTAGAGTGGAGCGAATTCAGGACAAACGGTAATAGTGCATCTTAAGCAGTGGTGTAGCCAAATTTTCCCAATAGCGGATCCAAGTGGTGACGAAAGGTATTCAGGATATGCCCTATTTAAGCAACTCCAGGCAATGACGCGGCGAGGGTGACGCTTCACCAGTGGCGGATCAAGGACGGGCTCGAGTGATTTCATGGCAAACGATCAGAGTAAATGGCAAGCGGTGAGGGAGCCAGGATATTTTTCAAAAGGTCAATAATAGCAAAATAAAAACATTTTCACTCAGGCCTTTTCAGGGTCCTTCCTAGCATAATTTTTAGCGACGCTTCCGGAGAAAGCTGCACGGCAAGTATTGATGTCATGAAAAATGATGCCTCTTCCACTCTTAGGCTCCTGGTTACGCCGTTGGTCGTTTGAGATGTGTATGTATGGGCATAAAGTGATGTTCAACTATATACAACTTTGCCGGTTCAAAATAAAAACACAGCCCCAAATTGTTTTATCAATTCTCCCTTGGCGTCCTTTTGGTGTCCCTTTTGCCCCCCCCATTGCGAAAATGCTACAACTTGACATTCTAAAAAGGCAGATTCGAATAGTAGGATTCGGTTGAGCTATTCCATCTTAAAATCATCAAATAGATTCCGAGATCGTATGGGGAACGGAATCTGTCTCTTGTATGTTTTGGTCCAAAAGAGCACCACCGTAATATGGCTAATATCAGCTCAGGGCCCACCTCGACGGCCCAGAGTTCTCGTTGGCATCTACGATCTTGCGCCGTCTATTCAGGGCACTCTCCATCGGAAACGGAGCCCTCTTTACCGGCCGGAGCCCTTTCCGTTAACCCGGGGCCCTTCCAATGGCCCGGGGCCCCCTCGGTTGGCAAATGAGCTATTTACGTTGCCCCAGTCCGGGGTCACAAGCGTCTGCCCGTATTCACTCTCCATCAACTCAAAGACACTGTTCATCAGCCGGGAGCCCTCTCCACCAGCCACTCTTTCGTCGTTCCAGTAGCCTTTCACGCCGGTCCAGAGGCCTTTCACGTCAGCCCAGGACCCTCACAGGTCGCCGGGAGGCCCCCTGGAGCGAATTACTTGCGTGCTCCGTCACGACCTACGTTTTTCAGCATATGCTCATGTCTGCTTGAGCCCATTTGAGGCTCACGGGGCTGGGGGCATGACCCCGTAGCCTGTCCCTTCTGGTTCCGCCACTGCCTTCGACTCCTCAAAGGATCTGTCATCAAATTACGGCTTCTATCACCATGCACACTGGCGGATCCAGAATCCCAGCTTTGATGTCTTCACCAACAGCTCATTTTTTCTCTTTTGTATTGGGTGGTTCACGACGCATTGTAGGCAATCTGCTAATCGACACCACCCACACTGTTTCGCCTGTAGGCCGCGGGATTGGGAAATGTTCGAACGGTGCTAGCGTTGAACCCGGTACCTTTGTATCCAGAGTTCAAGACTCTAACCACTCGGCCATACACCCCCCCCAGGTACAGCTCTGTTATCGCTATCACTACCATACCCATTCATCAGTGAACATTTATCTCAGCGACCTCGGCCTAGTCTGCTACCACGACGGACCTCTTTTTACGGCTGGCCAGTCGTCCGTCTCGATGACGGCCCTCCGCGGCCCGGTAGCCGGCCGTCACGATCCGCCAACGTCTACACATAAAGCGTCGCCGCCACTCCATACTGGGTGCGTATCGACAGGCGACATCTCCGGCGCACCGGTAAACGGCAACGCGCGGCGATAAATGGCGCACGACGGCGATTAGGCGACGCGACACGGCGCGTGCTGTCTCTGCCGGAGGGACGCTCCATTAACGCGGCGCCGCCCCGCCCCGAATAAGTTGCGCCGGTCGAGTGACTGCCGTCGCGTCTTTTATAGCGGGGCCCATTAGATTGGGACACGTGTGACGCTAGCCGCAACGGGCCCGTGTGAAGAAAGAGCGAACCTATTAGATTGGGACACGTGTGACGATAGCCGCAATGGGCGGTGTGAAGAAAGAGTGGAGCCATACGGTCGGTGGCGGTTAGTTGGTTTCACCTCGGGGTTAGGATAGGCTGTCAGTTGGTTTCGCCTCGTGGTTATGATAGGCGGTTAGTTGGTTTCGCCTCGTGGTTAGGATAGGCGGTTAGTTGGTTTCGCCTCGTGGTTAGGATAGGCTGTCAGTTGGTTTCGCCTCGTGGTTAGGATAGGCGGTTAGTTGGTTTCGCCTCGGGGTTCGGTTAGGCGGTTAGTTGGTTTCGCCTCGGGGTTAGGTTAGGCGATCAGTTGGTTTCGCCTCATGGTTCTATTAGGCGGTTAGTTGGTTTCACCTCGTGGTTAGGTTAGGCGGTTAGTTGGTTTCGCCTCGTGGTTAGGTTAGGCGGTTAGTATTATATATATATATATATATATATATATATATATATATATATAGTATTTATATGTATATATATACATATATACATATGTATATATATATATATATGTATATGCATACATATATATATATATATGCATGCATGCTTATACATATTAAAAAAATTGAAGGCAGATTTCGCCGACCATTTCCTTGATGATTTCGATGCGTGTCCGGAGACAGGGTGAGTTGCCGGTGCGGATTATATATTTCGATGATATCTTCAACAGAACCAACCACTTCATGTGTCACAATATCATGGATGCATTTATCGGCTCCCTTAACACTTGGTTTTAAAAGTAGATATTGTGTGCATGCAGTAATACGTAGTGCACTACATTTTAATTGCCATGATAATTTGCTTGAAAGCCAATGCATGGGTTTGTTTTAAAAAAATATCATATGTTGAGTGAAAGAAAAAGCTCACTGCAACATATATTTGTTCTGAGAAGAAGTACGAACATTTGGAGGGAACTTGGCAGAAACTGATGACAAATTACAACAATCACGATTTACTTATTATAGCCTGCCAATTTTAATGCGCTTATAGTTTGCCTGGCAGCAATTGCTTTCCTGTGCGCACCAATAAATATTTAGCCCTCAGCACATGGTCCATTGACGTGTGTGAAAGTTGTCAACTAACATAACCATAAGTAGTAATAAATAATAAACGCACCGGGGTACCACAGGTGGACCAAGTTCCCATTGGAATCAACAACAAGAATTCCCTGTATAATTTCCGCGGCGATGGGGACAAGAGTGAGCTCACTTCCTCCTTCTCATTTACGGATATTAGTTAGCTAACTACTGACTCGACCGACCTATCTGGTGTTTCCGGAACTCCCAGTGAAAGCCTATTTAAGAGTTATAATCACTGGCAGCACCCGACTAGTGACGCCGTACAGGCCTCGCTGTATGCTCATTTGGTTACCCGCTAGTGACGCTGTAAAGGCCTGGTCGTGTGATCATTTGGTCGCCGGTCCGCCCTCGCGCTCATCAATCACAAAATTCCGCGAGCTTGCGGCACCTGCGCCACTCACCGTCGCCTCGACGCCGGCCCACACCTGTGCCACTCACCGTCGCCTCAACGCCGGCCCACACCTGTGCCACTCACCGTCGCCTCACCCCCCCCCACCCCCCCACGCCGGCCCACCCCAGCACCGTCCGTCGCCCAACGCCGGCCCACACCGTGCCACCACCTCGCCCAACGCCGGCCCACACCGTGCCACTCACCGTCGCCTCGACGCCGGCCCACCCGTGCCACCACCGTCGCCTCAACGCCGGCCCACACTGTGCCACTCACCGTCGCCTCGACGTCGTCCCACACCTGTGCCACTCACAGTCGCCTCGACGCCGGCCCACACCGCAGCACCGTCCGTCGCCTCAACGCCGGCCCACACCTTCCACTCACCGTCGCCTCAACGCCGGCCCACACCTGTGCCACTCACCGTCGCCTCGACGCCGGCCCACACCTGCAGCACCGTCCGTCGCCTCAACGCCGGCCCACACCTGTGCCACTCACCGTCGCCTCAACGCCGGCCCACACCTGTGCCACTCACCGTCGCCTCGACGCCGGCCCACACCTGTGCCACTCACCGTCGCCTCGACGCCGGCCCACCCGCCCACTCACCGTCGCCTCGACGCCGGCCCACACCTGCAGCACCGTCCGTCGCCCAACGCCGGCCCACACCGCAGCACCGTCCGTCGCCCAACGCCGGCCCACACCGTGCCACCACCGTCGCCCGACGTCGTCCCACACCTGTGCCACTCACCGTCGCCCAACGCCGGCCCACACCTGTGCCACTCACCGTCGCCTCGACGCCGGCCCACACCTGTGCCACTCACCGTCGCCTCAACGCCGGCCCACACCTGCGCCACTCACCGTCGCCTCGACGCCGGCCCACACCTGCAGCACCGTCCGTCGCCTCAACGCCGGCCCACACCTGTGCCACTCACCGTCGCCTCGACGTCGGCCCACACCTGTGCCACTCACCGTCGCCTCGACGCCGTCCCACACCTGTGCCACTCACCGTCGCCTCGACGCCGGCCCACACCGCGTCACGACTCGCCGCAGCGTCAATAGACGGCAGCTGCAACAAATCCTGGCCACCGCACCACCGCCACGGCCGTCTCATTGAGCAGCGACCCCCCACTCGCGGCGGCCCCCGGCCGATGCACACTCTGAAGGAGGCCGCCGACCAGAAGCCGATTCACGATCCGCCGCCGGTGTCCGTCGTCTGTTTATGCAGCCTTTTTGTGGCGGTGATTTGGTTTGCGGTGTTGATTCGGCGGCGGGAAGTTGGTGCAGCCGCTCAGTGGCGGCGTGATGTGGCCAATTTGCCGGACCGACGTCACGGTGTCACATCACCCGCCCCTCCGGCTGATCGGCCACACTGAATCATCGCTCAGCACTGACGGATCCAGGCAACACTGGTGGCGGCGACCACTGGATCAGGGCAACACTGGTGGCGGCGACCACTGGATCCAGGCGACGCTGGTGGCGGCGACCACTGGATCCAGGCGACACTGGTGGCGGCGACCACTGGATCCAGGCGACGCTGGTGGCGGCGACCACTGGATCCAGGCGACGCTGGTGGCGGCGACCGCTGGATCCAGGCGACGCTGGTGGCGTACGCCACCCTTCCTCGATCGGAAAACGAGTAACTCTTTGATCGGAAATGGGTCGCGGTAGCTCAGTCGGTGGGGCGATGGACTCTTAATCGCAAGATTGTGGTTCCGAATCCTACAACCGGCGGGACTGTCGATTCCACCAGTGGCCAATCGGCGTGAGAGGTTGGCGACGCTATATGACCTAGCAGTTCAACGCGTCGTGAAACAACGACTCTTCTTCGGATAGAAAGCAGCGTTGATAGCTGCGGCGTTGTAGCATCTATATTTCTTTTAGACGAAGGCTCGCTCCAGAAGGCTCGAGTACGCTCCACGACCAAAAATGTTCAGCACATGCATCCATCTGAGAGATATCAGATGATAATAATAGGGATAACAAAGAATAGGGATACAGCTATTGACGCTTGAGTGAACCACTTCTCAATTTTTGCCGATCAGTGGCATCGGCACAGAGAAATGGCGCCCCGGTACGGGTTCTTCACCCCTGCCTCCCCCATGATGAAATCTGGGCCCGACCAGCGCCACTTGCTGCGACGGCGGCTGGGGCCTCCGAGAACGAAGACGCCAGCTATCTACAGAAAGGGCTTTGGCTATTCCCGGAGAAGAAAGCATATGCCATCTCAGAAGACAAAGAGCACAGGTGATCTCTGGAAATGTTGCATTGGTTACATCCCGACTTAAAACGCTGCTGATCCTCCAAAAATCGGACGTGATGGATTTGTCTCTGAATATAAGCGCCGTTATGTGAAGCGATGCCTCATTGCGTTGCGTGTTCTCAATTGATAAATGCATATACAGAAGGTATGAAGCTTTGTACTAAAACACTTACACATAGCAGTAGGAGAACCCCCATGAAGCCATGGATAACTGCAGGAATATTACGTTCCATAAATAAATAAATAAAAATTATACAAGAAGTACTTAAAAAATCAAAGCATACAAAATAAATTAGAGTATAAACAATATAGAAACATTCTAGTTCATATCTTAAGAGATGCAAAAAAACTGTACTATCAAACAGCACTCTATCACAATCAGCAAGATAAACAAAAAACTTGGAACATCTTAAATGAACTGATAAATAAGAAAAAAATTAGATCCAAACTTCCAGATACATTAGTAGATGAAGATGGCAATGAATATGAAAAGAATTCTGTACCAAATGCATTTAATAATTTCTTTGTCTCTATTGGAGAAAGGCTAGAACAAAAAATAGCACCTACAGAAAAAGATCCTACTGAATACATAGCTGAACCTACCTATGCAAAGTTTTCTGATAATATATGGACCAATGAAGCTCAAGTAGAATCAATTATTAGGAACTTGAAATCTGTTGGAGGTGGCATAGATGGAATCAACACAAAAATTTTAATGCTTACACATCAAAGTATATTGAAACAGATAACCCATCTACTTAATATCTGTCTACAAACTGGAATATTTCCTGACGATTTTAAGAAAGCAGTTGTTGTACCTATATTCAAGGCAGGAGAACGTCATAAATTCACAAATTATCGACCTATATCTTTACTCCCTATATTCTCGAAAATTTTGGAAAAAATATTACACTCCTATCTTTCATCATATTTGGAACTAAACGATGTACTAAGCCCTTTTCAATTTGGCTTCAGAAGAAATAATAGCACATACATGCCCATTATGCATTTATATAATGAAATTACGAAGTCCATTGAAAATGGAAATATTTTGTGTGGCTTATATATTGATTTAAAAAAGGCCTTTGACACAGTTAGCACAGATATACTAGTTAGGAAATTACAGTGCATTGGAGTTGAAGGTCCCCTACTTAGGATATTAGAATCATATCTTAAAAATAGATATCAGCAAACTAAAGTATATGAGATGTTATCTGAACCAGAGTTAATTTCTATGGGTGTTCCTCAAGGCTCCATTCTAGGACCATTATTATTTATCATTTATATCAATGACTTGGCCAGAATTCTAAAACAAGCAAATATGTACTTCTTTGCTGATGACACAGCTATTCTTGTCAAGGCTAGAAATATAGATGAATTACAGAATAAAATGAATGGCATTGTGCCTGAGCTAACAACATGGTTCAAAGCAAATAGGTTATCTCTAAATGTAACAAAGACAAATTATCAAATATATTCTGGAACTCCCAGCAATGACATAGATATAGTGATCAATTTGGCAAAAGTGAACAGAAAACAACAAATCAAGTATCTTGGCATAGTGCTTGATGAAAAATTGACTTGGCATGGGCACATTGATTATGTCACAGCCATCATTAGTAGAAACTTGGGTATTATGGGGAGGGCAAAATATTTCATTACAAGTCGAGAACTGAAGTACTTATATAACTCTTTAATCCTTCCCTATATAAATTACTGTGCGGTGATTTGGGGTAATAATTATCCCACAAGATTAGACCAAATTATAAAATCCCAGAAACGAGCATTACGGATTATTGATTATAAACATTATACATATCCTACAAACGAGTTATTTATCAAGTACAACATATTGAAGTTCACTGATATGGTGCAGGAACAAAGCATATCAATACTGCACAAATTTGTACATGATACATTGCCATGTGCTATGGCTGACTTCTTTCAATATGCAATGCCTACTAATACAAGAATCATTCAACATTTCTCTATACCATTTACTTATCGACAATATAGGCTGTTTGCTATTACATACTCTGCACCAAAATCCTGGAATAGTGTAATTTGCCAAATATTTCCCAGAATAGAACAGGTGCCAAGGAAAAAAAATGTGCTAAAGAAATACCTTAGACATTACTTTATGGAATTATACATATCAAACGAGAACTGAAGACTGAATCTAGTTCATGTAACTCATATAGATAACTTTTAAAAATTATACCTTGCCATAGAGAACGTCACTGTTAATATAAGGCAACACAGAAAAGTATGATGTGCGTGAATGAATGGGTTTTTTGTTTTTGTTTCGTTTCGTTTTTTTGTTTCTTTTTTGTGATGGAGGATTCTGTTACGTTCGTATTCACCCATGCATATTCTGCATGAGTTATCTTCGTCTGAATGCTTTCATCTTTTCTGTACTCCCCCTAACATTTCAACTTGTCACCCTGGGAATTCCGTGGGCGCTACTAGCTTGCTACCTGCCCATGGTTTTCCCGGGGTCTCATTTCCTTTCTACTAATTGGTGGTAGTCTATCTGCAAAAAGAAAAAGAAAATACAGAAGGGATGGTAATAGTATTGGTATAATCACATTCTGTTGTATCTCTTGCTTGCATCCCGAGGCACCCATGGGTTGGCTGTCCTGATCTATGGGCAGCTCACCTAGGGAAGCCCCACACTGAAAGACCCAATGAAGGTGCATACAGCCAAATTAGGATAGGCTGCTGCTGCATCTGATATGGGGACGACAATAATACAAATAAAATAAAATTATTTTAGTAAATGTGGACGAATGTACCGGCCGGACCAAAAACATCTCCGAAATTATTCAAATGTTACTCAATCGGGAATACTGCCATCGAATAATAGCATGCAGGTGCATCACAGTCTCAAACAATGTGAAATATGTTATGCCTGGGGATGGTGCATACATAGCCATCGTGAACATAAACCCTTCCATCTCTGGCCCCTTGAGCCATCTTTTGCCGGTGTCGAAGTCGTCACATATTCCGAGTTCTGTGACAGAAGCGAGCTAAGAAGCACCCTACCATGACGTTTTGCATTACTTACTGTCCCTGTTGCATTACCCTGTAACTGTATCTGGATAGTGATGCTGGTTACTCCTCCAAAGATGAGGACACTGACCACCCACAGATGTGGAAGCCGTCGCCGACCCCGAAGCCGTCGCCGACCCCGAAGCCGTCGCCGACCCCGAAGCCGTCGCCGACCCGAACGAAGCCGTCGCCGACCCCGAAGCCGTCGCCGACCCCGAAGGAGCAGCTGCTGAGTGGCTGCCGAGGCGACGGCGCCCGCCGCCTGCGGAGATGAGCTGATGTTGGACGCGGGCACCAACTGGCCACCGGCCAGTGCCAGTCTGGTGTGTCTGGTCAGTCTGGTGTGTCTGATCAGTCTGGTGTGTCTGATCAGTCTGGTGTGTCTGATCAGTCTGGTGTGTCTGGTCAGTCTGGTGTGTCTGATCAGTCTGGTGTGTCTGGTCAGTCTGGTGTGTCTGATCAGTCTGGTGTGTCTGATCGGTCTGGTGTGTCTGATCAGTCTGGTGTGTCTGATCAGTCTGGTGTGTCTGATCAGTCTGGTGTGTCTGATCAGTCTGGTGTGTCTGATCAGTCTGGTGTGTCGGGTCAGTTTGGTGTGTTTGATCAGTCTGGTGTGTCTGATCAGTCTAGTGTGTCGGGTCAGTCTGGTGTGTTTGATCAGTCTGGTGTGTCTGATCAGTCTGGTGTGTCTGGTCAGTCTAGTGTGTCTGATCAGTCTGGTGTGTCGGGTCAGTCTGGTGTGTCTGGTCAGTCTAGTGTGTCTGATCAGTCTGGTGTGTCTGGTCAGTCTGGTGTGTCTGATAAGTTTGGTGTGTCTGATCGGTCTGGTGTGTCTGATCAGTCTGGTGTGTCTGATCAGCCTGGTGTGTCTGGTCAGTCTGGTGTGTCGGGTCAGTCTGGTGTGTCTGGTCAGTCTAGTGTGTCTGATCAGTCTGGTGTGTCTGATCAGTCTGGTGTGTCTGATCAGTCTGGTGTGTCTGGTCAGTCTGGTGTGTCTGGTCAGTCTGGTGTGTCTGATCAGCCTGGTGTGTCTGGTCAGTCTGGTGTGTCGGGTCAGTCTGGTGTGTCTCATCAGTCTGGTGTGTTTGGTCAGTCTGGTGTGTCTGATCAGTCTGGTGTGTCTGGTCAGTCTGGTGTGTCTCATCAGTCTGGTGTGTCTCATCAGTCTGGTGTGTCTGGTCAGTCTGGTGTGTCTGATCAGTCTGGTGTGTCTGATCGGTCTGGTGTGTCTGATCAGTCTGGTGTGTCTGATCAGTCTGGTGTGTCTGATCAGTCTGGTGTGTCGGGTCAGTTTGGTGTGTTTGATCAGTCTGGTGTGTCTGATCAGTCTGGTGTGTCTGGTCAGTCTAGTGTGTCTGATCAGTCTGGTGTGTCGGGTCAGTCTGGTGTGTCTGGTCAGTCTAGTGTGTCTGATCAGTCTGGTGTGTCTGGTCAGTCTGGTGTGTCTGATAAGTTTGGTGTGTCTGATCGGTCTGGTGTGTCTGATCAGTCTGGTGTGTCTGATCAGCCTGGTGTGTCTGGTCAGTCTGGTGTGTCGGGTCAGTCTGGTGTGTCTGGTCAGTCTAGTGTGTCTGATCAGTCTGGTGTGTCTGATCAGTCTGGTGTGTCTGATCAGTCTGGTGTGTCTGGTCAGTCTGGTGTGTCTGGTCAGTCTGGTGTGTCTGATCAGCCTGGTGTGTCTGGTCAGTCTGGTGTGTCGGGTCAGTCTGGTGTGTCTCATCAGTCTGGTGTGTTTGGTCAGTCTGGTGTGTCTGATCAGTCTGGTGTGTCTGGTCAGTCTGGTGTGTCTCATCAGTCTGGTGTGTCTCATCAGTCTGGTGTGTCTGGTCAGTCTGGTGTGTCTGATCAGTCTAGTGTGTCTGATCAGTCTGGTGTGTCTGATCAGTCTGGTGTGTCTGATCAGTCTGGTGTGTCTGATCAGTCTGGTGTGTCGGGTCAGTTTGGTGTGTTTGATCAGTCTGGTGTGTCTCATCAGTCTGGTGTGTCTCATCAGTCTGGTGTGTCTGATCAGTCTGGTGTGTCTGGTCAGTCTGGTGTGTCTGATCAGTCTGGTGTGTCTGATCGGTCTGGTGTGTCTGATCAGTCTGGTGTGTCTGATCAGTCTGGTGTGTCTGATCAGTCTGGTGTGTCTGATCAGTCTGGTGTGTCTGATCAGTCTGGTGTGTCTGGTCAGTCTGGTGTGTCGGGTCAGTCTGGTGTGTCTGGTCAGTCTAGTGTGTCTGATCAGTCTGGTGTGTCTGATCAGTCTGGTGTGTCTGATCAGTCTGGTGTGTCTGATCAGTCTGGTGTGTCTGATCAGTCTGGTGTGTCTGATCAGTCTGGTGTGTCTGATCAGTCTGGTGTGTCGGGTCAGTTTGGTGTGTTTGATCAGTCTGGTGTGTCTCATCAGTCTGGTGTGTCTGGTCAGTCTGGTCGGGCCTGGTGCCCCTGCTCTCACGGCCACGGCTGGTGGGAGAGCCCGCCGGCAGCGGCTCGCCGCCCTGCCGGCCGATGGTGTCGTCTCGACGCGGCCGTGGGAGGCTCGCAGCAACGGCTCCCACGCTCTCCGGATCACGTGAGCATCGTGATCTGTATCTGGCCAGTCATCGGGTGAGTCACAGCCGTGTCGACAGCCAAGCCGGCCGCACTATCGCCGACAGCATCATCAGGAACACCACCAGCATCATCAGAAACAGCAGCATCAAGGACGTCAATAGCCAGCTCATTAGGTACACCGTGTAGGACAGCGTTATCAGCAATACTCTCTCCGTCGCAGTTGAGACATGAACAACATCGTCAGCGAATTATTAGTCGATGTAATCCATAATAGTATAGCAGCACAATGTAATCCGTAATAGTATAGCAACACAATGTAATCCGTAATAGTACAGCAGCACAATGAGCATCAGAAGCAGCCGTGCCGGCGGTCTCAGAAGCTATCGTTATCAGTTACACTGCCAGCAGCGCGGCCATGTTGATCATCACCCCCATGCCACCACTACCATGTACTGTGGTGGTTCCAATGCCATCACGACCATGTACTGTGGTTCTCCAATGCCACCACCACCATGGGTGTAACCACTGGGGGACTGGGGGGGGGGGGAGGGACATATCCCCCAATTTCTGAAAAGTGGCGATTTGTTTCCCTCAATTTCTTTCGTGTCCCCCCAAGCCTCAGCTAACTAAGTATGATCGCCGGAAAATTATACTTACTCATTTATAAAGTGAAACTATCTATGCAAGAGAATCACCAAAAATACTAGAAGCCGATCTAGCCAATCAACGGACTTCACAGGCCATCTGTCGTCACAAAATCTCCGAGTGGTAAATCAGCAAACATTATAAATTTCTGCTTCCAGGTCATTCTTGAATAACATGAACCTTCACCATCTTGTGCTTTCGCTTGGGTGGAAAGTTGTGCTTTGTGAGGCAACAAATTTGCATTATCGCAAGGCTTTATACGTCTTAGGTTGCATTCCCCTGGGCATATATCGATATATATATTGAACAAACGTGACTCTGGGTGTCCTTGGGTATCTTCAAGACCATGGAGGGGAGTCATGGGAAGCCTTAAGCACGTACGTCAGGTTAACATCGTATTCGTATTCGTATTCAGCGACGAGTTCGCCAGAGGCGTATTTGTATTGGCATTGGCATTCAGCGACGGGTTTATGATCGTTCGAATAAATTACCACAAATGCTTCTGCATGTTCTGAACACGCTGAAAGCAACTACATAGGTCTCACATGACCACTTTAACGGTCAAGGCCCAACGCAAACCGGTTTGTTCGGTCGCCTCTCATTTTTTGCGTTTTCTCCCAAACCTGCCCTATTCTGCTATCAAGCGATAGCCTGTGATGAACCATCGTGTAACATTTCAAACCGATACATGTCAAGTCAAACTTGAAGGTTAAAGGTTAGCTTGATTTATTAGATCGCGATATTGAAGCGATATCGACCGAACGCGAGGTTCGGCTGCTATCGCTTCAATTTCCATCAACTGTGCGTCGTTCGACGTGGCTTGTTGTGCAGTATCAGAAAGCTAAGCAATGGAATTATTTTTCAAAGGCACAAGGCCAAGCTGATCCCTCGGTAGCCTCAACTTTATTTTTCCGTTTTCGCTCAAACCTATCAAAATCTGATATCAAACGATAGCCAGTGGTGAACACTCGAGTAGCATTTCAAACCGGGACATGTCAAGGTCAAAGGTTTGATTGAGTTCCTCGATGACCTTGCATTTCGTCGCTATGGCTTCAATTTGCAGAAAATGGATGTCATTCGACGTCGCTTGTTGCGCGGTGTCAGAAAGTTGATACTTCGCAATAATCTCGACGGGTTAAAATTAAAGCTGATTTCTTCGGTCGCCTCGCATTTTTTTTTGGGGGGGGGGGGTCGCCAAAGCCTATTCAGATCCATCCACTATCAAGCGATAGCCCATGGTGAACCTTCGAGTAAGATTTTGAAACAGGGATATGTCAACGTCAAACCTCAAGGTCAAAGGCTAGTTTGAATTTTTAGAAGTACTCGCGACTCGTCTCTATGGTTCAATTTGCACCAAGTGGGTGTCATTCGATGTGGCTTGTGCCGTATTGTAATGTTACGAAATCGAACTAATTTCAAAGGTCAAAGGTCAAACCGATTTCTTCGGTCGCTTCACATTTTTTATTCGCCCTAATCTACCCACATCTGGTATCAAGCAATAGCCCGTGGTGAACCACGTGTAGCATTTCAAACCGGGACATGTCAATGGCAAACCACAAGATCGAAGTTTAGCTTAAATTGCTCGAAGTCCTCGCGCCTCGTCGCTATGTCTTCAATTTTCATCACGTGGGTGCCATTCGACGTGCCGTGAGGTACTCTGGCAAGCCGTTTAGAAATCACAGTATTTTAGAAAGTCAAAGGTCGAGCTCATTTCTTCGGTCGCCCCGCGCTTCTTCGTTTTCTCATAAAGCTACCACCCATGATTGGTGTCAAGAGATAGCCCGTGAGCAACCATCGAGTAACATTTTAACCCGGGGCATGTCAGGTCAAGCCTCAAGGTCAAAGGTTAGTTTTAATTATTAAAAGTCCTCGCGTTTCGTCGCTATGGCTTCAGTTTGCATTAGGTGAGTGTCATTCGACGTAGCTTGTCGTGCGTTATCAGAATGTTGAGATATCGAAATAATTTCGAAGGTTTCGAAGGTCCAGGGTGTGTACAATGATTGAGTGTTATAGGAATATGAGGATCAAATCTCTTTTTGTTCTTTTCTATTCATATCCTATATGACTAGGAGCTCCCCCAAGAAATCCTCCATAACCTGCTCGGACGGCGCTCTCATCGCTGGTTTTAAATTTAAACTGCAACTTTGATGTTCCGGACATGTAAAATATAGACCTTTTCAAATTGTCTGCTTTCCTCTTAATGGTTGAACGGAAGTTGTGAAATTTGCAAGAGAAGCCACACGTGATTGCGCACGATTGTATAGCCAGCGGGAGTTCATACGACCAGAGAGCAATGTTGTAATCAAGGGTGGTTCCAGGAATTGTCATGGGGGCACTTGTCTGGAGGGGCGCCATTTCTTTGGAGCGGCGCCACTGCGAAAGCACCTGGAGGGGCGCCTCTGGCTGAAAGATTCGAGGGGGCGGGTTGCACTCGGTCCTTCCCGAAGGGGCGCCTTTCGTTCCGAGAGGGTGCCTTTTTCTTTCATATGGGCGCCTTTGGCAGAAAAATTCGGACGGGTGCACTGGAACCTTTTCAGTGCCTTCTCCCGGCCGGAGGGACGCCACTGTTCCATGTGGCTGGCACATGACCTCAGTGACATACCCTTTATCCGCCCTGGTTGTCATTGCATCAACATGTCTCCCCGTAAAACAGGAAAGCATGGAAAAGGTTATTAGTGATAAGGAGTGAAACTTGCTAATTTTTGTGGAACTTTTTGTCCCCAAAATATGATTTTTAACAATGGTGAATCTGAAAACCAGACGTTGAAAATGAAGTGGCTGAAATCCAAGTTTTTTATGTTTTGTTTTTTGTTGGGGGAGGGGGACGGGGTAAGGCCCTCTATCCTGTCCAAACTTACCGCGTCCCTGATTTGTCCCCCCCCCCCCCATTTTGAAACCGTGGCTACACCCATGCCACCACTACCATATACTGTGGTAGCTCCAATGCCACCACTACCATGTACTGCAGTGGCTCCAATGCCACCACTACCATGTACTGTGGTGGCTCCAATGCCACCACTACCATGTACTGTGGTGGCTCCAATGCCACCACTACCATGCACTGTAGTGGCTCCAATGCCACCACTACCATGCACTGTAGTGGCTCCAATGCCACCACTACCATGCACTGTAGTGGCTCCAATGCCACCACTACCATGTACTGTGGTGGCTCCAATGCCACCACTACCATGTACTGCAGTGGCTCCAATGCCACCACTACCATGTACTGTGGTGGCTCCAATGCCACCACTACCATGTACTGTGGTAGCTCCAATGCCACGATTACCATGTACTGTGGTGGCTCCAATGCCACCACTACCATGTACTGTGGTGGCTCCAATGCCACCACTACCATGTACTGTGGTGGCTCCAATGCCACCACTACCATGTACTGTAGTGGCTCCAATGCCACCACTACCATGTACTGTGGTAGCTCCAATGCCACCACTACCATGTACTGTGGTGGCTCCAATGCCACCACTACCATGTACCGTGGTGGCTCCAATGCCACCACTACCATGTACTGTGGTGGCTCTTATGTCACCACAGCCATAAATTGTGGTGGCTGCAATGCGGAGTCATGATTACGCTTCCAGCCATGGTGGAACCATTGTTGGAAATGGCGGTATTACAAGTACTGCACTTGCGGAACCAAAATATTTCTGAATTTGTATTATCCATTCCACTGCCAACACCATCTTCTCTTTCACATATAGTTTAGAATTTGCATTTTTATTAATGTGCTTAGATGTCACAACGGTGGGAATATGCAGAGAATACGTATCGACAGGTTTTTGAAATATATTCATGCAATATCGCAGATTTTGATAATATTGCAGACCGACATTTACTTCTAAAATATAGAACACAAAGATATTAATGTGTATTTTTGCATAAATGTGGTTATCCTTCGTGCCCGTCTGCACGACACAGCATCAACCTACACAGCAGAATTACACCAAAATTAAACACAACATCATAGCCACTGACGCCAAATCAGCATCACAAAGCATCACACCATACACCAACCACAAACATCCCCTCATCCCCAAAATACTCTACATACACAAAAAAATTCAACCCACGACAAATACCACTTCTCCTCTGGATCCCAAGTCACACAAACATACACGGCAACGAACACGCAGACACTGAAGCAAACCTAGCCACAACACTACCACAAACCATACCATGCCAACTTTCACAATCCGACTACTACCCCACAATACAGCAGGCACTTAACAAACACATCCAACAAACATGGGACACAACACTAACGCAACTTCATGAAATACACCCCAAACACGAACCTTGGCACACCATCAACCAACACACCAGACTTAAAGAACGCACTCTAACACGACTACGCCTCGGACACACAGCACTTACACACTCCTACCTCATACTACAACGCCCACGACCACAATGCACAACATGCCAACGAACACTCACCATCAAACACATACTCATCTACTGCACTAAATACAACAACGAAAGGCAACACATCACAAACTATTGCAGCACACGCAACATTCCACTAAACATCACTACACTTCTCAACGACGACTATCCAACATTACACGAGCTTCTCTTCCACTTTCTCTCTACGACACGCCTAATTGATCAACTGTGAAAAAAATAGACCGGGAAAAAAGACAGAAAGATACACCAAAGAAAAACGAACAAAACCCCGGGAAAAATAAAAAAAAACAAAAAAAATCAAACAAATAACTACAAAAAGATGTTCTTGCAATGTTCACATATGGCGATGACCCGACCCCAACCCACCCACTACACCCCATACCCCAATCTGGCACCGTCCGCACTGACAGCTTCTCTCAACTACTTCATCTCCGGCTCTCAAACGACTCTTCTCTGCCATCTCTACCTCTTCAAGCTACCAGGATCAACTCAACTCTTCAAGACGATTCCGACTCTACTCGAACATCGCTCTACAAACAAGTAATCTATCCACCTTCTATCTAATCCTCCTACCATTCTCTACTCACACTCACACACCGGAAACAGCCGATATCACCTACAGGTGGCAGGCTGGCCAAACACAACGATACACACACACACTAAATGTGCGTGCTTGTCATGCAAAGACGCCAAGCGGGGATCCAGGACATTCGTAAAGTGCAGGACATGTGGAATATCCAGCTAGAAGCTACGATTTGCTTGGGAAAAACGGACAAGTACTGCCCTAGTGTTGCATACCTGAGTTTGCCAAGAATGGTTGCTAGATGTCATTAACAAACAAAATTAATAATGATGGCGATTTAGTCATATCAGTTATTAGCTATTGGGCTTCTGGCTTAGTAATCCTCGTTTTAATTTCCTTGCATTATTTCCCGGAATAAAATTTATATCACCAACTTCGAGCAGGTGACCACGTCCGTGCCCTCAGCGTTCTACCAGTGATTAGGTGACAGGCTTCCTGAGTTTCTGAGCTGCCACCGCTATTTTCCACCCAGTCGCTGGTAGGCGGGGTCAGCAGGGCCTCTCCCCTACCCTCACCCAGCAAGCATCGGCAGAAGTCATTAACGGAGGTGGGGGGCAAAAAACATCCTTTTAGGTTTTCCCGCGGGAGGGAAAAAAAAGGGGGGGGGGGAGCACGCCGAAATTTGTCATACCTCTTCCAACATCAATTTTACATGTTCTGTGAAACGTTTGAGGCCAGGTCATCTACGGTCACCGAGTGATTCAAGGACGTGAGGTTCTTCCAGAAATTCAACCAGTCGTCACGCTTTAATAGATAATGATATTTGAATGAAACTTTCAGCGTTTGCTTATCTTTATGGATGCAACAAGACGCACCGGAAGAATATTTTTATCTCTCGATTTTGATGATATTTATTTTGCATACTTGCCCATTACGGCTGAAATCGAAGGTTCTGGTTAAAGAAGGCACCTTTTATGATTAAAAGTTGAATTAAAGCAACGTTTCCCGGTGCGCTCTACCCAGCAGAAAAACGAAAATTCAAGAAAATTGAAAACTAAAATTTGTGAAAATTAAAATAAATGCAATGTTGGTTTTTGGAAGGCCAAGTATCTTGGGGTCACTGTCGATTTCGCTTTCGTTTTCTGATACCAAATAAGTTTGCTTTTAAAATTTACCCCAAAATGAACTCGCTGAAGCTCAAAACATGACGTCAGTCGTGATCCCATGGACTCCGTAGTAACGTCATTTTTTAGGGGAGACAATTTTAGACGTGGTTTCGGGCCCTACTCGTCGAGCACTTTCCGATGACACCATTTTCATTTTCGTGCTACGCTTAGTTTGCAGATTAGGGGGGGGCTTATAATATCCCCCTGAGACGGGGTGTGAGTACCTGACCGGGGTGTGAGTACCTGACACGGGGTGTGAGTACCTGACCGGGAAGACGGGGCGGGCTAGCAGCGCCGTGGTACTCTGTAGGTAGAGAGTGTGTCGGGGTGGTATTCACAAGTCTAGCTGTGCCCCAGCACCCTACAATACCGTTCTGACGCCGACGGACATTGAGGTCGACGTGCGCCGGCTGTTTTCGCCGTCTCACACCGACGGCAACTCTGTGACACAATCACTGTGAAGCATGGCGCTACCATCGCGAATTCCACCGCCTTTCACACCGCTGTCGCGCTCAGGACGAGCGCAAACACCGAGGACGATGACGCGGCTGTCGCGGCCGGTGGTGAGGCGCTAACTCTGCCCAGAGCACGGCAGGCCATCGGGATCCGTGCCCGCCGCTCCCAAAGTCAGCAGATCCCGATCCGTGTCCGTCGCTCCCAAAGTCAGCAGGTCCCGATCCGTGGTCGCCGCTCCCAAAGTCAGCAGATCCCGATCGGTGCCCGTCGCTCCCGAAGTCAGCAGGTCCCAATCCGTGCCCGCCGCTCCCAAAGTCAGCAGATCCAGATCCGTGCCCGCCACTCCCAAAGTCAGCAGGTCCCGATCCGTGGTCGCCGCTCCCAAAGTCAGCAGATCCCGATCGGTGCCCGTCGCTCCCGAAGTCAGCAGGTCCCAATCCGTGCCCGTCGCTCCCAAAGTCAGCAGATCCCGATCCGTGTCCGTCGCTCCCGAAGTCAGCAGGTCCCAATCCGTGCCCGCCGCTTCCAAAGTCAGCAGATCCCGATCCGTGTCCGTCGCTCCCAAAGTCAGCAGGTCCCGATCCGTGGTAGCCGCTCCCAAAGTCAGCAGGTCCCGATCGGTGCCCGTCGCTCCCGAAGTCAGCAGGTCCCAATCCGTGCCCGCCGCTCCCAAAGTCAGCAGATCCAGATCCGTGCCCGCCACTCCCAAAGTCAGCAGGTCCCGATCCGTGCCCGCCGCTCCCAAAGTCAGCAGTTCGCGATCCTGGAAATCGACTGATGAAAATGTTCCGATCGCCCTGTTTGAGCTGTGTGTTTTATTACTGGGGTCATCAATGCCGCAGAAGATAATTGTGCCGGCTTTGAGTTGACTGGACGGCTCAAATCGCCGGGGAATCGAAGATGGGGAATCGAAGATGGGGAATCGAAGATGGGGAATCGAAGATGCGGAATCGAAGATGGGGAATCGAAGATTGGGAATCGAAGATGGGGAATCGAAGATGGGGAATCGAAGATGGGGAATCGAAGATGGGGAATCGAAGATGGGGAATCGAAGATGGGGAATCGAAGATGGGGAATCGAAGATGGGGAATCGAAGATGGGGAACAGAAGCCGAGTCTCTTTTGTGTTGTTCGATGACGTAGGAGTAGAATGCATCCTCAGCTAAATCAAAACCCAGACCAGCTACGATTGGCTATGTTTTTCACAACCCACCTACAGAGTTACTTCAGTGCTGAGGTAGCTAGTGAGCATGTGATATTATAATGCAACCCACCTGCAGAGCTACTAAAGTACTAAGGTTTCGAGCATGTGGCATTAGAATAAGACATGGAGACCTGCATCTTAGTTTCAGTATTATATGCGGTTGTGTGAATATTTACTGCTTTGTCCATTTCCCACTAAATTCCCTTTGTCAGGTAAATGCAATGCACTTACATGCAGTAAGTCATCAAAGCAACACACATCATCCAGGCATAGTGTGCCTGAAAGGCCATCCCTACCACATTTGTAATAGCGCCATAAACACTTTCGCCGTTGAAAGATTAAGATCTAGTAAAAGATAGTTCAAGCAGACATTTACACTAATTTACATTTACGCTTACATTTAAACAGGTTATGCTAGGCTACGTTAGGTTCGTTCTTTATTTAAGAAGTCCTAATAGAAAACAAATGTTTGGAATTTTCCATTTAATTCTTCGGATTTTATACTATGTTACCCAACTCAAAGGCCATTTTGGTGTTATTTTGCCTTCCAACTGAAGAGAAGCATTTGCATCTGAAGCATCTGCAGAGGGAATGAGTGGTCGCATCATGTTAATCACGTTCATAAGCATAGCATTAAAAAATAATTCGCTGTATGACCAACGCAGTCGATTCTTCCCGGGCGTCCCCCCCCCCCATCCAAGGAAAATAAATTCCAAGAATTCAAAGATTACCATCAAGCACAAATTTTCCAATGCACGGACGCTAGATGAAGTAAAACCCCTGGTCATCGGCGGAAAGCCAGCAATGTTTAGATCTGCGTGATGTCTCATAAATTTAAAATGTTCTTTCTTCTTGTTCGCTGACTCAAAGTACTTTGTGTATCACGAAATGGGTAACTGAACGCACGGCTTTCAACATGACTGAACGACTCGATCTATCTAGTGACTTGGCCCTCATCAGAACGCAAAATAGCGGCAACTTCTGGCGCAATCGCAGATATTGCAAATTAAATATACCATCATGTGATTTTTTACGTACACAAGTTAACAATTAGCATTAAACAAAATCATGCAAATCAAAATTAGAACCTAAAATCATGTCAATATAATGAGAGCATAACTTCCAGATATGTAGTTTTTAAAAGTTGTTCTATCCAGATGAATCTTTGGTTTCCCGGACGTTTATTGGAGTTCACTGGATTCTAAAGACGGATGTTGCAAAAGGATTATATTTCTGCCCGTTTCGTCAGGTAAATACCGTTTGCAACATCTATCTTAAGAACCCAGAAATGTCAAAGAATCTTCTTTTTTTTTTAAACTTCCATATACCCAACAAGTTACTCTTGGGTATGACGTCATCAATTCTCTCGCATTTTTCGTCAGTAAAAAGTCGTCTCGCTGCAGAAAAAAACGCACGATTTTCCACAAATGACTTCCACAAATGAATAGCCACAAATTTCCACAAATGAATAGCCACAAGTTTATTGTGGATGGCTAGAACATACGTCTTTGTCTTTGTCTTTGACAGGGAATGTGTATTTCAACGTTTCTCATGCATGTTCAAACTAGCTACTGTTCCATGCTTTGAAAACATTTGCTTCATCAGACAGATAACAAAGCCATCGTACAAATGGGATACTTCCAACAAATTAAATTTTGATAGGGTGGCATCGTGGTATTCTTCTCCCTTCAGAGCGATTCAAGACATGAGGCACTGATACAAAAACCAGTCCTGATGTTCGGAATAAATCTGACGCAGAATGGGCAAAATAATCATCTTCAAGCAATAGTTGAACAACGGAGACTAAACATTAGGGGATGAACATGTTGCAAAATGTCTAGGGGCTTGGCTTCCACATGTTCATGACACGCATCTAGGCAGTTCATAGGGATCTAGCGTTACTATATTAGCGAAAAAAAATCAAATTAATCCCGTCTACAGGCATTTCAGATAGGGCTGTGAAGTTCAGAACACCAGATAGCTCTACGTGAACATACGTTAGTACATCATAAAGAACATATTTGTCATATGTCGGTTCAATTTTGTACAAATTGCATGCAGCCATACTTTCCTTTTTTCTTTTGAGTCATGGAAGAAGAAGATTGCATATTTTGTTTGTGTTTTAGCTTCAGCTAGTCTAACCATCTTGCATATGTTGTAGGTAGTAAGTTAGGTATATGTGCATTGCGTAACTAAGCGAAATGCCAGTTTCTTAAGTAGGCAATTGTATGGTAATTGGCATGCAAATTTATGTAATTTACTGGCAATATATCCGAAAACTCTTCAAAGTTAAGGATTCCATAGTTTAATTATTGTCCAGTGTTGACAAATTGTAGCTGGTTGAAGCCACTAGCCTAGAGAGAACTAGCCTTGCCTGGCTTTTTGCCAACCCCGAAATGTATTCAGGAAGGCGTTCCAAGGAGCACAATATGTGTAACGTTTGGTCACAACTTGGACCATGGAGGTTATCTTCAAGAAAATTTCAACTTCAAAACCTAACCAACAACTGGTTATATATTTGATGGCCACCAATCTCACACCAGAGTAATCATCGCACTATTATTGTATGTTGTACAGTATATAGTAGCATATACTATATAATACTGTGCACAAATATATAGCGGTTGCACAAATAAATTGTAGTATTATGGTGTACAGTTACAAATTAGTGAATTCGGAATCGATGGGCTTCTAACATAACCTAACCTTATCCATGTACTTGTAGTCCAGCCAAGTCATGTCAGTGAGTGTTGAGGGCAATTTTTTGTTGGTTTAAGAAGATAACCGAGGGTCTCTGGGTAAAAAGGTCCGTGAATTCGAATTTCGCTGCTAAGCATTATTCGAGAGTACATCTAAATCCGGACTTTGTTCAACCGAGGCTATCTGTTACAAACATTTACTGCAGGGATGTTTGATAACTTCCCACACATGGTCTTGGCAAGTGTTCCTTTCACTTGCAATATAATCCTTGCTCCTCTATCATCTCATCTAGGCATAAAATTATCTAGATTTATTTGTCAAACTATGCTTCTTAGTTGTGTGAACTTTACCTCTCTAATTTCCTTTTTCGATTTTACTTTCCGATCATTCATGGTCCCTCTTTTGTGTGTTTCCAGTTCTAATGTTCATGCACAATTATTATTCCACGTTTTCCATTTCCAGATGTAATCACCATTTCCAGTTGGTTCTTTCCCTGAGCAATGAGCAGGCTCAAACTTGAAGGAGCTACACGGGAATTACTAGGGAATGATTTGAATGATAAGTACCCTCCTCATGAACATATATTGTCACAATGTAAATATTATATCTCACCTCAACGACTAAACTTTAATGCTGGATTATCAGTACTTCATACCAATGCAAGATCCCTCAAGAATAAATTTTATGACGTTGTTCATTTTCTAGCAAGCTTTAAAGTTGATTGTTATTTTGTTATTGTCAGTCAGTCAGTCATGTCAGTTATTTGTGTGTCAGAGACATAGTTGAAGAAAGATTTAGAACAATACTTTACTCTAAAAAAATTATAATATCTTTGCATCTAGTAGAAAAGAAGGTGAAGGTGGAGGTACAGCAATATATGTAAGTAATAGATATGAGGCTAGGGAAAGAAAAGACCTGGAGAGTGATCATTTTGAGACAAGTTTTCTTGGAATTCAAAATGAAGTCGGGTGTATCAGCAAATATATTCCTAGTAAGGGAAATGTATAGACCTCCAAGTCTGAGCCACACTTTATTTATGGACTATTTGGGAAAAAATACTTGACTCATTGGAAAACACTAAATGTACATGTGCCATAGCAGGAGGCTTCAATTACAATCTTTTGAAATATCACTCTGATAAACCTACACTTAATTTTATGAATATGTTCAATTCTTATGGATTTTTCCCAACCATCTCAAAAGCAACCCGGATTTGTAATGATGCAGATGCCCTTTTGGATAATATATTTATCAATGATGTTAATGTCGTTAACAATTCAGGAATTCTACTTCATGATTCATCAGATCATTTTCCAGTTTTTCTTAATCTGTCATTAATTGAAAGTTCAATTATAACAAGACATTCAGTTACAGTCTTTGATAAGAATAAAATCAGTGAATTAAATGATCACCTCATCAGCAATTTAGAAGCCTTTCAAGTTGAAACTGATGCTAATCAAACATGCAACGAACTTATTAAGGCATATGAAACAGGTATTTAAAAATTATCTAAAACTTTTACACCCAGTAGAAGAAAGAATCCAATTAAACCATGGGTAACCCCTGCACTTCTGTGTTCAAAAAATACAAAAATAAACTATATGCAAAATATATTAGGAATATAATTTTACTGAATGAAAATATATACAAAATGTACAGGAACATGCTTTGCAATGTGCTTAGGGATGCAAAACGATTATATTACAAGAGGGCATTCCAGGACACCAAAGGTGATGGCAGAAAAACATGGAGGTATTTTAATGAAATTATAAACAAGAATGAATTGCAAACAGTTCCTCTAATATGCTTTGTTGATAACTCTGGGGCTACCTGTGTAAATGAACAAATACCTGATAAATTCAACACTTCTTTCAACTATAGGTAGTGAATTGGAAAAATATACCTGCAACAGACAACAGCCCATTATACTATCTTACACAGCCTACTTATGCCAGCATTAACAATATTCCTTCTGTTAATGAAGCTCAAATTGAAGAAATTGTTAAGTCTTTGAACTCTGTGGGTGGAGGTATGGATAAAATTAGCACACAAATTTTGCTTGGAACATATAGAAGTATTTTGCAACATCTAACATATTTCTTTAATCTTTGTCTGAGCACTGCAATATTCCCTGATGCATTAAAATATGCAGTTATAATTCCTGTATGTAAATCAGGGGAAAATAATACATTTACTAATTATAGGCCAATCTCTTTGTTACCAATATTTTCGAAAGTGCTGGTAAGATTAATACGCCTTAGTCTATCATCATTTCTAAATGAAAATAATATCATACACCCATTGCAATTTGGTTTCAGAAAAAAACGTAGCACATACATGTCAATTGCTCTGATGCATAACGAAGTAACTAAATCCCTCGTAAATACAAAAATTAGTTTGTACCCTGTATCTGGATTTGAAAAAGGCCTTTGACACCGTCAGCATCAGATTTTGTCACAAAAAAATGTACTTTATTGGCTTTAGGAATATATCTAAACTTTTAAACTCATACCTTTCAAATAGATATCAAAGAAGATACATGACATCCTCTTCCAACCATTAAATATCACAATAGGTGTTCCTCAGGGTTCGATTCTTGGACCTCTGCTATTACTTCTATACATTAACGATCTCTGCAATGTTTCCAATTTGGCTAGCTTTTACCTATTTGCAGACGATACTGCCATAACTATTACAGCTAATGATCATTTTGAATTACAAACTAAAGTAGATGAGGTAATACCCAAAATCATTGCATGGTTTCATACCAATTGATTATCTATTAATGCTGATAAAACTGGATATCAAATTATTTCCAGGAAACCATGTGATGACCTTCATGTCAAAATAAATACTTCTAATATTACAAGGCATAGCTGTATAAAATATTTAGGTGTATTTATCGATGAAGACATGACGTGGAAAAGCCATATCAATGCCATTTCTTCAAAAATTAGCAGGAATATTGGAATTATAGGCAAATATAGGTACTTTCTATCAACTTGTGAATTGCTTCTTCTGTATAATTATTTAATCCTGCCATATCTAAATTACTGTGCGGTTGTCTGGGGAAGTACGTACCTCTCTAAGCTCGACAAGATTATTAAGTTGCAGAAGCGCGGGTTATTAGGATTGTTGACAAGAAACCTTACTTATACCATACAAATGAATTGTTTATCCGATATAGAGTTCTTAAGTTTCTGGACATAGTTGATGAACAATGTATTTACATCATGCTAGGTTTTCTAAATCACCCATTACCAGCACCTCTTTCTGGTATGTTTCAACTTCATCAACAAGGTGGCCTCAGAGTTAGACAACACTTTCAAATACCCTTTTCTGATATCAATTACAGGATGTTTCCATTACCCTTTATTGCACCAAAAGCCTGGAATAAAATAATCTGCTCTCACTTCCATAGGATTGAAGATGTACCTAGGAATAAAATCATTTTAAAAAAACACACATCAGGCAATACATTAATAGAAAATATGAACTTTTGCAATGAATGTCAGTGATAATGATGTGCTATGCACGGTGATCTGCTTGTCTTATTCGGATATTTTCGTTTAAGTATCATGTTTTCTTTTCTTTCTTCTTTCTTCATACTTGGTTCGTCTTTTCTCCTTAGTGTAGTATTAGTTTAGGAGATGCATCTGCAAGATTATGAATTTTATATTATTTCCCTATTAACACCTATAGCACAGTTTTTTTTTGCTGGAGCTCTCGAAGACGTTACTGGCATTGCTAATTGTCCGAGAGGGCTTCAGGAACATCTTTTACTAATATCTGGTGGCGTGATCTGTCCAGCAAGAAACAGGAGCGGGGAGTGGTGTGACCTACCTTGACTTGCTTACCATGATCTACTTCTCATCCCTGGAATTTAACGTAATTAGGTCGCACGGGTATGGAAGGGCACTCCTGCCTACCTATTAATGGGTAGGGGAATTCAAAAAAGGAAAAACAAAGCATAAGTCACAAATATGGACAAATAAGATTGCAACTGCCGCAAAATAAGACGCAATTTTAAGATGGAGCCAATGGACGTGTCATGAAAAACAATGAAAAACTGCTTTCAGCAACACCAATAATTGTGACCTGTCTCCAACCGTGAATGAGAGCGTACACCAAGCGCTGATCACCATCACATTCAAGAGGACAAGTTTCCCTTTCATGGCTTGTGAGTTTTCTCGGCGGAACCAGATTCAATTAATACAACACTACGTCGCAAAAAAATCCTGGTCAATTCTCTAGAATGGCATGAATTGCATAGCAAACTGTGTATATATTCTGGAATCCTTAATGATTCGGGGAAAAAACGCCGCCAGCAACCCAGGATTCGAACCCTCAAACTACCAGTTGCCAGCCGGCGCGCCGGTCACCAGGGCCACCCAGCCCCCATTTGAGCATTGGGGCAAGTTCCCCCTCAATGTTGGCTTTGCCCCCATCCCCAATAATTTTACTTCTAACATGGGACTCTATGAAGTGTGCCCCCAATCCATTTCGACCTACCCATTGCCTTCTTGTATTGTCATCCCCCCCCCCCGGATAACTTTCAGAAATCAACGCCTGTGTCTGTGCCTGAAGGTACCCCTGGATGGTTCTTTGCACCACAAATAGTCGATGTTGCTGATAATGACTTCGCACTCTAGGCTCATGTTTCAAATGTGGCGCGGCGCTATCCCTGGCGAATACATGGGGCACTATGGCATGTGTCCCTTCCCTCATGGGAAGGTGGCACCCCCTCCGGCCCGGAAAATCGCCCCTCTGGGAAGGCTCGAGTGTACCCCATCGTATTTCTCAGCTAGAGGCGTCCCCTGAGAGGAAAAGGCGCCCTATTGAAAGGGGGCGACTCTCGGCAAAGGCCCGGGTGCACCCACCCCCTTCAAATTTGTGTAGCCAAAGGTGCTCCTCTGAGAACAAAAGGCGCCCCTCTGTAAGACTCGAGGGCACCTCCTTTCAGCCAGAGTCGCCCCTCGAAGCAAAAGCGTCCTTCCGGGTGTGCACTTTCGAAGTGGCACCCCTCCGGACATGTGCCCCATGACAATTTTTGGATCTGCCCCTGAGCACCATGGCCTAAAAAGCCTCAGTTTATACCTCAATGATGCCCATTATGTGATTACCAGAGTGAATACGTCTTTTAAGCAATATTTAACGGCAAAGTAATTTATGAGCGAGTTTTGTAAAAACAGTGCAGAGTACCTACATGAACATGGCGTCCTTCCTTTCTGCAGCGAGCCAATCTCCAGTCCGGCAGGGACGTTAGGTGTTGCACATGACACTGCCATGGCTCGAGTTGGCGGCACTTACAGAAGGACTAGAGGGGGACTAGAGGAGGACTAGAGGGGGATGGGATTCCAGGACAAATCGACCAGGCAAAGGGGTGATTGTCCACCCTCATGTCTCAGATATTGAGCAAAATTGATGTATAAGGCTATCTTATACCTTGAATCCACCTGTGCAAGTTTTACTTCGATTAGGTCACCGGTTCAGGAGTTATCGCCTCGGGCATTTCTGGAAGGTCACGCTGCAAGGCTATGTTCGGTTGCCGATAACTAAGTTAATTATCAGCCAAAATATAAATATCCAGACATTTTTTAACTCGTAAGTATTCAAGTAATCAAATTCTGACGGTATGTTTCACATGTGATGAATAATAAAATAGTTACCCCCATGACCTCAGGTCACGTGACTTCCAGTGACCTCGACGAATTTTTTTTTTTGTTTAATTGACAGAATGGAAGGACCATGTTTTGGCTTGATACATAGGAAATTAAGAAAATATCATTTTTTCTATAAATCCTCATTTGGAGAGTGCAAACTTTACCATATTTGAAGTACTTCGAGGATTGAGATACTAACTCGGCCGTCCCTCCGTCCAATATCGAGATGCAGTTCGATAACATATACCAACGCGTTATCTGGCATTGTGTGGACGATGGACGATTTTAAAAAGTAGTAATGCACAAAGCTGTGTAATATTTATAAATTTAACAGACGACATCGAGCGACTTTGGCGTACATGTAAGCTATAATCAGATAACGATCATAACGAAGGAAGAGAACTTGTCAGACCTGAAGTGGATACTTCCTCATTTCGTTTTTAGAAGGGCTGTAAGACAGGCAAAGGCGTTCCACGGGTGCGGAGAAGTTAACACTCGCACGTCCGGCGGTCCGCGCCAACTTCGCATGTCCGGGGGGGCAGATGTCTGCCCCCCCCCTAAGATCTCCAGAACTATGCTAGGTAGCGACAAACGGCAAACAGCGTTGGATAGCTGGTGACAAGCTCTATCGAAAGTATTTCGGTCATTTTTTTCGCTAAGGTCAATATTTAGGTCACTGGGTCATCATAGGTCGAATTCAACCAGATCGGGTGGGACCCTCAGATATTGACACATATCTCAGGACCTGTAGCAGATAGAAACAAACGGCGAATGCTATTCGACAGCCCTTGAAATGTACTATCGACAATACGCTGTGTGATTTAAGGTCAGGTCAACTCCGAAACTATGACCTCAGGTCAAGGTCATGAGGTAGCCTAGGGAGGTCATGTAATGTATCAATCGACACGTCTTGGCGATACAAGCACAATGACGGTAATTTCAGCCTTCTA
>JAOTOM010005156.1:0-107500 GCA_034440615.1 Ashinkailepas kermadecensis | reverse complement strand
TCCGATGGAAGTATCGATCAGCTCGGTGTTCACCATGATTCAGATGGAAGTATCGATCAGCTCGGTGTTCAGCATGATTCCGATCGGAGCATCGATCAGCTAAGTTTTCAGCAGGATTAGAATGGAAGTATCGATCAGCTCGGTGTTCAGCATGATTCAGATGGGAACATCGATCAGCTCGGTGTTCAGCATGATTCATATGTAATTATCGATCATTTCGGCTTTAAGCATGATTCAGATGGAGGTATCGAGCAGCTCGGTGTTCAGTATGATTCAGATGGAAGCATCGATCAGCCCGGTGTTCAGCATGATTCAGATGGAAGCATCGATCAGCTCGGTGTTCAGCATGATTCAGATGGAAGCATCGATCAGCTCGGTGTTCAGCATGATTCAGATGGAAGCATCGATCAGCTCGGTGTTCACCATGATTCAGATGGAAGTATCGATCAGCTCGGTGTTCACCATGATTCAGATGGAAGTATCGATCAGCTCGGTGTTCACCATGATTCAGATGGAAGTATCGATCAGCTCGGTGTTCAGCATGATTCAGATGGAAGCATCGATCAGCTCGGTGCTCAGTATGATTCAGATGGAAGCATCGATCAGCTCGGTGTTCAGCATGATTCAGATGGAAGCATCGATCAGCTCGGTGTTCAGTATGATTCAGATGGAAGCATCGATCAGCTCGGTGCCCAACATGATCGGGATGGCAGTGCTGATCAATGGCGAAGAGATATCAATCAATGAGAATTGGTCGCTGACGGCTCATGATCGCCAGCCGTCAACTGGATGGAAGTCGGCGGCGTTCGGCAGGCATCGCACTTCCCTTACTCTCACCCACCAGTGAGCCTTGATCGATAGTGCCTATACTGAAGGAGCCAGGAAGCGGGTAGCGATAATGTGGATCTTCAGCTGGCAGAAACACGTCTCTTATATTAATGTCCGGACTACCATCTGGAACATGACAATATTTACGTCTTTGCCCCGCCTCCTATCACTTCGCAAGCATAGCCATGCAGGGTACTGTCATAGCCATGCAGGGTACTGTCATAGCCATGCAGGGTACTGTCATAGCCATGCAGGGTACTGTCTCCCGCCACATGAGACTGCCGTACGAAAAGTGCGCCATCAATGCTCAACAGTTATTTGGATGAAGTTGGATGGAACACCACAACTGATAAAACAAAAGTTATTTGGATATTTGGATGAAAGGTACCTTCCTTGCTGCCTGGTCTCCTGGCACTATTATTCCTATCCTGATACCAGGCAAACTCCCTTCTGATCCTTGCGATTCACGACCAACAGGGGCGGATCTAGGATTTTCTTCAGGGGCGACAAAAAACATCACGAAGCAGAGACTGCATTCGGAACGCGAAGTGCGCCGATAATTTCTCGTTTAGCGTGGTGAAAATATCAAAATCTCGTCTTTGATCTAGTGTATTTTTGGTTGCTAAGGGGGAATCGGGCCCCCACCTCCTCTTTGGCTCTGCCTCTGCCGACCAATGTGTCTCACAAGCTGTGCTTATAAACTACTTATGCGCATGATTAATCGTATATTCAAATATATCTAGAATCGAATGAGGTTGTATCACCATTCCAGAGCGCGTCTGGACCACATCGCACGGTGGATAGCATAATTCAGCCTATATATTCAGCGTCTGGCGTGGCTACCAAAACAAACGGGTGACGGTGGCGTTGTTTCTTGATTTGAGGGCAGCATTTACTCAAGTGCACGGTTGGGCACTCTTAATCAAGTTGCATCGAATTGATGCACTGAACAGAATGGCAAAATTGTGACACGTATCATTAAATCACACTCTTTTGCGGCACGATGTGGTTTTGTCTTATTCTCTGCCTCCAGTGCTGAATCAAGTGCAAGGCTTACCACAGGGTAGTGTCCTCTCAACCACTCGGTTTCTGATATTGATTGATGACATTTGTTGTGACCTTAATTAAATAGCACCCAATCTCGAATATTCCCCATATCCTGATGCCATAGCGATTTGTTATGCTCATCCCAGTGTTGATGGTGCTAACCACGTTGTACAACGATGGAGAGTGATGGGGCTTGGAAACCTCACTAGAAATGTCTGCTACAGCAATAGTTTCCGGTTAATTTCGACATATCGCTGTAAGTGGTGCAGTTCCAAGCCGGCCTAGCTGCCAGCTTCCAAACCGCACCACCGGCACAAGACTGTGCCGGCTGCTGCACATGCACTGGACACTCCCTCATCCTCAATAGTCACTGACCCTTTCCTACGTGATGTGGAGAACTAGCAGCTGATTTCCGTCAGCTTCCCCTTCGTTAGGAACCACTGATATCAGAACATAAGCGTTTCGCTGTCCTCGCATTGCTATTTTGTAATTGGTCGCCTCTTGTTGGCGAACTGGTGCGGTTGTGTACCTCTAGTTGATATTAAGTTCTACTCGAATTGAACGTGTTCAGACCGATAACCAACCGTTATGTCGTGTGCGCGTCCTTCACAAGCTCTGTCTCGCGTCCTTCACAAGATGCGCGTCGGCCTGCACATTGTCTAGTGTTTTGTAGTGGCCGACAGGTACCTGCAGCGTTGCATGCAGTCCACACGTCAACTGAACCTTAGCGTCACAACTCGAAGCGTCGCTCAACAGCCGTCACCCGTCAGCACGGACGACGTTCAACAGCCTCGAGAAGCAGCGACTCAGACGGTGGGCACCCCAGGGCAGCGGACGGTGGGCACCTCACTTCAAGGGAGAAGCTTGATGTCTTAGAAGGAGTAGCTGACATCCATCCAAGGGAACAACTGACACCATATAAAAGCAACTGACACGATATAGAGGACGGCGGCCACCATGCAGAGAAGCAGCTGATATCACAGGGTAACAGCGAGGGACACCCAGAGGAGGGACAGCGGACAAGGACACTCAGAGGGACAGCGAATACCGGTCAGATGGTAGACATTCCAGAGAAGGCCAGTAGTCACTGAGAAGTGTAGCAAACCCGACCTGCTTCACGCCTTCCTCGGCTGCCACACACGAACTCGCGCACCACATCTGGAGCCGGCAGTGCGCCATGTAATGACGTTGCGCCTCGGTTAGTCAGATCCTCTTTGCCGTCCCCCACCCCGTCCTGACCGCCCACATCGCTCGACTTCCCGTCCTGACCGCCCTCATCGCTCTACTCAGTGCGACGCCGACTGGCGGCTTCGGCCCGGCTCTGCACCGACGCCGACTGGCGGTTCCGGCCCGCCTCTGCACCGACACCGACGAGTCTGCGGCCACCAGTGGCTGCCGTCGATGTCGACGAGGCTCTGCAGTCGAGGCCGTCTCCGCCGTTTTGGGTGAGGTTGTGGCTGCGCCAGGTGGATACCGTCCACTGGGATCTGTAGCCTTGCGGCGAGGCTACCGTGCGCCAGGTACATACCAAACACTTGCACTCGTCCCGACAAATCGCACTGCACTTTTGTAGCGATGGCATTTGCGGATTCATTCGAAATGAGCACGAAGATACAACTTTTACCGCTTGCTGTAATGAAATACCACCGGCAACGGGGTGCATTGTTGGAAATGTAGCGCACGCTATACACATGACGATCGCCCATTCACCGACATTGCATCACATGCCAGCACCAGCAAGCAGGACGGCTCCGACTACGGCTTACATGAGAAATCGCCGCTCATGTATCAATGCCGCACAATGACAGCCAGCTCTGACCCGACATGGCGACAGTCGCAGACGGAATGTATAATACGGGTCAGTTGATAGCTAGTATCTGTGATCACAGATACCGTATAAGGGCGTAACCAGGCTGACAAAGTGCCCGATGGAAAGATAATAGGCATGTCATTACACCTGACCAATAATTAAACCCACATGGACCAGATGCATTTACTGGTCATTGCTGAACACAATTTACAAGCAAAAACGTTGGACGAATTCCTTACAGATCGTGTCAGGTCATTTCCGACAGCAATCACGGTAATATTGCACGATACGTGTTATCAATGGGACAGCTGTGTAAGGGCTAATTATCGAGATATCAGGACATAGTGAAGAAAACCATGTCAACATTTTGTATGCTCAAAGTAAGACCTTGGACAAAAACTGAATAGAGTTAACCTTACTTGAACTAGCAGATTAAAAAAGGAAATATTGAACGGTTTGGCCGGCATGGCAAGAACGCTTTTGGGAGCCGTATCATTGATAACGACTTAGCTCATACTCACAAAACATTCACAGAGCTGTAGCTTTATTGTGAAACAAACAAACGTGCAAGTCACGAGGTTCCAGGTTGCCTATTCTTCCTGCGTTTCTTTATATGATTCATCATTCCTTGGCCCCACCAACGATCTTTGGTAATAATATACTGACAATTGCGAGAAAAAAAACCTACTAACCTACACAGCCATGTCAATTTGATCATCTTGTCAGCGACATATCTCGATTATCGTGACACTTCTACGTATGACTTTGGATTTGCTAACAAGCCCATTTGAAGAGCTATCGACGCTATGTCAGTCATTTTTTTCTAGGAGCGAGGAAGAAATCTGGTAAAACCTTAAAGGAGCCTCACATCTGCCTTGCATTTATTGCCGCGTAGTTTCCTCACGGCGCCACGTGCTTTAATAAAAGGCATTCTCTGCGCTAAGGTAGCCTATTGTTGCATATGTTTATGAGTAATACTGTATATTTGAACAGAGGCGTGAGAATTGTCACCAGAGGCGGTCCGAGGTACCGGAATGGGATGAGGCAGTGACCACTGTCCCCCCGCCCCCCCAAAAAAGAGAAAAACTCATCGTATTTCGATGACTTTATTTTTCGGTTCCAAAAATTCGGAGGTTATTTGTCCCCCACCACAAAAATAACACTGGGACAGCAGTACAACTTTTTCGAGACTTTTCGATTGCGCTTAAGATCACTATCACACTGGGGGAGATAAGGCAATTTACTCACATATTTTAAAGCGAAGTTACCGAGGTTAACTTCCTGCAAACAGTTTTCCTGACATCCATCAAGACGGCAAACATTTCGAACAGCTCTACTGCATTTCAACTCCATTCATAGATGTAATAAAGATAAGCTATGGAATGCTCGGCAAACATCAACTCAAACACCATTCCGAAGTCAAAAGATAAGGAAGTGCCTTGGAAACCTCGGAACTCACCTGTGCTTCCCAAAGCAGCGGGTTGTTTCTTGGGTTGTTTCAGCGGGTCCCCTCCTTGGTTGTTTCTTGATGACATGTAGTTTTTCGTCATATGGCAGAGAAGAAAATGGAGTTTCAGGGACTTGATCAGTGATATTTTTATTGCGAAAGCAATAACATGATGACCTTGTTTCCTGCACGATCCATGCAATGCAAGAGCTAATGCATGGACAGCGATATCTGCATTGCAAGTGTTGAACTGTCGGCCTCTGACAATGCCCTTAGAGAAGGTTTATTGGCTCAATTCGATCAAATGTAGTGATTAAGCGCAGTATGCTCGTTAGTGCTATCAAAATGTTTTATGTGCTACCAGGCACACCTCTGGTCCCTGGCTACGTTATTATCCTGCTCCTATTGATATTGTGCAATGTCGGCATGTCGGCACGTGACAGTGCTTGAGCTATGACTGTGTTTTGTTCGATAGCGTGAACGTGGCCGAACTCCTCACGACGAAAGCTACAAACAAGCACACAGAGCACAAACAACTGCTTCTGCAGCGGCCAGTCCGTCTCCACAAGTCACACGGTGAGCTTAAATGGGGGGCTAGGCTTTCATTATCAATGATATGCTCGAAGACGGGGCCGATTTCGTATTCATTGGTAATGCTATAGATGAATATGTATCGTGCACGCTTTATGCTCTGGTTGGTGCTGGCAAGATTAATGGAAGTTCAACATCAGACGACCATATCGTACTTTGTGTCTGACCTAATGCATCCAGTCAGTGATCTAAGGTGGTGGAGGAAAATACGCCGAAATATTTTAACAGACTTAGTGTCATGAAATCACGTGGCGATGGGCGAGTCCTCGGGGACTCACGTAGCGAGTCCTTAAGGACTCACGTAGCGAGTCCTCGGGAGCGCTTAAGAACGGCGTGAAGCGTCCTCAGGAGCGCTTTATAGTGCCGTAAAATATAATCGGGAGCGCTTAAATACGCCTTGAAATGTGCCCGAGGCAGTTAATGTGCCCGGGGCAGTTAATGTGCCCGGGTCAGTTAATGTTGGCAGTCTGCCCGGGGCAGTTAATGTTGGCAGCGCTTTTCCATCGTTTTGTTGTGTGACTGTAAGTTGGAGTGGCCAGGTTCTTAGATACATTTACACAAAAGTCAGGATTATATGCGACATTGTGTTATGCGTATTGGGGAATTTCAATTCAAAAGCTAGGATAACTTTGGTTCCCTGAAAAAGATCCAAAGGAGAATGCTGTGTGCATTCGAGTCCATATACACCATTGATCATAACACCCGAGATTATCCATCATTGTATTCATCCATTGATATCGTCACATTAGCTGTGTGCCTAGGTGGAGTTTCCTTTCTCTCCTGAGTGGCCCAGGCTCCTACTACCATTGGCTTATCCTCTCCCCTAACTAGACATTTTAGCATGGACTCTATCGGTCAGCCATTCCAATGTATTTTGAATTGATCAACTTTGGAGCGCTAGGCCATCTCAACAATTTGTTTAAGGCTTCACCCCCGGCAGTGTGTATACACTCCTCACGTAGATGCTGGATTTTGTTTCAATAAGGTGGTTGCGCCTATCAATGTTTGCTTAATCTCATTCGACAGTGACTGTAAATGTCTGCTTCAGCTATCTTTTATTAGGTCTTGAACTTTGAAGGGTTGCTTCAAAGTTGTTGCTATTACCTTTATGTTGGGGACGCCTTTTCAGTCACACCATACCTTGATGACGTGTGTTGCTGTGATGATTTGCTGCATGTAGGCACACCGCATTTAGTGAAAAGCGAACAAAGCAAAGTAAATATTCACATAACCACATTGCTCGCTCAAACTAAGATGCAGGTATCCATGCCGTATTCTAATGTCGCATGCTCACTGGCTACCTTAGTACTTAAGTAACTCTGCAGATGGGTTGTATTCTAATGTCACATGCTCACTAGCCACCTCAGCATGTAGGTAACTGCCGGTGGTTGTGAAAAGCATAGCCAATCGTAGCTAGTCTGGGTTTTGATTTAGCTCAGGATACAATATTCTCCTACGTCATCGAACAACACAAAAGAGACTCAGCTTCTGTTCCCCATCTTCGATTCCCCATCTTCGATTCCCCATCTTCGATTCCCCGGCGATTTGAGCCATCTAGTCAACTCAAAGCCGGCACAATTGTCTTCTGCGGCATTGACGACCCCAGTAATAAAACACACAACTCAAGCAGGGCGAGCGGAAAATTTGCATCAGTTGATTTCTATGATCGGGACCTGCTGACTTTGGGAGGGGTGGACACTGGACACGGATCGGGACCTGCTGACTTTGGGAGGGGTGGGGACGGATCGGGACCTGCTGACTTTGGGAACGGCAGGCACGGATCGGGATCTGCTGACTTCGGGATCGACTGGCACGGATCCCGATGGCTTGCCGTGCTCTGGGCAGCGTCAGCGCCTCACCACCGGCCGCGACAGCCGCGTCACCGTCCAGATGAAGTTCAGATTCGTTCACCGGTCACCGTCCAGATGAAGTGGATGCAACCAGATGCTATTAGATACGGATTGAAAATGTTCATTAACGGGGCATTTCAATAATCACTGCTAGGGAGTATGGCGCCATGAACAGGGTAGGTTGAGATGCAGTAACCAGTGGCGGCGTTCATAAATATGAATGTGACACCGGTGGCGCGACACGACGCGCCATTTTCCGGCCGGCTGGTGGCACGTGCGAGCTGTTCATTTGCGTCCATTGTCGCCGCCGGTCCGCGGGGACTATCCCCGCCAGTCTCTGTCACGTGCCCAGTCCCCCGACACCGAAATAGACCGGCTGGAGGGGCGCTCCCCGCTCTGACCTCTGACCTGAGCCGAGAGGCGCCACCGCTCCCCCACAGGATGCGAAGCGAGCAGTCGCCTCCTGGCAGAGCGGACGGCGATCTGACACAAACTACGACACTGCCAGGGAGGCTGCCAGGGATACGGCGCATGTCAAGTGGCTGACACAAACTACGACACTGCCAGGGAGGCTGCCAGGGATACGGCGCATGTCAAGTGGCTGACACAAACTACGACACTGCCAGGGAGACTGCCAGGGATACGGCGCATGTCAAGTGGCTGAGACACTGGTCCTGTCTATGTGACACAAACTACGACACTGCCAGGGAGGCTGCCAGGGATACGGCGCATGTCAAGTGGCTGACACAAACTACGACACTGCCAGAGAGGCTGCCAGGGATACGGCGCATGTCAAGTGGCTGACACAAACTACGACACTGCCAGGGAGACTGCCAGGGATACGGCGCATGTCAAGTGGCTGAGACACTGGTCCTGTCTATGTGACACAAACTACGACACTGCCAGGGAGACTGCCAGGGATACGGCGCATGTCAAGTGGCTGAGACACTGGTCCTGTCTATGTGACACAAACTACGACACTGCCAGGGAGGCTGCCAGGGATACGGCGCATGTCAAGTGGCTGACACAAACTACGACACTGCCAGGGAGACTGCCAGGGACACGGCGCATGTCAAGTGGCTGAGACACTGGTCCTGTCTGTGTGACACAAACTACGACACTGCCAGAGAGGCTGCCAGGGATACGGCGCATGTCAAGTGGCTGACACAAACTACGACACTGCCAGAGAGGCTGCCAGGGATACGGCGCATGTCAAGTGGCTGAGACACTGGTCCTGTCTATGTGTATGAAAAAGAAAGAGGACAGAGTAATAGAGAAGTAAAGAAGGAATATTGGGCCTAGTGATGGAATAGCGGCACTGGTGCCAACGAAGCAGCGGGAGACAGATTCGACAGGGAGTTGTAACACGGCTGTCGTGAGAAAGGAAAATCAGATTCAGAGAGGATAGTCAGTCAGATTCAGATGGCATTTAGCCTCAATCCACATGCATGTTTTTTTTTCTTTTCGGCGAGTTGCATGTGCCGTAAAAATACAACATTTTACATCGACTAAAAGCTTTGACATACATGCATGAGCACGATAAAGCAAATATGCGAATAAATGCACATATTAACAAAGATACAAATAAAGAGTCATGCTAAAATACAACCGCCATAAAGATAGAACTAGATGTGGCCTGACATTTCACTCTATTTCAGGGTGGTAGTGACTATGTATTCGAAAGTGTTTTATTCAGTCACGACTTAAAATGCACTGCGCACAAGTCACTATCCAGATTGTTCACCAGAGAATGTCCTCGATAGCACAACGCCACCGAGCGGCCTCGGCACCGATGCGTGCCGAAGTTAGTTGTGCTGTGCGTCTTGTGCTGCGAGTGTAACGCTGATGGGCACCCTCATAATGGGCCGTGTTTGACACTGACCTCACCGATCGTGTCTGGTATGTGATAATGGGCCGTGTGTGACGCTGACTTCACCGATCGTGTCTGGTATGTGATAATGAGCCGTGTGTGACACTGACCTCACCGATCGTGTCTGGTATGTGATAATGAGCCGTGTTTGACACTGACCTCACCGATCGTGTCTGGTATGTGATAATGGGCCGTGTGTGACACTGACCTCACCGATCGTGTCTGGTATGTGATAATGGGCCGTGTGTGACACTGACCTCACCGATCGTGTCTGGTATGTGATAATGGGCCGTGTGTGACACTGACCTCACCGATCGTGTCTGATATGTGATAATGAGCCGTGTGTGACACTGACCTCACCGATCGTGTCTGGTATGTGATAATGAGCCGTGTGTGACACTGACCTCACCGATCGTGTCTGGTATGTGATAATGGGCCGTGTGTGACACTGACCTCACCGATCGTGTCTGATATGTGATAATGAGCCGTGTGTGACACTGACCTCACCGATCGTGTCTGGTATGTGATAATGAGCCGTGTGTGACACTGACCTCACCGATCGTGTCTGGTATGTGATAATGAGCCGTGTGTGACGCTGACCTCACCGATCGTGTCTGGTATGTGACAGTGGGCCGTGTGTGACGCTGACATCACCGATCGTGTCTGGTATGTGATAATGAGCCGTGTGTGACACTGACCTCACCGATCGTGTCTGGTATGTGATAATGGGCCGTGTTTGACACTGACCTCACCGATCGTGTCTGGTATGTGATAATGGGCCGTGTGTGACACTGACCTCACCGATCGTGTCTGGTATGTGATAATGAGCCGTGTGTGACACTGACCTCACCGATCGTGTCTGGTATGTGATAATGAGCCGTGTGTGACACTGACCTCACCGATCGTGTCTGGTATGTGATAATGAGCCGTGTGTGACACTGACCTCACCGATCGTGTCTGGTATGTGATAATGGGCCGTGTGTGACACTGACCTCACCGATCGTGTCTGGTATGTGATAATGGGCCGTGTGTGACACTGACCTCACCGATCGTGTCTGGTATGTGATAATGGGCCGTGTGTGACACTGACCTCACCGATCGTGTCTGGTATGTGATAATGGGCCGTGTGTGACACTGACCTCACCGATCGTGTCTGGTATGTGATAATGGGCCGTGTTTGACACTGACCTCACCGATCGTGTCTGGTATGTGATAATGGGCCGTGTGTGACACTGACCTCACCGATCGTGTCTGGTATGTGATAATGAGCCGTGTGTGACACTGACCTCACCGATCGTGTCTGGTATGTGATAATGAGCCGTGTGTGACACTGACCTCACCGATCGTGTCTGGTATGATAATAGCCGTGGTGACACTGACCTCACCGATCGTGTCTGGTATGTGATAATGGGCCGTGTGGACACTGACCTCACCGATCGTGTCTGGTATGTGATAATGGGCCGTGTGTGACACTGACCTCACCGATCGTGTCTGGTATGTGATAATGGGCCGTGTGTGACACTGACCTCACCGATCGTGTCTGGTATGTGATAATGGGCCGTGTGTGACACTGACCTCACCGATCGTGTCTGGTATGTGATAATGAGCCGTGTGTGACACTGACCTCACCGATCGTGTCTGGTATGTGATAATGGGCCGTGTGTGACGCTGACCTCACCGATCGTGTCTGGTATGTGACAGTGGGCCGTGTGTGACGCTGACATCACCGATCGTGTCTGGTATGTGATAATGAGCCGTGTGTGACACTGACCTCGCCGATCGTGTCTGGTATGTGATAATGAGCCGTGTGTGACACTGACCTCACCGATCGTGTCTGGTATGTGATAATGGGCCGTGTGTGACACTGACCTCACCGATCGTGTCTGGTATGTGATAATGGGCCGCGTGTGACGCTGACTTCACCGATCGTGTCTGATATGTGATAATGAGCCGTGTGTGACACTGACCTCACCGATCGTGTCTGGTATGTGATAATGGGCCGTGTGTGACACTGACCTCACCGATCGTGTCTGGTATGTGACAGTGGGCCGTGTGCGACGCTGACCTCACCGGTCGTGTCTGGTATGTGATAATGGGCCGTGTGTGACACTGACCTCACCGATCGTGTCTGGTATGTGATAATGGGCCGTGTGTGACACTGACCTCACCGATCGTGTCTGATATGTGATAATGAGCCGTGTGTGACACTGACCTCACCGATCGTGTCTGGTATGTGATAATGGGCCGTGTGTGACACTGACCTCACCGATCGTGTCTGGTATGTGATAATGGGCCGTGTGTGACACTGACCTCACCGATCGTGTCTGGTATGTGACAGTGGGCCGTGTGTGACGCCGACCTCACCGGTCGTGTCTGGTATGTGATAAGGAGCCGTGGTTAAGATAAGGTGCCTGGTATGTGATAAGGGGACAGGTCACTGCACGGCTCAAATAATGTGATGTTGTACAAGTTCCTCGCCGTTTGACCACTTCAGATTTGGGACCGTTTCGGAAATGTGGTTTAATTTCCTTTTCAGCTAACTACTCGCACGTAGACATTGAGAACCTTTGGAATCCGATGACCTTGAGTAATTCCAGAAGAACCGTAAACAAAAATGCAATAGTAAGCAATTGAAATTGCAAATGCTTGAACCAGTATTGACACCATACTTTTTGGATACTACGTGTAGCCAACGAATTGTATGGGCATTACATCGTCATGTACAAACAATATGATGCTACCGGCGAAAATCGTGTACATCAGACAACTTAGGGACCTCCTCCCCTGGTAAATCCCCGAATTATTTCAAGCATGAACGAATGAATGCGCCATATAATTGTTTTACTTGAACCTATTGTGTATGATCGGTCAAATAACTGGACAACCAATAAACGTCAATTCCGTGAAAGGTAAGTTAGTCGACAAACATGTTGTGAGGCACCAAGTCGGAGCAATTCCATTCATCAAGTAATATTAACATTGAGTTTTCGCCTTGATGATGAAGCTTGTAAAATTTCCTATGGTGATAATACGTGCATGATTCCAAGAACAAGGTGCGATTCTAGCACTTCAGTTAGCGTTTATGATATCGAGGAGGATGAAGCGAACGCCTTGAAATAATTTGTTAAACATATGCTGAAGCTATCAACATCTATTGCACAGTAAGTTGTTGTTCGGGATGGCCTCACGAAGTGGAGCATGGGCATGACCTGCGATGGATGGGACGCGAGGAGAGCTGAAGCATTGTCTCTGTAAGATCGATGGAATATTGATTCCATTATGGGACGAGGACATGGCTTGCTATTGCGATCGCGGCATAGTCTCCATTTTGGAGATGGGACTGGTGCCACTAGGTGGACGGGACACGGTCTATAATATGGAGATAGGACTGGTGCCACTAGGTGAACGGGACACGGCCTCTAATATTAAGATGAAATACTAAGCCCGGCCTCGTCGGGGAGAAAACACCCCGCCCCGTTAAGGTAGGGTGAGGACGCTAGCCACGAATAAAAAGTTTATTTTTGGAAGCGGGGAGGGGTTCATGCTGGGCTTCTGGGGTTGCTTATTCCCATGCAACATCTATTGTCCAGTGTCGAAAATGTTTGTGACTTACCCATCCACCGCCATGGCGGAGCCCTTGGATACCACCGAAGACGCGATGGAGGCGATGGAGGCGCCACCTCCAGTTTCCAGGTGCAGTCCAAAGTCAGGGGCACAGGAACGATTTTCAAGCTAGAGAGGTAAAAATGTGACTCTTCTGTCCCCACCACGTCCCCCGCTCCCTACGCAACGTAAGGAACTCAAATTTCGGCAATTACCGTTCCGGAGCCCCAACATTCTTTCTGTTTTTTTTTTATTTCTACGGTCAAAATGTTCAGCTCAGCTGCTCGAATTCCTAGCCTCTGCTCTTCCCGTGTTCGTATTGTCCTGTCTAACGCAGACACAAGCAGCCGACCACATCACCTCCCGTCGTAGAGCAGATCGCTGAGAAACCGGCTGATTCTGCCGAAGCAGTTTCATATCTCATGAGCACTGTTCCCACGAGTTATTGTTATATGTGGCTCAGACTGAGCGCCAATATCTGCAATCTTATCCGTGTATCTGAAGCCTCGGCAAGCCCTTCCCAGGACAATTGACTGTTCATATCCGAGAGCTGTTGCAGAAATTCAATCATAGTAAGCGCTCATTACGTTGACTCGTCCCTGCACACTGGCCAGCCGACGCCACCATTTTAACCCCAAACGGCTTCTAAGGAGCCTGCAGAGCATTCTAAATCAAATGTAAACACAGATGCAGTCTGGTCTGCACGACACGAGAATGGATAATTGGCTAGTAATCGCAGCCTCTGTACACGAGCATAATCGTAAAATAGAGGCGGCCGGCGGAGTGCGCGACGGCCGACCGGGATGGCTTCTGGTGGGCACGCTGCTGAGGCCACAGTTGGCCAGAGCTGTCGACAGCGACGCAGACCGGCCGGCGGCGTCGGCACCCCACTGGGACGCGAGCTGGCGCCGGCCGCCGACAGACAACATTGACGCGGCTCCCGGCAGCCTGGACAGCGTGTTATCAGTGTCCGGGACTGACCGGGTAATGGCAGCCGACTGCGTAATGGGAGCTCACTGCGAAACTGCAGCCGCCTACGTGACCTCCAGTCACATCACTCACTCTCTCCTGCACCATCCCTCTCTCTCCCTCCCTCTCTCTCTCTCTCTCTCTCTCTCTCTCTCTCTCTCTCTCTCTCTCTCTCTCTCTCTCTCTCTCTCTCTCTCTCTCTCTCTCTCTCTCTCTCTCTCTCTCTCTCTCTCTTAAGCCGTTTCCACTGCTCGCCTCTCCGCCTTTGACAGATTATCGTGAACCATGGCAGCTCTGGTCCAGTCCGGATAGTGTCCCTCCCTATATGCATGCACCACCAGAGCATTGGAGAACATTATTGTATGGTGTATTATTCAAACGAAATGAAATGACTCCATTCAAATGGTTCCGCTGAACATGCTCTGATAGGTCAGTACATCAACCATTTAAATCGTCATTCTAAGAAAAAAACAGCAGTTGTTCTTCTGATACAGTAAATACATTTCCAGTCATCAGCATAACGTAGTTAGCTTTACGGTACCTGGGATATGGAAAAAATCGAAGAACCTCATACATGGTCCCATGTTAATTCTGATTTCATGTGTTCTTCTTCTTGGATGGTAGCTCCGTTCACCTCATTTACGGAACGACTATCATCTCGGAATCACAACGGATCTATCACAACGGAACATCTCCGTACGCACAAGCACCATCTCCGTATGCACCGGTACCATCTCCGTATGTACAGGTACCATCTCTGTATTCACAGGCACCATCTCCGTATGCACAGGCAACATCGCCATTTCCGTGCACACAGGCACCATTTCCGTATGTGCAGGCACTACATCCGTACGCACATGCACCATATCCGTACGCACAGGCATCATCTCCGTACGCACAGGCATCATCTCCGTACGTCGTGTCGCACCCATCGCATGTGAATGCTCCTTGTGAAGCAAAAGCATTCTCAACAGGATAGAATGCATCAGCCATGCTAGAGACTCATGATATCAGCAGACTCATGACTCATGACTCATGAGACTCATGATTCCGTAATGTTGCCACACGGTGACGCTCAAACTGAGCGTCATCATCTGATGATGATTCATCTTGTGATGATGATTTCACCAACCTAAGCTAATTGGCAGTTATCTGGTCGCTGATGAGAGTGAGGCAGCACTGCGTAACGTAACACTGTGTCAATAACTTACACAACAGTGCCAATTACAAATTGATGCAATCACTTTTACGTTACGTTGTTTCTGCATATTTCTACGTTGTTTTTGTGTTGTTTCTGTCTGTGTGTGTGCATATGCCTTCGTCGGGTTCTCCGATTTGCATGCGGCTTAAGGAAGCGATTTGTATATCCTGCAGTACAGCTGACTCACTTCTGTGGCCTGCTAACCAGAAAAGAAGAAAAACTGTTATTGCCGTCGACGGACTGTTTCGGGAAAATGCGATTGTCGCAATCATCCACAAGCCATCCTTCGAGAATGCATGTTTAACTCCGTGGCACAATTTCCACAGGAAGCTGCATTTCTCTGAAACATTTTTCGACCATGTATGTGGACTGTCAGAGGAGGAGGTAATTGTCAGAAACCTTTCCAGAAAAATGAGTGCCTCTCACCTTGTATTGAGGATAATTCATACGAATTAGAGACGCCGGTGAGCACCGCATGTCTGGTGAAGCGATCTGATTTCGGCCGGAGAACGTCAATTGAGAGCTGAAAATAGTTCATCGTAAACGGCTTAACCGTCCGCTCAGTCTGTCGGTGGCAGTCGAGTAATTATCCCTCTGTATAGGCCGGTCCCAGATATCGGGTCAGACAATGTGAAGGTGACAGATCTGTCGCCTTCTATCAGATGACTTATCAGAGAAAGTGACAAACATAGCTGTCACTAGACGTTAAAAACACCCCCAACTGAAGCATGTTAGTTGGCCGCATGAATTGTTGGTGGTTGGTTGCGGGTCCGCAGGCCCGCAACAGTTTAGTAAGCAATTCAGCAAGCAGTTCAGCAAGCTGTTCAGAACGCAATTCAGCAAACAGTTCAGAAAGCAATTCGAAGCTTACTGAAGAGGCGTGGTGCCTGTTGAGCGTTGAGCTGTTGAGCGCTGCTCGGAATACTGCCGAGTGTTCCCCGGACTGCTGCTGAACGCTGCTCGGACTGCCGTTGAGTGTTTCTCGGTCTGCTGTTTGTGAGAACCTTTCACCACCTGAGGGTATTTTGGCATTTCGTGTGGACATAAGTAGTTGCATTTGTGCAGGACATAGTTGATATTTCGCTATAGGACATAGTTGATATCTCGCTGTAGGACATAGTTGATATCTCGCTGTAGGACATAGTTGATATCTCGCTGCACTTGTGCCAGATGAACACCAAAATTTCAGTCATGGTTGCTGAAAAGAAACAAATCTTGGTGTACTCGTGTGTCCTGCCAAATATTCCATGGAAACGAAATATCTGGTGTTGCACCGGTCCTCGCCGCTTTTCTGGCAAATGAACGCACGGAAAACGTTCATTTTCTTATGAAGCAATACAAAAGAGCAAGAATCTTTAATTAGCTTACGACGTACTCCGTTAATTTGCCACATAGCGTCAGAAATTCTTCACGTTGGAAGAATTTCTAAGGGGAGCCGAATGTCGAGAGGTAAGTTAGTATAAGGAAAACATCTCGGAAAACCTAGGACAAGGAATCCATGATACCGAAGCCAAAGGGTCCTACAAGCACAGGGGTCAGATGATAAGTCGCTGACTGCTCTCGTAAGCCAAGGAAATCTCGGGTTTTCATCATGCCAACAAAGTCTGGTCAGGACTACTGGTGATGGTATTCGGCTTCATATCGCACTTTTGCAGTCCATTACCAGAGACCACTGCGTAAGGAGGAGAGTGTCAACGATGATTAATTAGTCCTCCCCTGGATCAGTCAAAATGCGTTTCTCTTTCTCAGAGTACTGCTGCTACCGCTGCTACCGTTGCTACTGACTGAAAAATCCCTTATATACGATTAGACTCTTGTCCCTCCTATATTGGCTTCAAATATCGTATGAAAATCCTAGTTGTGCAACTGCAGATTATTGATAGGTAACTTTCTCCAGGTAATGAGTTATCAAAGAAATGTACAAGTTTTCACGGTACTGTGTATATTTAAGCGCCCACAATGATGAGAGCATTCATCATAAATCATTGCCATTAAGCTCTGTAGAAACACTATTTATAACATTAGCAGCCATGAGTGTCCATGATCACCTACACGATACAAATTGATCTTGATATCTCTACATACCTTCCTGCATATCTCCATAGGAATCTGATGGATCCTAAGACATTCTTCGCTCCAGGAATTCGCTGATTCTGGCTGCCGTCCGCAACCCTTGTGGCCTATTTCTGGCGGGGACGGGGAGGTTTGTACTCCTTTACCGTTTGTTCTGAACCATCTATAGAAACGAAATATTCACCATCGCGTGGTTTCATCATTCCCTTGTTCAGTAGTATCGGCGAATGTGGTCTATCTATTCCCGTTTGCCTTCCAGGTCAGTTGAAAGAGGCCAAGGTCGGGTTTCGCCAACTAACAGGATGATTCTGCCGATTTTCGACTTCTAGCCGCTAAGGAAATGACAATTCCGGGTAAAATCTAACATATATAGATAACATAGCCTCGGACTAATACGTTGGTGTTATCAAAGCTCGAATTGAAAGTCAAGATCATGCTTAGGAAGCGAGGGAATCAATAGCGTTTTAGGTATTCGGACGTAATTATACCGTAACCTCAAACTAAGAACGATATAGTGATTAAACAAAGACCAGTGACCTTGGAATGACTAGATGCCCATTATGGTGCTCAAAGGTCACATAGTCGTAGCTGATCAGACAAAGGTCACATAGTCATAGCTGATCAGACAAAGGTCACTCACTTTAGAGGAATACTTTTTATATATCATCCATTTTTATAATGTGTGTAGTACTGTGGTAATAAGAGAGCTGGAAGAGCTGTTCGAAAGAGCTGGAGCTGAGGGAGCTAAAATATAATTGAATTGGAACTGAACACTAAAACCTACTATGAAAATCACTTTGTTCCACAAAACTTAACTTGACCCACACCAGGTAACCTGGGTCATTGACCTGTGATGATCTTAGTGGCACACACATTAAGATACATGTAGAAGGCATGCACTTCGTCATTTCGGAGGAGAGGGGTACAGGAAAACATTTCCAGTAATATATTCGCGACCTGACCTTACATCGACCTGAAACGTCGCACACCTATAGAGAACATGGTCCTCTATCACATATATTCCTGTTTTTAGTTGCCGTAGTTGGGCTGAAAATTCCGAACGTAGAAAGAACAATTACGTCTGGGCCTTCATCGGACGTCGTTTCCTGGCCAGACGTTCCTCAAACTATATTTCTTTTCTTTTTTTGTCAAATTCCTATACATCGATATATGATACTTCGAAGTATCGTTGAATGCTGCATTTTGACAGCCTTGTAGAAATAGCTTTCAAGACGACACCTTTCCAAACCAGTGACCTGATTGACCTCGTCTAGCTCGGTGGTCCGGATTAGTCGACACCGAGGTAGGCCCGGATGGGCCGAGACCCGGATTTTTTCCTTCAAAAGAGCCGATATTCAACTGTTGAAAGATAGGCCACGGTTGAGCGTAATATCTCCATGCGTTCGGGTGATATCCCCGAAAAGCATAAGGGACGGGGGATGCAATAGCCATGAAGGGTGGTGATCAGCCCATGATCAGTCAGTGCCCATTTGCAATGCAGATTTATATAAATTTGATGCTGCAGCCGCAAAGTTTGGTGTTATACCTGCACGGAACGGCGCCTACCATGCAAAAGTCTATAGGGCCATTGGAGTTGATCCAATCTGTGAGAGTTCTGACCAGCTCCAAAAGAATGAGCGAACTCCTACGACAATATCACCATTAATGCGATGCTGTGTTCTGAATGGTACACAATTAATAAGCAGATCGGATACGATCATTTTTTATATTCTTCTATCACGCCATTCTGGGTGCTCAATGTAAAAACCGTTGGATTGCTTATTAATGTGTGCCACTTGTCACAGAAAATGGGCTTCCAGTAATATGTTGATATCAGGCAATGAGAAAACAAGGAAAATGAATAAATTTTTCGCTAAAATGTCCGGATGTAATCAACAGTATGCGTGTTTCAGACATGTCAGTCACGCAAGCATCATCCGGCCCTGCCGGATAACGGGCGGGATAAGATGAAGGAACCCCCGCAAGTAACCTGTGAGTGTCACCTGGCGAGCACCACCAGTAAAAAGTGCCGACACCGGCCGACGCCGTGGTGGGGCGGCAGGGTCGAGCTTGCAACTCCCAGGCTTCGGGCAGGCAGACGGGCTTAAGGTGTTGCATTTAACGTGATTGTTGGTAAACATAGACGAAATGTGGAGCGATCAGAAGGTTTCCGATGATTGAAATCCACAAGTGTGATAACTTTTGTTATTTAAACGGTTGGTAAATATTTCCCATATTTTATGGGATATCCCATCATATTTCCCCGCCGGTTGGCAGCATAATTTTCCGAGGTTTCGAGGTCCGAGGGAATCTTCGTGGTTAACTTAAGCTAAAGGTTTGATTTTGTATTATTCCATCACGTTTTTATAACAATAATAAAACCATAATTTCACCGGAAAGCCGTGTTTCGCCCAAAAAAGTTTAAATTTGTCACGCCCTGCCCTGCATAGGCAGCTTCAGTGTGTCACGCCCTGCTGCATAGGTAGCTAGATCGAAAGCACGGAGGAGACCAAGTGGTGTCAATAGTTTCATGCATTTATGTTAGATGATGGGCATGTGAAGCGAACAATTCTGCTCTCCGAATGTATGTATGCATGTGGAATAATGACAAGACAAAACATAATTTTCCCCTTCCCGACCAATCATTTTCGAAACGTTCTACCCTTGGTCTCTGACCTCTGACCTTCAAGAACGAGTTTCTGTTGACAAACACTCAAGACCGGGATAAAGTCTATATTTGGTAATGTTTGTGCTCCACGACAGATCGAAGGCGGTTACCACTTGAAATGTTATAACCTCATGGGTAATTCGCAGGTTTTAAGGGCCATTCATGGAACGTTTGGAAATAATCGACGTTTCGTTGTCCATAAATTTAACACCATTTTCTACTGTACACACCTGGACAATAAAGCTGTAGTGCGTGTAAAGCTAAAGTGCCGGTAAATGTAAATGTGTGCTCGGCGAAAATCTTTCATGGTTTCCTCCAGCTTTTTCCAAATGTGTCGATTAGTTTCGATTTTCGACACCAGTTGGTAGCTCCATCGATTTAGGAAAAAGATCGATTTTGATTGGTGCATAGATTTGCAACTCGCCTCGCTCGCCATCTGAAGCTCACCATTCGTAATATTTCTAGTCAAATGAATTCAGCTCCTGGTCGTGCTGAGACCCAAAAATTCACGTTGGGGCCCCAAAAATGGCGTTGGGTACCAAAATCAATACAGCGAGACCTCCAAAACTCCCGCAAGGGCCGAACGAATCGCGCCGGTTTCCACAATAATCGCATTGGGCCTCCAAGTTCCCCTCGGAAGCCGACAAATTCGCATCGGGATCCCAACTAAGTACAGAGGGGCTCCGAGAACTTGCACCGGTCCCTGAAAATCGCGCTAACCCACAAATTTGCGTCAGGGCCCCAATAATTCGCTTCGGGGCATCAAATAAATACGGCGATGCCCAATAAACTCGCGCCGGAGCCTGACAATCGCTCAGGATTACCAAAAATCCACCTAAATAAACATAGCAAACAACGCTGTGGCCACACACCGGGAGCTCTCGAGAACGGACCGGAGGTCCTCAAAGCACACCGGGGCCGCAAAGACAGCAGGTTCCGAAAAATAACAAAATGGCGCGTCAGGCACTAGATAAACACATCGGAGCCTTCAAAACGCGCCGATCTCTCAAAAACACCATGGGCCACCAAGAACAACGAAGCCCTAAGAAGCGTCGGAGTCCCAAAAATGTGCCGGGCCACTAGTAAAAATGCGCTGGGGCCATAAAATACATCAGTACGCGAAGAAAATACGCAACGGGTCCCAAACAGAAACTGAAAAATCAGCGCCTCCGTTCGGTAGGCAATCTGGAAGCATATTGAAGCAGTGAGATGAAATAAATCAAAGCTCATGGGATCGATTCATTGATATCATTTATCATTAATATTCGACTTGAATTCATCGAATTTTCCCAACGAACCCCCATACGAATCATTCCATGACGCCGCATATGGCACAAGACTATCATGTGTTGGCAACTAGCAAAACGTAGGAAGCCTAGCAGAATACACAGAATTGCACGAAGTGTGGCGAATGAGTCGAATGCGCAAGGCGGGTGCACACGTATAGTAATGGTGGTTTGGTGGTGACTGGGCGTTATTAACTGACAGACGTGAAATAGAACAAAAATGAAGTGTTTTTTTACCGGTGTAATTTCGGCAGAGTGAGCTGACTCATCATGGGATACGAAAAAAATGAATAGAGGATAGGGTTGAAATCCGGTGACTTACGAACGATGGTGGTAGATTAGGCCCCTTCCACAGGAAAATTATGGTCGTTACTATTTTATTTTATAAATAATATGGTCCCTTCAAAAATAGTGGTTGAAATCCAGGTTTTTTTTTCATCGGGTAGGTGGGCCCCCAACATACATGTTTGCCCCCATCCTGACGCAAATCCTAGGGACGCCACTGAATGCAGTATAATGAGCCTAATAAGGGAAACTGGCAGGAGCATTGACACGTTTATTTTCCAGGTGGAGTCCACCGAGACAATCCAGAGAGCCCCCATGGCTCACTGTAAGGTCTCAATGGGCACAGCCAGGGTCTGATAGAAGTGCACTGTTCAAGTCATGTAAGCTTCTAGCCATGACATTTCATAAATCAAAAAGTTGAAGGTTATGCACTCCCTACACGATATTTCACTTCGAGGGAAATCATCATATAGAAAAGTGGACTCTCAGAAATTAACCAGTCACTAGTATTGAGTAGTTCTTCAGAAACTCGACACCCAGAAGGCCTGTTTCAACACAGCACCCTGTCGAATTCCCAAGGAAGTTGCTATATGGGGTGGTCTAGGGCCGAGAATACGAATCTGAACTTTTTAGGCCCCTAGGTCTCACGGTTTTTACGTCACGATGACGTCATATACTGATTTTTTTATGCTCATTGCAAATTTCAATGCGATATAACTCCGAGGTTTATCATTATTTTTCCATTCTGTAAAATGTTTTGTAAAGCAGACGTAGTATGGTATTGCATAATATTTTTAATGAATTTTTACATCCATGTTTTATTATTTTTTACATTATATATTTTATATAATATCATTTTTCGAAAAATGTATAAGTGTCGATTTTCGAAAAACATCCATATTGTGATTATCCGTGCAATTCTGTATACGAAACAATCAACGATAGAGTGGGCGCACTCTTGGGACACCGTCAGAAAAATCGCAAAAAAACATACCACCTGATGTGCCTCCATTTGGAGTAGCGTTGTGAAGAGCTGAGCGCGAGCGTGGCTGGTGGATCCAGTGAGGGTGGGGATTGGGCGGGGGTATGGGGAGGAGCATGGGCGTCGCCACCGGGGGGTCAGGGGGGTCGGACCCCCACTTTGAAAATTAGGGGGGGTCGACCCCCAAAAAACAACCACTCCGGACATCCGACATCGCTTCCCCCCCCCCCACCCCACCCACCCCCCTCCCCCCACCCCCGGTCACAGCATTTTCCCTTAAAACTATCCGACATTAACACACAACCGGTCAACAATACAATCACCAGACACCGAGCCGACATCGCTTCCCCCCCCCCCTCCCCACCCCCCGGTCGAGAAGTCCCGGGCCTGGACTGGTCCCCCTAAACCGAGTGGCTAGATCCGTCCCTGGGACCGACCCCCCAAATAAAAATCCGTGGCGACGCCCTTGGGGAGGAGACCAGAGTGCCTGTGGGCTGCGTCAGTCGTGTACAATGAGTGGCATCTTTATGGGAAGAGGGAGTGAGGGGGGGGGGTTCAGGGCACTGTATAGTGTAGAATGGTGTCCCTTGCGATATAATATGATGCCCCACGCGACTGAACCGATAGAAATTCCGATTTCCTTTGGATTTTTATATTTAAGACATTCTCCGGGCTTCAAAGGAATGCGTCGGCGAAAGGTTTATTTTCGATTAACGACAGTTTTCACTAGTTTGAATGTTGAGGTCCGCGAAGTCGCATATGCGGCCACCTGAGTCGCGCTTCTGGGCCGAAAACAGTGGAAGCTCCTCGTGCCCTTCACAAGTTTTGCTGAAGCGAAACGCTGTGACAGCATTGTCGCTGTCTTCTCGATGTCCGCCTGGGAGACGTAGATGAATTCGATCCCTGTGGGACGAAATTTTCATCAGCTCCCTTGCAAGTATTTGTCATCCCGATCGCACAATCTTCGATCTTTTCAGCATTTCACATATGCAATATTTTTACGAGTATCTAGAAAACGGGTAAGAAATGCGCTACTTTCACTCGCCCTTTTGACGGGTGTCATAGTGAACGGACTATTTATTTGTTTATAAAGACCAGTTGTTGATCCTGGGTAACCAGTGAAGGCTTAGGTATATTGAGCTGATGTGCCCTGAATACCCAAAATCCCGCGAAAATTAGAATCTGACAGAAAATTGCGAAAAATGGCGCTAGGTGGTGCTAATAAAAATGATTTTTGCAATTAGGAACAGTACCTGATATGTGTGTCGAGCAGAAGTTAAACATAGCTTCCGGGGTCAATATCTGGTCTCCGTCTGGCCGCTGAATGCTTGCCCTTGCCGTCAGGCGTTTCACGGTCCCACCTACGCCGTCGCACGGATCTTTTCCATGGCAGGTGGCAAAATAATGCCACTCGCAGTCAACGTTGAAGTCCTGCTTGTGCAGGCACATGTTCCTTATATTATGTTTATTCTTGTATTGTGCTGTACAGCCGTCTGTAAAGTAATGCACCTTTCTGACATTTTCATTCTCGGATTTCATCCGTTCCAGAACCTTTGTTTGGAACACGTAAACTGAGGCTGTATTGTGGTGCAGGTCGTCACTTATGACGCAATAGCTTTTGGTTTGCAGTGACCCGTCTGGGACTCGCGTTGTAACGACGAATGGATGGACAGTGGCCTGTGCGTTCTCCCAATGGTAGCCTTGTACTGCATCTTGCACCAGAAAGGTGTAGTTTTCGGAAAAATATCCCGAGATGATGGCCTCATCCTCGGGTAGTTGTCCTTTCAGAGCTTTTAGAAAGTCATTCTGTACGCGCGCTGTATAGTGGTGCCTGGTTAGCTTTGATATGGCATTAGTAAGCCCCTCGATAAAATCTTCAACGGTCTGCGTCATGTTTACCATCGTGGTTCGATCCGTGCTGATCCACTGTCTAAATTCCACTTCGTCAGTCTCTGCCAAACTCGGCATACTGGTCAGAAAATTCCTGAGCTCGTTGACTCCGGGACACTTGTCACATTGCCGAAACATACATTCTTCGTTTTCCACGGAGCAAACAACTTTCTTCATAAGATCAACGACAGACAAATCGTGACGTATGGCTTGAACCATCAATTTCGGGTTTTGATGATGAATGCATACGCAAACTGAATGCGTCCCGCTAGCGCCGGCTAGCACGCACCAAGGTGGTCGCAGACTAGCAAATGTGGAGAACCCAACAGGCTGAGGAGTTTGCTCCTTGTATTGATGGTAGGCTTCTCTCAAATTCGAAAGGACCAGTCTCTTCTGGTAAGTTCGCCTTATGCCATCCTGACATCGCACACTGACCACGTCTTTCTGCCCTGGTAGTGGTCTACTGATGTCGTCCTGCTGGTATAAATTAATGACCTCGTCTTTTTTATTCTGGGAGAGAGCAGCAATCGACAGTTTCCTGTCAGTTGTGCCCAAAATTCCATGCGTCGCTTTCACTTCCCGAGCTTTTCGCACCATGTACAGGGGGGCACCGAACTTTGCAGCAGTTTTGTACATGGTAAATGGCGACAATGTCAAAATTTGAAGCTTCATTGCGTACGAGGTGCTTGGGTCCTTGAATTTGGCTACTAGTTCCTCCATCATGCTCTCATAGAGTTCTAAATCGCTTACTTTTTCCTCGGCTTCCGGTTCGTTTATCTCTACCTGATACGTTTTCGATAGGCGTCGCTTCATTCCCTTTTTCGCTGAGTCAAACTTCTGTCTGGCCTTCTTTTGGCGTTGGCTTTCAGAAAGCCCACCTGAAAGAAATACAATAGTCTCACCAGTGTTATCAATCGGGAACGATCCCCCTGGACCCACAATTCCAATCTGGTCTGGTTACGGCTTGCCACATTTTATCACAATTTAGGCCTCGATGTTGAAATTGAAAAGTATTTCGAATGCATTTAATAATCTAGTGACCCATCTTTTCACTGGCGGCCGCAGACCGCCGATAAAGGGGGGGGGGCCAACTCGGCGAGGGCGCCGAGGCGATCCGAGAGGGCGCCGAGCGGATCCGAGAGGGCGCCGCTCTCCGATCCTAGGGGGGCGGTGGCAAGCGTCCCTGACGAGGGCGCCGGGTGAATCTGAGAGGGCGCCGCTCTTCGATCCTGGGGGGGGAAGAGCCCTGACGAGGGCGCCGGGTGAATCCGAGAGGGCGCCGCTCTCCGATCCTGGGGGGGGACGTGGGAAGCGTGCCTGGCGAGGGCGCCGGGTGGATTCGAGAGGGCGCCGAGGCGATCCGAGAGGGCGCCTCCTGAACCAAAGGGGGCCAAAAGACATGATGGCCCCCCCCTTTCGGAGCCAAAGGGGGCATGGCCCCGTTGCCCCCCCCTGCGGCCGCCAGTGCTTCTTTTACAACCATTACAACTGAGCTCTTTGTTTTACAAAGATATGCGTGACGTATGTGTAATATTAGTATATAGCACTGAAATTACCTGTGCGGATTGGCATTTCTCCAACCGCCGACATAATACGGCGAAGATCGTCAGTAGCTTGTTGTCTGTCGGGAGAGACATCACTTGCTGGTAGTGAGGGTGACGACGATGACGATGTTTCGGCTTCAGCGGTATCCTGTGTCGAGCTCTGGGACCGACTATGCTGTGCACCTGATGTGCTGGGCTGTGAGGGATCTGCAATTTGCTGATCTTTCCACGGAATTTGCTTCCTGCATGTGGTGCAAAGGCTTGCCCCTGGATGCAACACACCTGTAATACTGGGATGTTTGTCGATGTATTCCTGGGTTAGTGGTCTCAAACCTGACCTCTTATGCTTTGGGTGTGAATTGAAAGGATTCGCACAAAATGTTGCCACTAACACCCTGTGTGCCATTCTTCATTCGCTTGCGAAGCCTCACCAATGTTACACACAGCACCGAAGGCTACTGACGACTAACTAGCATGTCAGACCCCAACAACGACGCCGCTACATCTCATCGTGCGAATCGCGTCTCCGTTGTCAAGACGCTCGTGTTTCCATGACGCTCGTATTACGTGCTATGCGGCCTCGCCTAGACCCGCGTTTTTACGACAGTGATCGAATTGTACGTGCAGTACGGTCATTTCGCATCTCTCACAGACAGTGACATAGCCAGGGGGCAGCCAGGGGGGCATGCCCCCCCCCCCTGAGCCCCCCTGAGGGAAGCAGCTTATACTAGATCTGTAGCGATTTTGCGAGAGTATGGGCAAGCCAGGCACGGCTTCCCAACCTCTCCCCCCCCGCCCCGCTCAGCAACATATCCGCCACACGGGCGCGCTCACCGACATCGCTCCCCCCCCACCCCCAGCTACATTCTAATTTAGCCCAAAAGTTCGTGTGATATTTTATGTTAATCAGCGCCTTCAGCACGGGCCAAAGCCGTATGGAAAATACACTCTCGAATAAAACGTCAATGAGAAAATTGACGATTGTCTGTGCTTTTTCTGTGCAATATCAAATCCATGCGGGGAAGAGTCCCGAACATCTCCAGTGGTGTCGACGTTCATGATGTTTGAGTTCAGGTGGGTGTTGTTAACTGAGCCCGAGAGGCCGATATGCATGTACCAGACACCAAGCATAGTTGAGGTGGGGTACAATGCTGAACTCTCATGTAGTTGAACTTGGTTCGAAACCATGCAGACCAATAGCTTCTGAGTGCTGATATAACTAAGGCAATGCCTGGTGCTCGTATCAGAGCTACGTGACGTCATGCGTCGTGGACTTTCGTCCTAAAATGTGCTAGCCCCTGCAGTACGTCGACCATAAGGCCGACAAAGTCACTGCTGTGTGATTGTTGGAAAAATCTCGAAAATCGCCTTTGTCGCTGAAACTTGGTAAAGGTGCGACAGGTCCGAATTTCTATAGCCGCAACAATTTTGATCATTGCTAATTGTAGAGCATCTCAGACTGATGCTATACATCTCAGACTGATGCTATACATCTCAGACTGATATTATGTCAGCCAATCCGTTACAAATATGTTGAATATATCTGTATCTGTGTTCATTAGCATCAGCAGTGGTAGCATTGGCGAATTCCAACGGACTGAAAACGAAGGCATTATTTTCACTTCGCTAATTTTATTTTCATGTTGAGATTTGCGAGTAACCAAAAAAAGACTGACAAGCCAATCCGTTGCTCTCAGTCGAATACTGCTAGGCTTGTCACAAAGCTATCCATCTGGATACATGATCCAATCAAATCCTAAATAGACGCAAACAGCAATCCAATCAGCGTTAAACTCCAGCCATTGGAATATTGTGATTTAGGGACGCTGCACTTGTGGGCCAGTCGGACAGGACTTACTGACTCATGCAACCTATAATTGACCTGCTTAAATAATTAATGGTCAAGCTTAGAATTAAAGTCAAGATGGTTAAAAGAGCTCACTTCAAGACTTCTTGAGTACCCATAATTTGTCCTTAGTATCTATCATTTTGGGGAGTTAGGGAGGAGGAAGGACAGCGATAGCTCACGCCTTCACCTCTACCTTTCCTGACCCATTGAGTTAACAAATCACAATATCCATGCCTTACACCTGCACCTCTACCTTTCCAGACCCATTGTGTTAGCAGATAACATAGCCATTTTACCATTTTGGGGGCCACGCGCCTGAAGATCACGCTGGGGGCCATTTCAATACCCATTTTTGTAACCCAGCGTGATTTTCTGGGGCCCGGTCCCGACATTTGGGACCCCCGCGTGATTTTCGGGTGCCCGTCCCGACTCATTGGAGCACCCGGCGTCATTTTCAGGGCCCACGACGAGACTTTTTTTGGATCATAGCGTGATTTCCGGAGGGTCCCTGTCAGAACTTTTGAGATCCCCAGCGTGATTTTCGGGGGCCCTGGTGCGTTTTTTGTGGGCAGCGGTATTTTCAGGGGCCCCGGTCCAATTTTTCGTAGCCTCCATCGTCGTTTTTAGGGACCAGGAGCGATTTTTGGGACCCAATGTGATTTTCAGGATCCTCGGTTCGATTTTGTGGACTTTCAGCGTCATTTCAGTGGCCTCTGTGTGACTTTTTGGGTACCCAAATGTTATTTTTAGTGCACCGGTGCAATTTGGGGGCGCCAGGGGATTTTTAGGGGACCTGGTGCTATTTTTCCGAACCCAGGCGCGATTCTTTGGGGCCCACAACCTTTCAGGGGACAACTTCCCTTTGCCCTCCCCCCCCATCGATACGCCACTGTGTGTATGTGGGTGCTAATGCTGCTTCAGCCAATATACGTACAGCCACTGACGATACAATTGGCAATACAAATACATTGCTTCCCAGCAGTGTGAGTGGTGTGCTTGTCGGACGCGCACAGCTCGACAGAAACTGCATCATTGTCAAGGCAGACGATTCACATGACACTTTCGAAATGTCATTACATGATTCACATGATACAGTTGACTCGACGACATTAGATGACATGATTAATTTGACACCGTTAACTAAAAAATCTGTATTGCCTCGTACTAAGCTTCAAGCTGTCGACTTGAGCAAGGCTAAAACTCTTTGAACCCTCCTTTTATTACCTAGGACAATTGGCAATTAATACCTTGGACAAATACCTTGAAGATCAGACGATTTTGGCTTGGCTGCTGGTCGAAGAAGGTGTGGTGTAGGAAAGGGGTGGGAGTGTGGGGATGGACGAGGTGCGTGGGGTCATCCCGACCATCCCCTATACATGTTTCATAGCATCGTGAGGAATATGTCATGCACAGTATATGCACCCCATTCCATGCGCATTAGTCTAGCTTCTTCTGGTCAAGGATGTTGCTAATAACTGAATAAACACCTCCGAGCCGATCGTGGGTGGATGCACTGAGGGAATGATCATGGCTCCTGCTCGGAGCAAATGTAACATTAGACCCATGTTTTGCACCACGCAAATCGTAATGCAATATGGAGTGATTTTATCGATGTAGCCACACCCTCTGCTACGCGAGACCTGAATATGGTTATTGGTACTATTGCTGTTCGGTCTTTGACGTGTAACAGCTGTACGAATCCGGTACGGCCTGCTGAATCTACGCACCGAATGCATGCACAAACAATGAGGAGGAAGGCGTCCCATTGAGCGGAGCAATTGGTCCCTTGGAACCTTCTACCTCCTGTTTCACGGTGCGTATTGTCGAAACTGCGCCGTATTTAATCCAAACTCGAAGTATTACAAGCATGCCATAAAGAAAGCATAACTATCGTTATTAATATTATGGGTGCGATGTTTGGGGCTCAATCGTCATTTTCAGGGGCCCCTGTGCAGGGGCCCCTGTGTGACTTTTGAGGCACCCAATGTCATTTTAGGGGCCCCAGCGGGATTTTTAGGGAGCCTGACGCAGTTTTTCTGAACCACGGCGCGATTCTTGGGTGCCCCCAACCTCTCATTTGTGGGTGGGGGGGGGGGGAGGCAACTGCCCCAATGCCCCCTTCGGTACGCCACTGATCGGTGTATATGCCCCTGTGCTCGCCATCACTCACTGAACATTTCTATAACATATTGTCTGATATATTTTCACTAACACCACCTAAAAACAATCACAGAAAACTACTGTAGCAATGCTCAAGCGCGCCTGTTCCCCGGTACATAGTACATCAGAAACGGCATTGATAACTGGACGTCAGATCAAGAGCTTTGTGACAGACGTCAGGAACTTTCAATAATAGGCGGATTAAAAAGTACTGGGGACATGTTGTTGAGAAAACCAAGCTGCATTCCAACTTCATCGAATTTTTCAGCCAAATGTGTCTTCGAATAGCTCGAGTGGCCTCGTCACCGAAAATATCAGCAAAAGACGCCCTTCAGAGAAAACATTAGCATCTCTTGGGGAAGTCCAAGTAAATCCTTAGCTTTCTTCCTGACCAGTGGTACTTAATGCACGAGTGTTCCATCCTAATAAAAAAAAAGAAGTATGGATCCGCCAGTGCAAACGCATTTTCCAGATCCTGGGTTGGAAGATTTACTCGGCTGTCAGAGGGTTACCACGGTCTCCTGAAGGTCTCAAGCGGCTGGTAGGTTGTAATTTCTCTAACACATTCTAGTTACATTGTGAAATAACAGAGGTACTCAAGAAACGACTAAAATCCTTCCATTTAATGTATGTAGCGCTGCGGTTTGCTTTCGCCTGCATCGGCAGCTGCGAAGCCGTCAATGATACATTAAATATGACGAGAGAGGGGGTGACTTTTGGCGTTAGATAATGCATTCACCCGACTAGTTCAACTATAGACAGTCTGCATCACCTCTAAGCGGGCAGTTTCTTCTTTATCTGCCCCTTTAGAATCGTGGTTAAATGGTAGATGTGTGGGTGCCAGGGATGGGCGTGCCACCCGACTAACGGTGATTAGACAGCCGAGATGTTTTTGTTCGTTAATTTTATGTCTCTAAGCCGGACGTGTTTCTGATGTCTGCAAGAAATGGTCGGAATGTTCCCGGTTGAGCGCGCCTGCGATGCCATCCACGCTTGCTCCGTGTGCGAGCTACTTCAGCTCGTGTCTCGTGTCTTATCTGGTCCTGTGTGTTACCTGTGACCCCAGGTCACCCTTGTCATCGCTCGGCCGTCGCTTCTAGAACCCTTCCATTTATCTTTCCCAGGATAATTCTCTAATTAGCTTTAGATAACTAACTATCGGTTTAATTACCCGGCCTTTTCGCTGTCTTTTTGTGCGGCCGGCCTGCCGGCCGGCAGTGGTCCGCCACTGCGCATGCGCGTCAGGTAGCGGCCGTCAGCGGCATCAGAAGCTGCCGGTAGTCGGCCGTGGAGCGCGATAGTGGCCAGTGAGGTGGCGTGCCGCGATTCTGTGCCCGCCGTCGACCTGTGATCGTGTGTGGGCCGCGTCGACGCAAGTGAGAGGAGGGAGCTGGTGACGGAGCGTGGAACGGCCCCGGTCTGCGTGCGAGCGCCGGACATGTGGCGTGCCAGTCACGTCATCATGTGGATGGCGCTGCTGACGGTGACGGGATTCAGCATCCAACAGGTACTGCCTGCCGCTCCCCCTGGCATACCATGTATCCACCGGAGTGTAGTCCTGATTGACATCGGATCTCGACTCGATGTTGACCGTTTGGTGGCTGTAGTCTGTCTGCAGAAACGGCGGAGCACCCACACCAAAGGCGAGGCGGCTCAGGCACACATGTGAAGCCATCCATTCACAGTCGACGCCGCTTTTCCTTAGAAAGCGCAGTGCTTAATAGGTTTTGTCGCCTTTGTGAATGTCTGTCTCGCTTCGCGTTGTGCTGGTGGCACCTGAAGCAGCTCTCACAGTTTAAGCAGTCTGTTTTCTACCTACACCGTTTTTCTACATACTTGCGAATAACTACTTGTTGGTGGAACTTGCATGCGTAGTGTGCAAGCGCTACCACTAAGCAGTTTATGTGTTTGTGTGAACACTTTATGTGTTTGTGTGAACACAGTGTTGACTGAACACTGAACACACAAAACACTATTTTTCATCTGCACTGCTCACTCTCCACGTGGAATCAGCAGCAATGTACGCGGCGTGTACAGCGATGCCGTGTGACGCGGCCTGTACCTACAACAGTGCGTCCAGACACGTGCGCTCACTTGTACGGATACACACATATTGTCCGTTGTTGTTAGGGGCGCAGTCAAAATTTTATTGAGGGGGTCGACCCCAAGAATATATGATGAAATTAAGATCACTGTCGGCGCGCGAAGTACGTCGAAAATTTTGAGTGAGAAAAGTGAGGAAAATCTAAGAAAATTTGTTTGGTCTATAGTATTTTCGGCTGCCAGGGAGAGGACGGGCTTCCGCCCCCCCCCCCCATTTGTTGCGCAACTGATTGTTGTGATTTGACATTCGGTCTAAGAAACGTTGAGAAAAGCTTGCACTTGAAAGGTGCCCCGGGGGTAGGAACAGGATATGTCATGAGCTCTATGGCATGACTCCTTTTTCTGAACTCTTAGCCATTAATCCCATGGGTGTTGCAATTTTGTTTTGCAAAGTGGCATGCTCTTCGCAGTTTTTTTCCGTACGCTACTCTGCTCTTTCCTGGAGCACTCGATTTGCTCCATATGCATAGAAGAGCAACGCTCCAAAACTCCGCCAATTTCAATCAAGGTGGCAGATGGGAGGCTCGAGGAACGGCAGGGTCATGGTCTTCTGTTGAACCATCAAGCGGGCGAACATTTACACGCATGGGCGTGTTGTCCAGCATCCCGCCGCCAGTGAGCGCCCGCTGTCCCCAGGTGTCCGGCTCCGGCTTCTTCGAGCTGCAGATACTGGAGACGCAGAACTACCATGGCGAGCGTCGTGACGGTCGCTGCTGCGGTCCCGACAGTCGCACGCGGCACCGCTGCCGCACGCCCTGCCGCACCTCGTTCCTGCTCTGCCTCAAGGAGTACCAAACGCACATTCACACGCAAGGCTCGTGCAGCTTCGGCAGCACCACGTCTGCCGTGGTGGGCGGCAACAGCTTCACCTTGGCAGACCCGGTGGCGGCGAACGCTACGCTCCGACTGCCCTTCACCTTCTCGTGGATGGTGAGTATCGCCACCGTGGTGTACAGACCGAACTGCCGACTGTTGTGATCCTCAATTCGAGCCCATCATTTCTCACGCACATCGGAACACCGAAACGGGCCAGCCCTAGCATGACACAACGTTGTCCATTGCGGGTGCTTCCGAACAAAAAGGTTTGGACGCAGAATATTCCTCGTGATGTCATTGTTATAGCCATTGGTTGTGATTTGTCATACTGCGATGTGTCATTCTTTCTCATGCATTGGTTTGATGGAGCTTCGTGTCGCTGATCGCAACGCGTTCTGAACAATTCGCCGTGGCGTAGAGTGTCACTTTAGAGCACGCCGTAATGCCGACCCGGAGGCCTTCGTGCTATGGTATGCCTGATATTGATAAAATGCCTTGGTGGTCTTTTCAGAGGTCCACAAATCGTGACATGGAACCGATGATCGATCGATTTAGATTGGAAAAACGTGTTGCAAACCTTTTAACTGGTGACTGGGCGCTCTTGGCCTTGAAGCCGACATTGCCTTTTCATTGTCCCGTAATTACCGTACCAGCAGATTTCATGAATACCTTCTACACTATATGGACTCAGCTTCGCAAAGTGAATATATATATATATATATATATATATATATATATATATATATATATATATATATATATATATATACATATATATATGTACATGTATGTATATGTATAAGATATATATATATATATATATATATATATATATATATATATATATATATATATATATCTACACACATACACACATATATATAGGGTGCATCTGAGGGGGCGCTTTCACCCTCAAGAGTACGTAAAACAACACCCATGCCCTGATGTCTTCCTGGAGACGTTCTCTCGGAAGCTCCTAGTGTATGAAAGGACTGTGGTCCATAACTCAGAGATATATTTCCAACTAATCAAAAAGCTGGCAAATTGCTGGTGGTGGTAGGTTTGGATTTGACCGACGGTGAACATCGCCGACCTATAGCTGCAATTCCTCAGAGCCAGGAGCCCGCAAAGCTAGGGCTTCTGAGCATAAGCCTGAGAATAGCTTATGAGCCTATGGCAGTCTCAACGCTGCGAGCCCGCGTGGCCACGTGGACGTTCCGGTACAGACTGCGAGCCCGCGTGGCCACGTGGACGTTCCGGTACAGACTGCGAGCACACGTGGCCACGTGGACGTTCCGGTACAGACTGCGAGCACACGTGGCTACATGGACGTTCCGGTATAGACTGCGAGTGCACGTGGCCACGTGGACGTTCCGGTACAGACTGCGAGCACACGTGGCCACGTGGACGTTCCGGTACAGACTGCGAGCACACGTGGCCACGTGGACGTTCCGGTACGGACTGCGAGCACACGTGGCAGGAATGATTGGTCGCTGCTGCGTCCCGGTGCAGGTCCCAGCTGTTGTGCTGACCCCCTTCCCTCTCTAACTCCCCGTGAACCCGTCCTCACTTCCCCTCAGATTCCTTGTCAGTTCCCCTCTAAACATCATCATGATCCGTCCCGGCCCGCTCTGGGGCGAGCGTCAGCAGGGCGCCTCGGCTGAGGTCGGCGAGGTGGGAGTTAGCTCTCTGACAGTCGACCGGTCAGCCACCCCTCAATGTCCAGCCCTGCTCCCAGACAGTCCGGACTGGCTCCTGAACACCCGGCCCGGCCCTTGAGACATCCCAGCCTGACCGTTGAGACACCTGAGCCCGGTTCTGGAGGCGATTGAGTCCAGTTCTGGAGGCGACTGAGCTCAGCTCTGGAGGTGACTGAGCCCGGCTCTGCGAACGGCTGAGCCCAGTGCTCGAGGTGACTGAAAGACGGCCCGGCAGCCCAGTGCTCGAGGTGACTGAGAGGCGATCTGGCAGCCCAGTGCTCGAGGTGACTGAGAGGCGATCCGGCAGCCCAGTGCTCGAGGTGACTGAGAGACGATCTGGCAGCCCAGTGCTCGAGGTGACTGAGAGGCGATCCGGCAGCTGCCGCGGCCGCGGCGTCGACTGCTGCCAGTAGATAATGAGAGTATCGTTTCCGTTTTGTTTGGGCTGGGTGACTCGGCTGTCGACGCCGCCTCTGGTGTGTCAGCGTCTGTCGGTCCGACCGGCACCGTGTCGGCGTCTGTCGGTCCGACCGGCACCGTGTCGGCGTCTGTCGGTCCGACCGGCACCGTGTCGGCAGCCGCCGCTTGGCAGCCGCCCAGTGATAGCTGCTGTGTTGCCATGCACTGAGAACCAGTGGCGTGCCGGCGGATGGAGGATATATGGGAGGATATATGGGAGGATATATGCCTCGGCAATATTGTCAGGATGTGTGTTCCCTCCGCAATTGCTGTTCTTCTTTTGGGTTTATTTGTCCCCTTTCCAGTTGCAATGTTTTAGGCGTGCGTGTTTTTTTCTTCTGTCCATACCAATTATAATTTTAAGTTAAGGTTATCTCGTTAATCGTGTATTTTCCTCTGTTTCGAACAAGCTACACGACTAACTTCAGGCCAGGTGATCCTGCGCATACATTTGTTATCAGGTCAGGTGATCCTATATAGACATTTGTTATCAGATCAGGTGATGACTAGTGATTTTGTCGTGAAATACGAGGAATCTCAAAGCTGTATTGTTTCCAAATGCTTATAATACTCCCAAAATTAAATTCATAGTTTGCCGAGTTGCATATCAATTTGGGTTCTGTTTTTGCAAATATGTCATGCAGAATGTCTATTCTATGTTAACGACGGACGTGAAATTGAGAACTTAGCATACTTCCATATTGGGAGTCTGGCAACCGCGATCGAACTTCTGCTCCACGTGAGTGTGTTTTCATCATGCCCCAGCAAACGCCGCGCTGGTATCGGCGAATGGAAATGGTGCTTAGTCATTACAGCGCACTTCTCAAGGTCTGCTCACTGTGCATGGCTATCCGGGCGGGTTTCACAGCCCGCGATTTGTCGAAGATTGCACCATGTGAATGAGAGGAAGATATTCCCGGTTTGTGCCGAAAATAGATGGGCCTGTTGGTGGTGAGTGCGAGTTCGGAGTGCACCCATCAGCGTCTGCGCTGCATCGTGCCTCCACTGCCGGACCGTTCCCAGTGGATGGTGCACCGCCATAGCCGTGAGACGCTGCTGCACTCTCCAAACCTGATGTCGGTGTCGGCTGTACAAATCGCGACCTGGTGATGTACGCCCGCTGACCGGGTTGTTTGCACGGGATTACTGTGGCTCTGCGGAACGAGTGCTGCGCCAAGATTGCAGTCTTTCCCACGCTATCATCCGAACCGGAGATGGTCGGTGGCCGTCGGACCGGTTCCAGAAGTCGCGGCGGTGCCAATAAGTCGCTGCGCGCGACTGGACGTGCTGGCCGCTTGTCGGTCGGAATGTGTCCTCTGGGAGCGGCTGCGGCGGCCACCGAGGCGGTGTTCGGTGGGCGTGTTCGGACACATCCACTCGAACTGCGAGCTGAGTCACACACTCGGCAACTGGCCGCGTCCACTCCAATCTACTATCGCAGACTTGGATCGCTGTTTTATTTCCGCGGCTGGACACGTCGCCGCGTTTCACGAGCTGATAAAGATGCTATCTGGGCGATTTGCACGGCGCCGACACCGGCGGCAGTGGTGGTGACGGCTGCAGTACGCACGCATCGGTCGCGACTCCTCTTGTCGAAGTGCAATGAAAACCATGGGCGACGCCGCCTCACGGAACGGCGTCGTCAGTGTGTTGAAAGTGCGTCACGGAGCAGGCGCGCCGCCGCTGGCCCTGACACTGTCACGGGGACTGCCACGGCGCTGTCTGACACTGTTACGGCGCTGTCTGACACTGTCACGGCACTGTCTGACACTGTCACGGGGACTGTCACGGCGCTGTCTGACACTGCCACGGCACTGTCTGACACTGCCTCGCTACCCGCTGACATGTGGCAATGTGGCGCGCTCAGTCGGCCCGACAGACCCACTGCCCCGTCCAGAGGTGGATCGCAGCTTCTCTCAGACCCCATCGGACTGGGCGGGTGGTGGGTAGCATCTCTGAGTCGAGAGTTCGGCTGCGGCTCTACCCCCTCCCCCGCCGTAGCCACCGTTCCTCGCCCTCACCGCACCGCCCTTATCCACTTCCCATCTCGCCAACGCACCATCAGTTTGATTTAGACGATCCTTACTGCCGTTTTTTGGCGTCTCCCGAACGGAGGATACACGCTGCACGCAGCCGCTTATCATAATTATTAGGAGCGGTGGCCGGCGGCGCGCGCGGTGCGACGCGGCGCCGCGTCTGACCGTACCCGGCACGAGTTCGGCCCGCTCCGCTGTCCCGGCCTGGCCACTGTATTGTCCCGGCCTGGCCACTGCATTTCCCCGACCTGACCACTGCACTGCCACGGTATGGGTACCGCTCTGGCTCGAATCTCACCACTGTATTGTCCCTGCCTGGCCACTGTATTGCCCTGGTCTGGCCACTGTATTGCCCTGGTCTGGCCACTGTATTGTCCCGGCCTGGCCACTGTATTTACCCGGACTGGCCACTGCACTGCCCCGGTATGGTCACCGCTCTGGCTCGGGTCTGGCCACTGTTGTGTGCCAGTTGCGGCGGCCGCAGTGATCGTGGCCGCCGTCGGTGCGCCGCTGACGGCCGGCGACTGTGTCCGCCACACCGTGTCGCCACGTGACACAGCCGTCCGTTGGTGAACATTGTTGGAGGCCGATCTGGACACCGTGAGAGCGGCCCGCTGAGGGCAGCCACTGCCGCTAATCGGCCATTAGCGGCCTGGGCAGGGACGCTGTCGCGGCGCTAACAGAGACGTTCGAAAAACAGCCGTGTGGGGTTTTACCGGTGCGCCACTGGGTCGGCGGGGGCCATTGAGACGAACGCGACGCCTAATGCGAGGTCGCAGTTTTTCGATCATTACTCTGGACTGGTGACAGTAAGGGCCTTCTCGGTGGCGTTTCTTTGCTCTGGCGCTCATTACCGGTGATTTCTGGACCGGGCTCGGCCCGGACCAGTGCGGTGTGACCGATCGCATTCGTCACGGCTGACCGGCGCGGCCCTGTCGACGGGCCCGGCTGCGGCCATACCCGACTGGTGAGGCGGCGGACGCCTCTGCCGACGCCGCGACACGCCTGGCTGCTCCTGGCCCCTGGCTGCCGCGGTGGTCTGCCGCACGGGAACCCGAGCAGGGTCCCCAACTGGATCCCACTGGCTCGGTCGGCGTCAGGTCGGCTGACGGTCAGCTCGTGTGGCGCACTTTGATCGCCGTCCCACGGTCGCCGTTCACTGAGCCGCCGCACCGTGGCTGTGCGCCGGCTCAGAGAGCCTCATCACGTGGCTGTGCGCCGGCTCAGACAGCCTCATCACGTGGCTGTGCGCCGGCTCAGAGAGCCTCATCACGTGGCTGTGCGCCGGCTCAAACAGCCTCATCACGTGGCTGTGCGCCGGCTCAGAGAGCCTCATCACGTGGCTGTGCGCCGGCTCAGAGAGCCTCATCACGTGGCTGTTCGCCGGCTCAGAGAGCCTCATCACGTGGCTGTGCGCCGGCTCAAACAGCCTCATCACGTGGCTGTGCGCCGGCTCAGAGATCCTCATCACGTGGCTGTGTGCGGGCTCAGACAGCCTCATCACGTGGCTGTGCGCCGGCTCAGAGAGACTCATCACGTGGCTGTGTGCCGGCTCAGAGATCCTCATCACGTGGCTGTGCGCCGGCTCAAACAGCCTCATCACGTGGCTGTGCGCCGGCTCAGAGAGCCTCATCACTTACGTACACAACGAACACATTGGATTCGGCGGCATGTTTATTTCTGCGATAAGTGCAAAACTGTTGATATTCATTAACGTTCAAGTTGTTTGTTGTTGAGGTTTGTGAAGTTACATAGCTGCACAGGTTATGTATCTGCATATTTATGTGCATGCTATGCACACATGCACACACACACAATATATATATACATATGCGTGTATGTGTGTTTGTGTGCCTGCGTAGGTGTGGACGTATACACGGCAGGCAATGATTGTGCTAATATGCAATTTAAAGTGTTGGCCTTGGGTCACTGCTCCCTCACAAGTAGACAAGTGGTTCCCGTATGTCCTGAAGTTTGGATGAAGCTAAATTCTCAGTTTACGCCTTGTTCCTCGTACCATTGTTTGATTTGGTCTAGTCCTGGTCTTAGCTGTGAAACACCACAATTCACCTCGGCTGTCACAGTGGTACATGATGCCGCCTTCCGATCTGAATACTCCGTCTGTCCTGGTAGGTCGGAACAAGTTGGTAGGTTTTCCGCCTGGGACCCCTGCACTGCGGCTCAGTGACGTCCGCTGCCCGCGCAGGGATCGATTGGTGATCATTGACTGGGTGTCGGACTGATCTCAGCGGCTCAGTGATCACTGGACCGGCAATGAGTAATCATTGACTGGGTGTCGGACCGGTCTAAGCAGCTCAATGATCACTGGGCTGGTGATGAGTGATCATTGACTGGGTGGCAGACTGGTTTTCAGCGGCTCGGTGATCACTGGACCGGTGATTGGCCGCCAGATATGTCACGAGGCCGGTCGACAGGTTCTGGCGATCTCCCCTGCAGATCAGCTGTGGTCACGAGGCCGGTCGACAGGTTCTGGCGATCTCCCCTGCAGATCAGCTGTCGATACAACGGCCGGACCCTGCGCGGAGGAGCATTGCCCGGTCTGGTCAGACAATTGTTCGTCCAATCCCACTCGGACGCTGCTGATGTTGCAGAACACGATGTGTTAGACTGGTCTGCCGATGCCGTATCCGAGGAGTTTTCCAGGTCTGTGTATGTCCCTTGTCGGCTCCATAACTGTACTTATCTCAAAATGTGTAGCTTACTTTTTGTGCACGGGTTCCCACAAAATGTTCGGAAACCACAAGCTTTGTGAGCGCTAACCATTTCGCCTTGGTCGTGTGCTGGACTCAATCGATATGAATCCGTTCAGAGACTCATTAAAAAAATGAACCTCTGTCTGTCCCATGATCTGCCTAAACGTCTGTCTGTCCCATGCTCTGCCTGAACCTCTGTCTGTCCCATGATCTGCATGGTGCTCCCGATGGTCGATTACGTAACGTGCCGATGATGACTTATCTGGACTTATCTGGCCTGTCCTTTATCTGCTCTGATATTCAGGCCATACTTCTCTGTGCGGCACAGATGGTGGGGAACCTTGCAGGCCTGTGGGGTCCCCAGCATCTGTGGGATCTCTCCGCCTTCTATGTAGCCCTCCCACAATCTGTGGAGTCTCCCTGCCATCTGTGCGGTCTCTCAACCATCTGTGCTGCCCCTTCACCATCTGTGAGGTCTCTCCGCCATCTGTGCTGCCCCCACCACCACCACCACCATCTGTAAGGTCACCCACCATGTGTAAGGTATCCGCTATCTGCGTACCCATTCGACCATCTGTGGGGTCCCCCATCATATGTGAGGTCCTTCGCCATCCGTGTGACCCTTCCACCATATGTGGTCACCATCTGTGGTCCTCCACCATTTGTGCGGTTCCTTCACCATCTGCGTGCCATCTCTCGACGACAGCAGTGGCTAAACAGCCGGATTTAACGGAGAAGCAGACCGCATTTCAAGTTCTTTACGGTCAACGTCTTTGCTTTTAGGTTAAGTTTTGTCGCTAAAAGTACGCCGTTCTCCGGCATGCCAATGTCCCCCCCCCCCCCCCCACACCCATTCCTATCCCCCCGGAGGACCGTACGGGCGTGCGGCGCCCTCCGGAGGCCTCGATGAAGCCGTCCAAGACTGGGCGTGTCGGTCTGTGAGCGGCGACATTGAGCGAGTGTCTGTCGTGAACAGCGCCGGTGTGTTCGCGCCGGGTCTGAATGGACGCGTCCCTCTACTGGGCGACAAAGCCGAGCCGAGAAATCAGCTTAGCGCGTTGTCGCACGGTGGCGGCGCGATAAGGTCATCAGGCGAGCCGAAATGATTCAGGCGACCGGCGCGCGCGCGCAGACTGTGGCGCGCTGCTCGCTCTCGTCCACACGGCACTGTTTGCCGCTGCTCGCTCTCGTCCACACGGCACTGTTTGCCGCTGCTCGCTCTCGTCCACACGGCACTGTTTGCCGCTGCTCGCTCTCGTCCACACGGCACTGTTTGCCGCTGCTCGCTCTCGTCCACACTGTACTGTTTGCCGCTGCTCGCCTCCGTCCACACGGCACTGTTTGCCGCTGCTCGCTCTCGTCCACACTGTACTGTTTGCCGCTGCTCGCTCTCGTCCACACGGCACTGTTTGCCGCTGCTCGCTCTCGTCCACACGGCACTGTTTGCCGCTGCTCGCTCTCGTCCACACTGTACTGTTTGCCGCTGCTCGCTCTCGTCCACACGGCACTGTTTGCCGCTGCTCGCTCTCGTCCACACTGCACTGTTTGCCGCTGCTCGCCTCTCGTCCACACGGCACTGTTTGCCGCTGCTCGCTCTCGTCCACACGGCACTGTTTGCCGCTGCTCGCTCTCGTCCACACGGCACTGTTTGCCGCTGCTCGCTCTCGTCCACACGGCACTGTTTGCCGCTGCTCGCTCTCGTCCACACTGCACTGTTTGCCGCTGCTCGCTCTCGTCCACACGGCACTGTTTGCCGCTGCTCGCTCTCGTCCACACGGCACTGTTTGCCGCTGCTCGCTCTCGTCCACACTGTACTGTTTGCCGCTGCTCGCTCTCGTCCACACGGCACTGTTTGCCGCTGCTCGCTCTCGTCCACACGGCACTGTTTGCCGCTGCTCGCTCTCGTCCACACGGCACTGTTTGCCGCTGCTCGCTCTCGTCCACACTGTACTGTTTGCCGCTGCTCGCTCCGTCCACACGGCACTGTTTGCCGCTGCTCGCTCTCGTCCACACGGCACTGTTTGCCGCTGCTCGCTCTCGTCCACACTGTACTGTTTGCCGCTGCTCGCTCTCGTCCACACTGTACTGTTTGCCGCTGCTCGCTCTCGTCCACACGGCACTGTTTGCCGCTGCTCGCTCTCGTCCACACGGCACTGTTTGCCGCTGCTCGTTCTCGTCCACACGGCCGATGTTTGCCGCGGCCGCTGGACGGTCGCGCCCGCCACGCCGGCCTCCGGTCGACTAATTGAAGCTTCTGGTGTCAATTAACCGGACCCCTTGCGTGACCTCCAGGCGGCGGTGACCTCCCAGAGAGGCGGCGGTGCCGCGAGCGCCGCCGGCAGCGGTCATTACGGCCTCAATGGCCAGCCACCGTCGCTGCTGGACACAAAGGAGAAATTGCCGCGACTTGGATCGTGATTGGAGGGTGTCATCGCGATCGGCCGGTCCATCCTGGGAAGGGGATGGGTCCGCCACGCGCCGCCAGACGCCCATCGACAAAATATTGGTTTCGGTTTGGTCACAGACGTGGTGGTGGCCTGCTCATGTTGGCTGCCGCGATCAGCAGGCGGTAAGCACCGGCTTGGCGCGGTCTTGGGAATGCCGACCTGCTGGGCCGGACGTGGCTGGACGGGGGCCGCCGGTATTGTCGCCGCGCGGGGCCGAGAGGGCGGGGCGCCCCCCGCCGGTGAGTGGGCCCGGCGGTCTCTCTGAAGCTGGGGTGGCCGCCAGTGACCAGCGCGGGGCCGGCGACTGGCTGCGGCCGCTCAATGTCGGGGCGGGACCCGGCGACGGCCGCCAGACAGCCGGATAAAGCGGTCGTCATCGGTGTCCACTGCCGGCGCCGCGCCGTCACTTCCGCCGCTCAGCGCCGCCGGCCGGGCCCAGCGCCGTGGCGCTGAGCTGCCGTGGCGCCGCGACGGCACGACCTCTCGCACGCCACGTCACCTCACCATAATCAATGTGGCAGCGCGGCAGGTCGGCCGCGTGCATGTCAGGCGTCATGCGTCAGGCGCCAGGCGTCAGGCGTCAGGCGTCAGGCGTCAGGCGTCAGGCGTCAGGCGCCAGGCTTGAGCCAGCCGGCGGTCCCCTCATGCCAGACCCCGCTCACTGTTTGGATCAACAAGGGCATCTGAGCCATGCACCCTGCTCCCACCAACCTGATCAGTACACGTTGCAGCGCTCATTAATATCGGTTTCATTGTCAGCTGTCACTCCGAGCCTCCACAACCCACATCACAGCCATCTGACAAACAAATTGTATACAAACACTTCACAGGCGTATGCCCAGACAGCGTTAAGGAATAGAGGAGACACAGAAAGATAATTAGAAAAGATAAAGACAGATAGAAGGAGTGAGAAGGAGGAATTCGTCCAAAGCGTCGAAGCGAGACTGGTCGCTCCTCAAAAAAGTACGTGGGGCCCAGTCCATGGACATTGGACAAGGCCAGGTTACAGCTGTGGTGCGGTCTAGGATGTCGGTGGGGCCCAGTCCATGGACATTGGACAAGGCCAGGCTACAGTTGTGGTGCGGTCTAGGATGTCGGTGGGGCCCAGTCCATGGACATTGGACAAGGCCAGGCTACAGTTGTGGTGCGGTCTAGGATGTCGGTGGGGCCCAGTCCATGGACATTGGACAAGGCCAGGTTACAGCTGTGGTGCGGTCTAGGATGTCGGTGGGGCCCAGTCCATGGACATTGACAAGGCCAGGCTACAGTTGTGGTGCGGTCTAGGATGTCGGTGGGGCCCAGTCCATGGACATTGGACAAGGCCAGGCTACAGTTGTGGTGCGGTCTAGGATGTCGGTGGGGCCCAGTCCATGGACATTGGACAAGGCCAGGTTACAGTTGTGGTGCGGTCTAGGATGTCGGTGAGGCCCAGTCCATGGACATTGGACAAGGCCAGGTTACAGCTGTGGTGCGGTCTAGGATGTCAGGAGCGAGCCGAACTGACGAGACGGCGGAAGAGCCCTGCTCGGCGCTGTCCGCTCGCCATGGTTGATTCGCACTCCTGTCTGACCAGGTTTTTGCATTGCTCCCTGATGATGCTTATTGGGTTTTTGCGCTTTTCTTATTAAGTTAATTGCCGGTGCGAGGAATTAATCCGTACGGACATACTGCGGTAAAAAGTGTTTCAATTATGAGAGCACGGCGTCACCCTGTGCCATCCGGCGGTCAGTGATGCTCGGGTTAGGTGATGCGCCGTCGACCCACCGTGTGGTGACCTGCAGTGGCCTGTGGCTGTCCCCTGGTGAGGGATGTCCCGCCGTGTGGTGACTGCAGTGGCCTGTGGCTGTCCCATGGTGAGGGATGTCCCGCCGTGTGGTGACCTGCAGTGGCCTGTGGCTGTCCCCTGGTGAGGGATGTCCCGCCGTGTGGTGACCTGCAGTGGCCTGTGGCTGTCCCATGGTGAGGGATGTCCCGCCGTGTGGTGACCTGCAGTGGCCTGTGGCTGTCCCATGGTGAGGGATGTCCCGCCGTGTGGTGACCTGCAGTGGCCTGTGGCTGTCCCCTGGTGAGGGATGTCCCGCCGTGTGATGACCTGCAGTGGCCTGTGGCTGTCCCCTGGTGAGGGATGTCCCGCCGTGTGGTGACCTGCAGTGGCCTGTGGCTGTCCCCTGGTGAGGGATGTCCCGCCGTGTGGTGACCTGCAGTGGCCTGTGGCTGTCCCATGGTGAGGGATGTCCCGCCGTGTGTGACCTGCAGTGGCCTGTGGCTGTCCCCTGGTGAGGGATGTCCCGCCGTGGTGACCGTGCTGTGCGTGGCTCGGAGGATGTCCCGCCGTATGACCTGCAGTGGCCTGTGGCTGTCCCCTGGTGAGGGATGTCCCACCGTGTGGTGACCTGCAGTGGCCTGTGGCTGTCCCCTGGTGAGGGATGTCCCGCCGTGTGGTGACCTGCAGTGGCCTGTGGCTGTCCCCTGGTGAGGGATGTCCCGCCGTGTGGTGACCTGCAGTGGCCTGTGGCTGTCCCCTGGTGAGGGATGTCCCGCCGTGTGGTGACCTGCAGTGGCCTGTGGCTGTCCCTGGTAGGGATGTCCGCCGGTTGACCTGCTGGCCTGCCCTGGTGAGGATGTCCCGCCGTGTGGTGACCTGCAGTGGCCTGTGGCTGTCCCCTGGTGAGGGATGTCCCGCCGTGTGGTGACCTGCAGTGGCCTGTGGCTGTCCCCTGGTGAGGGATGTCCCGCCGTGTGGTGACCTGCAGTGGCCTGTGGCTGTCCCATGGTGAGGGATGTCCCGCCGTGTGATGACCTGCAGTGGCCTGTGGCTGTCCCATGGTGAGGGATGTCCCGCCGTGTGGTGACCTGCAGTGGCCTGTGGCTGTCCCCTGGTGAGGGATGTCCCACCGTGTGGTGACTGCAGTGGCCTGTGGCTGTCCCATGGTGAGGGATGTCCCGCCGTGTGGTGACCTGCAGTGGCCTGTGGCTGTCCCCTGGTGAGGGATGTCCCGCCGTGTGGTGACCTGCAGTGGCCGTGGCTGTCCCGGAGGTGTCCGCGGCTGGCCTGTGGCTGTCCCCTGGTATGTCCCGCCGTGTGGTGACTGCAGTGGCCTGTGGCTGTCCCGTGAGGATGTCCCGCCGTGTGGTACCGCGGGCTGTGGCTGTCCCCTGGTGAGGGATGTCCCGCCGTGTGTGACCTGCAGTGGCCTTGTCCCCTGGTGAGGTGTCCCGCCGTGTGGTGACCTGCAGTGGCCTGTGGCTGTCCCCTGGTGAGGGATGTCCCGCCGTGTGGTGACCTGCAGTGGCCTGTGGCTGTCCCCGGGGGTGTTGGTGAGGATGTCCGCCGTGGTGCCTGCGTGGCTGAGGGGGGGGGTGGCTGTCGGTGAGGATGTCCCGCCGTGTGGTGACCTGCAGTGGCCTGTGGCTGTCCCCTGGTGAGGGATGTCCCGCCGTGTGGTGACCTGCAGTGGCCTGTGGCTGTCCCATGGTGAGGGATGTCCCGCCATGTGATGACCTGCAGTGGCCTGTGGCTGTCCCCTGGTGAGGGATGTCCCACCGTGTGGTGACCTGCAGTGGCCTGTGGCTGTCCCATGGTGAGGGATGTCCCGCCGTGTGGTGACTGCAGTGGCCTGTGGCTGTCCCATGGTGAGGGATGTCCCGCCGTGCGGTGACCTGCAGTGGCCTGTGGCTGTCCCATGGTGAGGGATGTCCCGCCATATGATGACCTGCAGTGGCCTGTGGCTGTCCCCTGGTGAGGGATGTCCCACCGTGTGGTGACCTGCAGTGGCCTGTGGCTGTCCCATGGTGAGGGATGTCCCGCCGTGTGGTGACTGCAGTGGCCTGTGGCTGTCCCCTGGTGAGGATGTCCCGCCGTGTGGTGACCTGCAGTGGCCTGTGGCTGTCCCCTGGTGAGGGATGTCCCGCCGTGTGGTGACCTGCAGTGGCCTGTGGCTGTCCCCTGGTGAGGGATGTCCCGCCGTGTGGTGACCTGCAGTGACCTGCGTGCCTGACATGCCCAGTAACGGCGGCCCGTTGTCATGCTGTGTGTTCAGGTGGCGGTCTCGCCGTCCGCCACCGTCTGTTGGTACGACCAAGATAAGCGAGCCGTTCTCACGTGACGTCACCAGCCCTGAAGGTAGCCCAGAGCAGCACTGGCCGGCGCCGTTCAAGTAAAGTGGCCGGCCTGTGTCAATTTGCAATGGTCCGCGGTCCATTCTGCGGACGAGATTAAACAGAGATTAGATTTCAGGAGCCGGCGCGTCTGAGTGCGGTGATTTGCGCATGGGCTCCTTGCATGACCTGGCTAGTCGTTCTGTTAGTTAAAGCGGGTCAATATTGATCAGAGCTAGCCCACACCCGACCGGCCCCGGCGGCACACGGTCCACCCCATTGGCGAAAACCGCTGGTCGTGGCTGCCGACCACACCTCTGCCGACAGTTTATGCTACCGTACAGCAGCCCATAAGGGAGCGACAGTGTCGGGCTTCTGCTGGCCCACGCCGCGGTGCCACGCGCCATACTGACTCCTCTCGAGTCACGCAGCACGCCCGCGCCATACTGACCCCGCCCGAGTCACGCAGCACGCCCTCACCATACGGACTCCTTTCGAGTCGCGCAGCATATCCTCACTATGGCGGCGTATCACATCTTCCAAAGTTCACAATTTCCAAAATTCATGATTTCCAAATTGGAAGTTAACTTGCGAAATTTGAAGTTAACTTCCAGAACAGCCCGGATAGGAGGAGTTCATATTTTAAAAACTTTGTAGTTTTCAAAGTGGCCGTTAGTCTCCAAATTGGAAGCTAAATGTTGGCTTCTAAATTGGGCGTTAAATTTAAAAAAATTGGAAGGGAACTTCCAAAGTAGCCCGAATAGGAACCAAACCTAACCTAACATAACCCTGTCTAACCTAACCTAGCCTAATCTAACATAACCTTCCTACTTTTGTAAGTTCACTTCAAATTTTTGGAAGTTAACTTCCAATTTGGCAGCCAACTTCCAATTTCTGGAAGTCAACTGGTAGCTTGGAAACTATGAACGTTGGAAATTGTGAACTTTGGAAAATATGAACGACTCCCGTCACCATGCCAACCCCGCTCGAGCCGTGCAGCCCGTTCGCTCCATACTGACCCCGCTCGAGCCGCGCAACACGTCCGCTCCATACTGACCCCGCTCGAGCCGCGCAGCACGTCCGCTCCATACTGACCCCGCTCGAGCCGCGCAGCACGCCCGCGCCTCTGTTGACACACGTCGCCCGGTCATGATCCCACCGTCAATACGACCAACAATCACAGTCAAGTGGAGGAGGCCGGTATCTGCCGGTTCTCACGACCCCCGTCGCGAGTGGCCTGGTCACGTGATACGTGCGGCCAAACACTAATAGCGTTTATCTTGCTTTGTGTTCGACGCCGCCTCACACGGCTGTCGTATGCAGATGCGTGTTATTGTCTTGTCAGCTGAGGACGGACGGTTCGCCGCCGCCTTTTTGTACGAGGAAGCTTGCGGACGGTCGGTTTTGAAGCAATGTCACGCTTTCCGGGTGTGGTGGGTGATGGCATCTCAGGTGAATTGCAAGGTGACACGAACAAACCGCCCGGGTCCCGTCGGGGCCGGCTCCCGTCGGGGCCGGCTCCCAAGGCGAGCAGGGGTCGCGCTTTTAATGGGATCATGTTTGCGGCAGGACGGCGATTTTTGTGTCTGGCTTCCGTAATGAATTTCGTAATTAAAACGGGGGAAATCGTTGCTCATCTCGGCCGCCTCGTCGGCCAAAAACGGCGACAAAAACGGCGACGTGTCATAAGGCTGCTGCCACTGCAGATGGCGCGTCGTCGCGTCGCCAGGAATAGTCGCGTCGCCGTCCACGTGCGGAGCGACGACCGTCGGCGCCGACGCGACGCGACATATGGGGAATCATATTTGGGAGAGTTGTAATCAGCGCCGCCGGGCAAAAAGTCCCGACTGTCGTGGTGCCCTGAGAGCGGCCAGCTGGTCCGCCGAAAAGTTCGGCCCGTCGCCGCCGCTGTAATTGCAGGTTTTTTCGGCGTTGAATGTTTTATCCGGCGTCGGTCACGGTGCGCACGCGAGACTCCGGCCCCCGTCGGCTGCAGTGGCCGCCGGTGCTGTCTCTCAACATCGAGCTACCAATGCTGACCAATGCAGTGGTACCCAGACATGACCACGTTGACTGGCCCTGGCCATCGCCATCTCCTCTGGCCGCGGCGTGTCGTCTCGCCCATCGGACGACGACGTCGGCGACTGTGGTGATGGCCGGAAGTGGCCACTTCCGACTGAGGTGTCCAGCCGACGACGGAGCCAGTGTGTGTGTCTGGCCATTCGGCCACGCCCACCGCCCAGCCAATCAACGCCGCCGCCGCCGCCGCCGCTGCCGCTCCGTGTTGAGGGTCGGAGCGGCCAGCCACAGCTGCCGCCGCCGCTGCCGCTCCGTGTTGAGGGTCGGAGCGGCCAGCCACAGTTGCCAACGAGCAGCAGTTGATAACGAGCAGAAGTTGAGTGGCGTTGTACCGCCGGCGGCCGTAGTGCGATAGATATATGCACCTGTACGTGCGCGCACCTGGCCCGCTGATGAGAGGCATCCGACACGGCGATAAATTTACACACCAGCAACCATCAGAGTCGGCCTGCATTTTCGCACAAAATGTGCCTAACGAAGCCGCTCGATCGGACGCCTCGCAATATCATAACTCAGTGCGTGCTGCTGGAGGGGAGCGGCGACCGCAGTTATAGTTAGGAGGCTCGTCCGGAGTTACTTTTGAGTTGATTAGATGAGCTTCACTGGTGGCCTGCCCAACAGGTGTCTGTCTATTTGGTCGCTATGAGAGTGGCGCTGTACGGAGGGAAAGGGGAGACGCGCGCCGTGGCACTGCGGTTGTTTGGCGCACGGTGACTCGAGCTTGACTCGGAGGCGTCCCCCACCGGTGGCGGCGAATATTCACGGAATGCGACCTGTCCTCTGCACACACGCGTTATCGCCGCAGCGGGAGGACAAGCCTATCGGAGCCCATCTCTCGGCGGCCGGCTCTGTCTCACGCTCGCGGTTCTTGAGTCGCCACAAAAACCCAGCCCCACCCCTATCTCGCCGGCCCGACCCCACCGCAGATGGCCCCCCTCGACGCGCGCGCCACCGCAATCAAAATATCGCCGGGGAGGACGGGTGGCCGGGGAGGGGAACAAATCGACGCGGGGTGGGTGTGACGCGGCACTTGGAGCCGGCGGTGGCGGCCGTGACCGCCCGCGACCGCCCGCGACCGCCCGCGACCGCCCGCGACCGCCCGCCGGCCGGAACATTGCCATCTGGCGCCCAATTGAGACGTCATCGTGACGTACTTATGAGCGGCTGGTCATCAGTGGTGGCCTGATGTGCGGTTGGTCATCAGTGGTGGCCTGATGTGTGGTTGGTCATCAGTGGTGGCCTGATGTGCGGTTGGTCATCAGTGGTGGCCTGATGTGCGGTTGGTCATCAGTGGTGGCCTGATGTGCGGTTGGTCATCAGTGGTGGCCTGAAGTGTGGCTGGTCATCTGGTCATCAGTGGTGGCCTGATGTGCGGCTGGTCATCAGTGGTGGCCTGATGTGCGGCTGGTCATCAGTGGTGGCCTGACGTGTGGCTGGTCATCAGTGGTGGCCTGATGTGCGGCTGGTCATCAGTGGTGGCCTGATGTGCGGCTGGTCATCAGTGGTGGCCTGATGTGCGGCTGGTCATCAGCGGTGGCCTGATGTGCGGCTGGTCATCAGTGGTGGCCTGATGTGCGGTTGGTCATCAGTGGTGGCCTGATGTGCGGTTGGTCATCAGTGGTGGCCTGATGTGCGGCTGGTCATCAGTGGTGGCCTGATGTGCGGTTGGTCATCAGTGGTGGCCTGATGTGCGGCTGGTCATCAGCGGTGGCCTGATGTGCGCTGTCATCAGTGGTGGCCTGATGTGCGGTTGGTCATCAGTGGTGGCCTGATGTGCGGCTGGTCATCAGCGGTGGCCTGATGTGCGGCTGGTCATCAGTGGTGGCCTGATGTGCGGCTGGTCATCAGTGGTGGCCTGATGTGCGGTTGGTCATCAGTGGTGGCCTGATGTGCGGTTGGTCATCAGTGGTGGCCTGACGTGTGGCTGGTCATCAGTGGTGGCCTGATGTGCGGTTGGTCATCAGTGGTGGCCTGATGTGCGGCTGGTCATCAGTGGTGGCCTGATGTGCGGCTGGTCATCAGCGGTGGCCTGACGTGCAGTTGGTCATCAGTGGTGGCCTGATGTGCGGTTGGTCATCAGTGGTGGCCTGATGTGCGGTTGGTCATCAGTGGTGGCCTGATGTGCGGCTGGTCATCAGTGGTGGCCTGACGTGTGGCTGGTCATCAGTGGTGGCCTGTCATCAGTGGTGGCCTGATGTGCGGTTGGTCATCAGTGGTGGCCTGATGTGCGGTTGGTCATCAGTGGTGGCCTGATGTGCGGTTGGTCATCAGTGGTGGCCTGATGTGCGGTTGGTCATCAGTGGTGGCCTGATGTGCGGTTGGTCATCAGCGGTGGCCTGACGTGCAGTTGGTCATCAGTGGTGGCCTGATGTGCGGCTGGTCATCAGTGGTGGCCTGATGTGCGGCTGGTCATCAGTGGTGGCCTGATGTGCGGTCGGTCATCAGTGGTGGCCTGATGTGCGGTTGGTCATCAGTGGTGGCCTGACGTGCAGTTGGTCATCAGTGGTGGCCTGACGTGCGGCTGGTCATCTGGTCATCAGTGGTGGCCTGACGTGTGGTTGGTCATCAGTGGTGGCCTGATGTGCGGCTGGTCATCAGTGGTGGCCTGATGTGCGGTTGGTCATCAGTGGTGGCCTGACGTGTGGTTGGTCATCAGTGGTGGCCTGATGTGCGGTTGGTCATCAGCGGTGGCCTGACGTGCAGTTGGTCATGCGGGTGGTCTGATGTGCATCTGGTCAACAATTTCATGAAGAGTGCCGGAGTGTCGGCGACCTACCTGCCCACCTCTTCCATCGTATTCGAACTGAACCCGACAGAACAGCTAAACAGGCAACGACGGCCGTCTGTGTTCTCAAGTTCGGACGGCCCGTCGGCGCGTCATTGGCATGCCTGTGTCCCGTCCGGGTCAGCATTAGCCTGGGGCGTGGCAAGACAGGGACATCAGTCGTCCGGGTGATGGGAGAGCGAGGACACCAGACTGTCACGTACTGTATCATTGACGGCAAGTCACATGCTGTACCACTGACGGCAGGTCATGCACTGTACCACTGACGGCAGGTCATGCACTGTACCACTGACGGCAGGTCATGCACTGTACCACTGACGGCACGTCACGCGCTGTGACACCGACGACGCGTCACATATTACATTGCGCGTGCGAGTATCACGTATCACGTGGCAGCCAGCGTGCACGTGTAGTGATCAGCGGCCGTGCACGTGTAGTGATCAGCGGCCGTGCACGTGTAGTGATCAGCGGCCGTGCACGTGTAGTGATCAGCGGCCGTGCGCGTGTAATCGGCACGGGTCAGCGAGCGTGCATGCCTGATGACCACTAATCGGCACGGCCACGCGAAGCCACGCGTCACTGCCGTCCGACCTACTATCACGTGCCAATACCGGCACGTGCCGCCAGTACTCATTATCGACGACCATCGACGACCGCCGTCGACGTTGTGCGGCGCACTTGGCTGTGCACTTAATGGGCGGCGTCGCGGCGCTTTGTGTCGCGCGAGGGGCGACCGCCGGCGACAGTTGGCGGTGACCCGGTCGATGGGCGTTATACGTCCCCCGGGACCGGCGGTACTACAGTCGACACCACCGACCATCGCTCTGGCTTTATCAATCGAATTTATGTGAGCCACCGCTGGCCCCCGGGCTGTCCATCTGCGCTGAATGGTGGCGTCGGCCGTCAGACGGGCCCATCTCGTCATCAACCGGTCGGTCTGGCCGGGCACGGTGGTCCGTGATCGGTGGTGTCGGTCAGTGGTCCGTGGTGTCGGTCAGTGGTCCGTGGTGTCGGTCAGTTGTCGGTGGTGTGGGTTAGTGGTCCGTGGTGTCGGTCAGTGGTCAGTGGTGTCGGTCAGTGGTCCGTGGTGTCGGTCAGTAGTTTGTGGTGTCGGTCAATGGTCGGGGGTGTCGGTCGATGGTCGGTGCTGTCGGTCAGTGGTCCGTGGTGTCGGTCAGTGGTCCGTGGTGTCGGTCAGTTGTCGGTGGTGTCGGTTAGTGGTCCGTGGTGTCGGTCAGTGGTCCGTGGTGTCGGTCAGTAGTTTGTGGTGTCGGTCAATGGCCGGTGGTGTCGGGGGTGTCGGTCAATGGTCTATGGTCGGTGGTGTCGGTCGATGGTCGGTGGTGTCTGTCGATGGTCGGTGGTGTCGGTCAGTGGTCAGTGGTGTCGGTCAGTTGTCGGTGGTGTCGGTCAGTGGTCGGGGGTGTCGGTCAGTGGTCGGAGATGTCGGTCAGTGGTCGGGGATGTCGGTCAGTGGTCGGTGGTGTCGGTCAGTGGTCGGTGGTCGATGGTCGATGATGGCGGTCGGTGGTGGCGGTCGGTATTCGGTGGCCGACCGTGCTGACTTTGTGACTGCATTCCTTAGGTGTCCGGTATTAGTTGTCCATGTCCAAACCCGGCTGTAAAGCCAGTCGCCGAGCCGTCAAACAAAAACTGTCGATACGCTAAAACGCAGTGTTTGCATGCGATCGTCCTTAGAGGCAAATCCAGTCTGGCAAAGCTGAATTTAATCCATCTACACGGGTGCCATTTTTCCGGGCCCGGTCTGGCAGTTCTGTGAGCCGCTGCCGGCTTCTTCCTCAACGTGCCAGCGACTGGCGGTCAGTGCTGGACCATGACTTCAGGTTACCGGGGTACTCAGTGCAGCGTCGGTGACCGGTGCCGGGGATCAACCGGAGCACTGACGGCAGTGGTGCTCCGCCTCAGGTCGGCACCGGTCATTGGCAGGTCAGCGCCGGTAACCCCTGTTCAAAGGCCAGCCCGCCGGAAGCGTTGATGGTCGCCGCTGCCGTGCTGTATGTGTGTGTGTGTGTGTGTGTGTGCCGACTGCTGCTTGCCGGGCCAAGTCAACAGCTGCATGGCAAACACGGCGGCGGCGTGCAGCGGCGTGCAGGCGGTGACGTGCCGTGCCGTGCCGTGCCGTGCCGTGCCGTGCCATTACGGCGGCGGACGGCCAGGTGGCGGACACCAGAGCCGCTTACCGACCTGCTCAGGTGAGACGTCCGGCAGTGGAGCTGCGCAGCGGCGGCCGCCGGACGGTCGCCGTCCCACAGCGTCACAGCCTGGTCTGCACGGCGCTGTGACACTGGCTGTGGCCGGTCGCCGTCCCACAGCGTCACAGCCTGGTCTGCACGGCGCTGTGTCCGGGTGGCTGTGGCCGGTCGCCGTCCCACAGCGTCACAGCCTGGTCCGCACGGCGCTGTGACACTGGCTGTGGCCGGTCGCCGTCCCACAGCGTCACAGCCTGGTCTGCACGGCGCTGTGTCCGGGTGGCTGTGGCCGGTCGCCGTCCCACAGTGTCACAGCCTGGTCGGCACGGCGCTGTGTCCGGGTGGCTGTGGACGGTCGCCGTCCCACAGCGTCACAGCCTGGTCCGCACGGCGCTGTGTCCGGGTGGCTGTGGCCGGTCGCCGTCCCACAGTGTCACAGCCTGGTCGGCACGGCGCTGTGTCCGGATGGCTGTGGACGGTCGCCGTCCCACAGCGTCACAGCCTGGTCCGCACTGCGCTGTGACACTGGCTGTGGACGGTCGCCGTCCCACAGCGTAACAGCCTGGTCCACACGGCGCTGTGTCCGGGTGGCTGTGGCCGGTCGCCGTCCCACAGTGTCACAGCCTGGTCGGCACGGCGCTGTGTCCGGGTGGCTGTGGCCGGTCGCCGTCCCACAGCGTCACAGCCTGGTCCACACGGCGCTGTGTCCGGGTGGCTGTGGCCGGTCGCCGTCCCACAGTGTCACAGCCTGGTCGGCACGGCGCTGTGTCCGGGTGGCTGTGGCCGGTCGCCGTCCCACAGCGTCACAGCCTGGTCCGCACGGCGCTGTGTCCGGGTGGCTGTGGCCGGTCGCCGTCCCACAGCGTCACAGCCTGGTCCGCACGGCGCTGTGACACTGGCTGTGGCCGGTCGCCGTCCCACAGCTTCACAGCCTGGTCTGCACGGCGCTGTGTCCGGGTGGCTGTGGCCGGTCGCCGTCCCACAGCGTCACAGCCTGGTCCGCACGGCGCTGTGACACTGGCTGTGGCCGGTCGCCGTCCCACAGCGTCACAGCCTGGTCCGCACGGCGCTGTGTCCGGGTGGCTGTGGCCGGTCGCCGTCCCACAGTGTCACAGCCTGGTCGACACGGCGCTGTGTCCGGGTGGCTGTGGCCGGTCGCCGTCCCACAGCGTCACAGCCTGGTCGACACGGCGCTGTGTCCGGGTGGCTGTGGCCGGTCGCCGTCCCACAGTGTCACAGCCTGGTCGGCACGGCGCTGTGTCCGGGTGGCTGTGGCCGGTCGCCGTCCCACAGCGTCACAGCCTGGTCCACACGGCGCTGTGTCCGGGTGGCTGTGGACGGTCGCCGTCCCACAGTGTCACAGCCTGGTCGGCACGGCGCTGTGTCCGGATGGCTGTGGACGGTCGCCGTCCCACAGCGTCACAGCCTGGTCCGCACGGCGCTGTGTCCGGGTGGCTGTGGACGGTCGCCGTCCCACAGCGTCACAGCCTGGTCGGCACGGCGCTGTGTCCGGGTGGCTGTGGACGGTCGCCGTCCCACAGCGTCACAGCCTGGTCCGCACTGCGCTGTGACACTGGCTGTGGACGGTCGCCGTCCCACAGCGTCACAGCCTGGTCGGCACGGCGCTGTGTCCGGGTGGCTGTGGACGGTCGCCGTCCCACAGCGTCACAGCCTGGTCCGCACTGCGCTGTGACACTAGCTGTGGCCGGTCGCCGTCCCACAGCGTCACAGCCTGGTCCGCACGGCGCTGTGACACTGGCTGTGGCCGGTCGCCGTCCCACAGCGTCACAGCCTGGTCCGCACGGCGCTGTGACACTGGCTGTGGACGGTTGCCGTCCCACAGCGTAACAGCCTGGTCCACACGGCGCTGTGTCCGGGTGGCTGTGGCCGGTCGCCGTCCCACAGTGTCACAGCCTGGTCGACACGGCGCTGTGTCCGGGTGGCTGTGGCCGGTCGCCGTCCCACAGCGTCACAGCCTGGTCCGCACGGCGCTGTGACACTGGCTGTGGCCGGTCGCCAGAGGCGCGCAGGCAGGCTGCCGCATGTCGCTTGTCACGGCCACAATCGTTGTCCATAAGTCGCCCGCCGTACGGGTTGGTATGGACTGAAAATGCTTTCCAATGAGCCTTACATCTTCCTGTGTGCTGAATTACCGGAAAACCTATGCGGCCACGTCAAGTAGAACCTTTAGCCTTCCGGAATAATGCGCTGCAGCTGGTGTGATCGACACAACGCTTCCGCTTTGCTGCCTTGCTGCCCCGCTCGAACTTTACGTTCCAATTCCATTTGCTAATTTGTCTCTTCTTAGTCTGATTTAATCAGGTCACCTGAGCTGACCTGATCTGACACCGGTGCTGGTGTGTTGCGGCCGCTGTACCCGCAGACCACAGCTGGGGTGGGGGCTCACTGAGCCGCTGACCGGGCTGCCAGGCGGCTGGCGAGTCCAGCATTTTTACCGGCGTTAGTGCGGCCGCCATGTTTGCCTTGGACGCCGCCCGGAAAACTCTCAATTTGGCTGCATGCCGACACCGTGAGAACACCGGTCACGAGTGATGTCGGGTCAGATCAGGTCACAGACACGAATCGGAACAGCTTAAGACTAGGGAGCCTGTCACCAGGGCCAGACCGGCGTCGAACTCGTGCAGGCTGGATGGATGCGGCGCGAGCGATTGCTGTGCGACTGAAGATCGCATGCAGCGACGAATAGAATTGTGCACGCACCGGTTAGCTGGGGTATGACCGCTCTGACGGATGACGCTGTCGTCCGACAAAATGGCGGCCGTTGCGGACGACAAGCGTGATGCGCAGCTGCTGCCCACCGTGATCCGTCACCGCGTGCTGCATCGGACAGTTGGTGGTCTGCGATGACAGTTGGGTCACCAGCCAATCAGTCAGTCAGTGAGTCATCAGTCAGTCAGTAAGTCATCAGTCAGCCGGACAGCCACAGTTCCAGCGGCCCATGAGGGACAGGCCGGGGTCGGGAGATGGACGGCCCACAGGGAGGTAGCCACCCATCACCGAGTGGATCGTGAGTTCAACTTTCGACATCGACAGCCTCCCCGGAGAAATTAACTGGCGACCCATCGGCGAAATTGACGTGTCTGGCGCCCAGAAGGGTTCGGAGGTCCCGACTCCAGACGAATTGGCCATTTCTATTCATTGGCCTGCGATGTTGGAAACAATGGAGCGCCGACATCAGCGGTAGGATCCTTCTGACCGGTGAAATGGGGAGGGGAACGCGGGAGGCCAGTGGGATGGGGTGGGGATCGCGGGAGGCTGGTGAGATGGGGTGGGGTCGCGGGAGGCCAGTGGGATGGGGTGGGGTCGAAGGAATCTGGTGGGATGGGGTGGGGTCGCGAAAGGCTGGTGAGACAATGGAGGGATCGTACGGTGCCTTGTGGTGTAGGCGGAGGCCTTTGGGAGACTAATATGATGAGGTCGGGAGGATTGGGGGAAATTAGCAAAGGAGTCCGTGGCTGGCGTGGAGAAGTTCGGAGTGTCGTGCTCTGCCGCCGGACTCTCTTTCTCTCTCTCTCTCTCTCTCTCTCTCTCTCTCTCTCTCTCTCTCTCTCTCTCTCTCTCTCTCTCTCTCTCTCTCTCTCTCTCTCTCTCTCTCTCTCTCTCTCTCTCTCTCTATATATATATATATATATATATCTCTCTATATATATATATATATATATATATATATATATATATATATATATATATATATATATATATATATATATATATATATATATATATATATATATATATATATATATATATATATATATATATATATATATATATATATATATATATATATATATATATATATATATATATATATATATATATATATATATATATATATATATATATATATATATATATATATATATATATATATATATATATATATATATATATATATATATATATATATATATATATATATATATATATATATATCTCTCTCTCCTATCTCTATATCTATATCTCTCTCTCTCTCTCTCTCTCTCTCTCTCTCTCTCTCTTTCTCTTTCTCTTTCTTTTTCTCTATCGTTGGCCTCCGACTGACTATAAATCGGCTTTAGAGCGGCGCGGCGACAATGACGACGAGTCGCCAGCCGACCGGGCGATTTTTGTGACGCACCACAAAAAGATAACGACTCGCCGCGCCGCGGATATCTCCATCGGCCGCGGCGCTAATGCCACGTCGTCAGCTGATTATCGTCGCTGAGTGCAGCCAATCAGAATCGCTAGCATGCCGTGAGCAGTGCTGTCGGCTGATAACGTCGCCGATCGTCGGACCTGATTTGATATCCTTCTCGGGCTAGCTGCCATTGGCCCGCAGCCGCTTCCGTGGCGAGCGTCCACTCGCTCAGGGCGCACACTGACCAGCCGGCTGTACTGACCAGCCAGCCGTACTGACCAGCCAGCCGTATTGACCAGCCAGCCGTACTGACCAGCCAGCCGTACTGACCAGCCAGCCGTACTGACCAGCCAGCCGTACTGACCAGCCAGCCGTACTGACCAGCCAGCCGTACTGACCAGCCAGCCGTACTGACCAGCCAGCCGTACTGACCAGCCAGCCGTACTGACCAGCCAGCCGTACTGACCAGCCAGCCGTACTGACCAGCCAGCCGTACTGACCAGCCAGCCGTACTGACCAGCCAGCCGTACTGACCAGCCAGCCGTACTGACCAGCCGGCTGTACTGACCAGCCAGCCGTACTGACCAGCCAGCCGTACTGACCAGCCAGCCGTACTGACCAGCCAGCCGTACTGACCAGCCAGCCGTACTGACCAGCCAGCCGTACTGACCAGCCAGCCGTACTGACCAGCCAGCCGTACTGACCAGCCGGCCGTACTGACCAGCCAGCCGTACTGACCAGCCAGCCGTACTGACCAGCCAGCCGTACTGACCAGCCGGCCGTACTGACCAGCCAGCCGTACTGACCAGCCAGCCGTACTGACCAGCCGGCCGTACTGACCAGCCGGCCGTACTGACCAGCCAGCCGTACTGACCAGCCAGCCGTACTGACCAGCCGGCCGTACTGACCAGCCAGCCGTACTGACCAGCCGGCCGTACTGACCAGCCGGCCGTACTGACCAGCCAGCCGTACTGACCAGCCAGCCGTACTGACCAGCCGGCTGTACTGACCAGCCAGCCGTACTGACCAGCCAGCCGTACTGACCAGCCGGCTGTACTGACCAGCCGGCCGTACTGACCAGCCAGCCGTACTGACCAGCCGGCCGTACTGACCAGCCGGCCGTACTGACCAGCCAGCCGTACTGACCAGCCAGCCGTACTGACCAGCCGGCTGTACTGACCAGCCAGCCGTATTGACCAGCCGGCTGTACTGACCAGCCAGCCGTACTGACCAGCCGGCTGTACTGACCAGCCAGCCGTACTGACCAGCCAGCCGTACTGACCAGCCAGCCGTACTGACCAGCCAGCCGTACTGACCAGCCAGCCGTACTGACCAGCCAGCCGTACTGACCAGCCAGCCGTATTGACCAGCCAGCCGTACTGACCAGCCAGCCAGCCGACCGACCGACCGACCGACCGACCGACCGACCGACCGATCGACAAACCGCCGGACGGGCTGCCGATGGAACGCGTCGAAAATATGGCCTTAGATCGCAGCCAATCAGTGCGCCTTTAAAAATACGGCCTCGCTGCATTACTCACTACATTCTCACCCGCACATTACTGACACAAGGTGGCGCGGACGGCGATTGGAGCCAATTTTGCGCGCGGCGGTCACAACAGGGTCTGGATCATGATCAGCTCGGCTTGGGTTCGTCGGTCGCGGCGCACCCTGTCGCAGCGAAGCGGCCACGGGCGGCGGCGCGGCCGATCCCGCGCCAGAATCCCATTGCTGCGCCAACCGCTCATTAAAGTTCTGATAAATCATTGACGCATACCGCCAGTGCCGTAATTCCGGGCTACGTGCGTTCAAGGGTGCGGGCCATCTGCGATCGCTTCGAGTCGCCTGTGATAGCCGCGGTCCGGTTGAAATTACACAGTATCTGAGTGCCGCGGGGCAGCGCGTGCCGCGCGCCTCGCTGGCCGGCCATCAGCCGGGCGTCCACACGTGGACCTTGTGTGTGGGCAGCGCGTGCCGCGCGCCTCGCTGGCCGGCCATCAGCCGGGCGTCCACACGTGGACCTTGATGACCGCCACCGCCGCCGCCGCCGCCGCCGCCGAAAATACGGCGGAATTGATGGGCGCGCCGAGAGCAGCCGCATTGTTCGCCCACCTGCCGCGTCGGCGCCCATTGTCCCCGGAGACTGCAACGTCGGCCCCGGTGGTATGTGAGTAGCACCGGAGACTGCAGGCCGGCACAAGAGGGCAGCTGCCGGCTCGCCGCCGTCTGTTGCCGACTGGCGCGCCCATTTCTCGGCGGTAGGAACAGGCACGCACTGCTCCTGACAGTTTCCCCGTGACCGGCTGCAAACTGTGGCGGAGTGTTCGAATAATGCTTGCGAACGAGGCCGGAGCCCGAGCCAGTCTACTTTTGCGTACACCCGAGGAAAAAATGTATGAACGACTCGACCCGTCCGAGCGCAGCGTTACGTCTTTAAATACTTTGGAAGATATTTTATTACCATGCTGGAGTCTTGTTTTATTTACTCGGAATGAATACAACCATTTAACTTTCATCCTCTCCCCTAATTTATCTGAATTGCTCAAGTTTTGTTTTCATAGATAGATTTCATAGATCACAGTTTTGCCGTTACACATGCCACGCTATACGGCGCTGCTCACCACATGTATTTGTGGTAAGCACACATTCATCCTCTCTCTCTCTCTCTCTCTCTCTCTCTCTCTCTCTCTCTCTCTCTCTCTCTCTCTCTCTCTCTCTCTCTCTCTCTCTCTCTCTCTCTCTCTCTCTCTCTCTCTCTCCTCTCTCTCTCTCTCTCTCTCTCTCTCTCTCTCTCTCTCTCTCTCTCTCTCTCTCTCTCTCTCTCTCTCTCTCTCTCGCATGTTCATGCCCGTTCGATGCCCATGCCCCATTGGACAGCCATGGTTACATCTGGCCGCCTCGGCCTCTACACAGGTTCGTCATCGATTTACGGCGCCGTTCATTATCAAGGGACGGTGCCGATAGCCCTGAGAATGTCGGCTCCGGTCCCATTCCGTCGTAATGCGATTATCTGGCGACAGCGGAGCCGGCCTTGGCGGGCCGTTTCGCCGCTGCCTGTAGTGGGACGGCACGTGTCTTGCTGCCGTCGCACCTGACTCTCCCCTTCCCCCGGCCATGGAGCGCCGTCGCAGCCAGCCGGACAGCGGGAGGCCGCCCGAGAGGGGAGGTGCGCACTTATGAATTAGTGTCGCGCTCGGTGTGATGTATGGACGGTGGAAGTGGGCCGTCGCGCGGCCCGACAGCTGCCGCAAGCCGACGTCGACGCCGGAAATAGCCCGGCCACATCGCCCCGACGCTGCCATAGCCGGGATAAATCGGTACCCGTCGCGTGCTTTCAGCGGGCGGACACGATGATACCATGCGTTCACGCACGCGCGGCTGACGGCCTCGTCGAAGCTTGCATAGAGACGTGTGAACATGCGAAGAGACGGGAATGCCGGTAAATACACCGCCTGCTCGAATGACCAGCAAATCGGACAGCCAGATCTGGAGTGACATCAGAGCGGCTAAGTGGTGACGTGATAAAAACAGGCCAGATAGCCATCACGCCGAAGGCTCATGGCCATTCCACCACGTCAACGTGCGCCTCGTACGACACCCTCTGGGAGTGCCGACGGGAGTTGCCGAGTTTCCCCAGAGTGCGTCACACTCCGAGCTGGAGTGGCCGGCACCGACAAGTCCCCGGTCTGGCGATCTGCTGCGGTCGTGCGGTTTGCCTCATGCTCCTTCTTGGCTGTCATTAAGCGCACAATTTCCCGTCACAGTGTGTGTTAGATTTGATGGGCCGCACAGACGGGTAATTTGCGTCGGCCACCGCTCGTTTGGACGCCGGGCGGGCGTGTCTTTGCGCGCCGGCACAAACGAGAGATGCCGCCGGCGGACGCGGCACGCCATGACACTCGCCACCGCCGCCATGTGCCGCCCGCACGTACAGGCGGCTGGCAGCCGGTGACGTCGGTGCGTTCCACCGCCACGTGACGAGGATGCCGTGGCCGGCGCGCGGGGGGTGAGTGTTTGCCGTGCCGCGGCGGTTTGCCGCTGTGTTTAGTGCCAACATGTCCGTCCGGCTGTCGGCCGCGCCGGCAGGAATCGGAGTAAAACCGGCGCACGCCTCGGCGGCTTGGTTATTCCATCATAACCCTACACTTGGCCACTTGCGGAGGTGCACATGGAGAGCCCATCACCACCAGCTGGGTGAATGATGCGAAACCTTGCCGCGTAACAGTGTTGCCGCGTAACAGCGTTGTCGCGTAACAGCGTTGCAGCATAACAGCGTTGCCGCGTAATAGCGTTGTCCCGTAGCAGCTTTGCTGCTACGCTTCATCCAAAAGAGGCGCCTGGACGCATGGACTTGTTGACCACCTTGTGACCTTCCTGGTGGCTAACATAAGGCGACCTGATGACTGTCGATCCAGCATGACCCGCGACAGCCGCTCATCACCGGATAGCGCTCACAGTGCCGCCGGATGATGGAGACCGTGTGTCCCACCTGTTGACGATCCGGCCTGACAACCATCCAATTAGTGCGCGCGGCCGGTCGGCGTGTCGTGGCCGCGGCGGCCCGTTCTCACCACTGACGACATTGACGGTCGGCGTGTCGTGGCCGCGGCGGCCCGTTCTCACCACTGACGACATTGACGGGCGTCTGACGAGCCGGTCGCCGGACCGGCAGTCGGCTAACCAATGCCGGCGGGAAGTCGCGCCGGCGATTACAATATCTCATGGGCGGCCGTTTTTGCCGCCGCCGCACTGCCGCTGCCTCCCGGACCGGCTGACGGCGGCTGGGCGCCGCTATCCCGGCCAAGCTTCACCCATCTCGATGACCGGCTGCACGCGAGCGTGTCTAGCCCCCCGCCCCCTCCACACCTCGTCGCTGTCAGCCCGTGCAGATGTGTCTCGTGTCACGCACCGGTGGCTCCGGAGAGGGGCGACGATCGACTCCCGCGAACGACACCCAGTGGGCACGTGCCGGCCGCCGGCCGACACTTTTTTTGCCGCCAGCTGACAGCAGCGTCCGTGACGTCACGGGAACCAGATGTGGGATGTTTTCTGGCACGCATAGTGACGTCACCAGCATCGGTGTCGCACATGTGGTGGTTGGTGTTGATGCTCGTCACGCGCAAAATTTCGAAGAAGAATATATTTGTCGCGTCCAGAAATCCTAAAATTAGTGACCAAAGTACATATTGGAAGTGCACGCCGTCCTTAGGCTATCAGGTTCACATTGTAATGTATTAATGAGCTCTGTCGAAGACTGCAGAAGCATATAGGTCTCTAAAGAGACAGGGAACTTCACTTACCACTGCCTTAGTGGTGCGGGCAAGTCTCGGCACTAGGTGGCAGCCTCATCAGGTTGACGCTTAAGCCAGTCAGGTGACGTCGACTGAGTTGTGACGCAGAACACTGCGTTTCGGCAGCACTCGTAGTCCGAGTGGTGGCCACAGCCGCCGAACAGAGACCTCTCTGACGCGTGATGGCCTGCTACAGTGTATTTTCCTCGTGTTTGGTGCGTCTAGGCTTGATCCGCCGATGGGATAAGGGAACAGTTCAGCAGCCCTCAATAACGGTGCGGTCACTGTTAACAATGTCGCGCCAACCCCATCCGCGCTGACCGTCTGTACCTCATCGGCGCATAATCTCATCCATCCATACCGCTCGAATGTAAACGGCAGGCATTCGGCTGTGGGCGGCGTGCGGAATCTGTTTTATTTCGGCTGCATTGTGTGTGCGGCCATCGGTCACGAGCGGTCCGACCCACGGCTTTGTTTGCGCGGATTGGCACGGCGACCGCAACAGCGGCGCCTCTGCGCATGCGCAGCCTCATCGTGCGAGTGCGCCGCCTTTGCGCAGCCTCATCGCGCGAGTGCACCGCCTCGGCGCCAACCTGTCATAGGATGGGTCTCCCCTGAGATGCCCACACGCACAGAGTGGGTCTTTCCTCACTGGTGCCTCCCTCCTCACTCTGTACCGCCGCGGCACAGAGTCCCTCACTGGTACAAGGGACTGGGCACTGGTACTGGTAGCAACAGGGCACAGGTGGGTAGCTAGCCTCCTTCCCAGCACGCCGCTCCTAAGATGAGTTTCAACAGTATGAGCGTCGCGTGAAAAGAGAGAATTTCAAGACGGATCTGTTCCCAGAGCTCTGAGATAGCCCATACTTTCCCACTTCTCACGGACAGATGAGTGCTCCTCCAACCATGGAGCTATGCTCCTCCAAATGTTCCTGGCTCTGAGATAGCTCCTACTTTCCCACCTCTGATGGAGAGGGGAGTGCTCTTCCAACCGCGTTCTCCAGCTACAGAGAAGGCCTCGTGCGGACAGCTACGCCGTCGCAGTAGTTACTAGTGAGCAGTCCTGCAGTGCGTGGGCCGTATTTATCGACCGTTCAGTAAGATAATCCGCACTAACGGTATTAATTTCGACAGGTGGAGGGGACCCAGAGAAAGGAAGGAGGTTCCGACGTCATGCTTAACTTCTTGGGTTCTTTACATTGGTTCCAGTGAGAGGGGCCATATGGTTTTTTCTTGCAGGGTCCCCCATAGGGAAGGCCTTGTCCCACCACCATATGCAATTTTGCAGTCGACGGGTTTTCCTACCATGTATGTGCATGACCACCACTAAGTTAGATTACCGTCACCTGTTTCACTCAATAAATCAGGCCTGAGCAAGTGACGAAGATACGCTTACTTGGACATCATCAACAACACTGGCTAGATGCATGCATCACTGCACAGCATGAGCTGGCAATCGTACTGCAGATGGAGACATTGGTAGCTGTCAATCGAACTCTAGATATTCAGAATGTGAACAGATATGCGACAGAATTTATTTGCATGCATTTTATCGAGCACAGACGTGGCGCTGGACAGGTGGAAGGTGTGCTGCAGCCGCCGCATGCCATGTAGCGAGCCTGGACAGGTGGAAGGTGTGGTGTAGCCGCCGCATGCCATGTAGCGAGCCTGGATAGGTGGAAGGTCTGGTGTAGCCGCCGCATGCCATGTAGCGAGCCTGGACAGGTGGAAGGTCTGGTGTAGCCGCCGCATGCCATGTAGCGAGCCTGGACAGGTGGAAGGTGTGGTGTAGCCGCCGCATGCCATGTAGCGAGCCTGGATAGGTGGAAGGTCTGGTGTAGCCGCCGCATGCCATGTAGCGAGCCTGGACAGGTGGAAGGTCTGGTGTAGCCGCCGCATGCCATGTAGCGAGCCTGGACAGGTGGAAGGTGTGGTGTAGCCGCCGCATGCCATGTAGCGAGCCTGGACAGGTGGAAGGTCTGGTGTAGCCGCCGCATGCCATGTAGCGAGCCTGGACAGGTGGAAGGTCTGGTGTAGCCGCCGCATGCCATGTAGCGAGCCCATGCCTACCCCGTCGTCTTGTGGCGAGCCGGCAACGGTGTCTGCCGTCAGATGTGGCGGCGGCGCCTGACGCTCAGTATTCACTTGTCATGCATCCCAGATGAGGTGTTTCAATGGAGCCAGGGCGCGCCGACCGATCTGCCGGCCGGCGCGCGGGCCGCAGTCACGCACCGACGCCGTGGCTGTTGCTGGCGGCCACACACTGACGCCGTGGCTGTTGCTGGCGGCCACACACCGACGCCGTGGCTGTTGCTGGCGGCCACACACTGACGCCGTGGCTGTTGCTGGCGGCCACACACTGACGCCGTGGCTGTTGCTGGCGGCCACACACTGACGCCGTGGCTGTTGCTGGCGGCCACACACCGACGCCGTGGCTGTTGCTGGCGGCCACACACCGACGCCGTGGCTGTTGCTGGCGGCCACACACCGACGCCGTGGCTGTTGCTAGCGGCCATACACTGACGCCGTGGCTGTTGCTGGTGGCCACACACTGACGCCGTGGCTGTTGCTGGCGGCCACACACCGACGCCGTGGCTGTTGCTAGCGGCCATACACTGACGCCGTGGCTGTTGCTGGTGGCCACACATTGACGCCGTGGCTGTTGCTGGCGGTCACACACCGACGCCGTGGCTGTTGCTGGCGGCCACACACTGACGCCGTGGCTGTTGCTGGCGGCCACACACCGACGCCGTGGCTGTTGCTGGCGGCCACACACTGACGCCGTGGCTGTTGCTGGCGGCCACACACCGACGCCGTGACTGTTGCTAGCGGCCATACACTGACGCCGTGGCTGTTGCTGGTGGCCACACACTGACGCCGTGGCTGTTGCTGGCGGCCACACACTGACGCCGTGGCTGTTGCTGGCGGCCACACACTGACGCCGTGGCTGTTGCTGGTGGCCACACACTGACGCCGTGGCTGTTGCTGGCGGCCACACACTGACGCCGTGGCTGTTGCTGGCGGCCACACACTGACGCCGTGGCTGTTGCTGGCGGCCACACACCGACGCCGTGGCTGTTGCTAGCGGCCATACACTGACGCCGTGGCTGTTGCTGGTGGCCACACACTGACGCCGTGGCTGTTGCTGGCGGCCACACACTGACGCCGTGGCTGTTGCTGGCGGCCACACACTGACGCCGTGGCTGTTGCTGGTGGCCACACACTGACGCCGTGGCTGTTGCTGGCGGCCACACACTGACGCCGTGGCCGTTGCTGGCGGCCACGCTCGGTGGAGGCTGTGGCCGTTGCTGGCGGCTCGGTGGCGGCCGCCGCTGACCGGCTGCTCCTGCCGGGAAGCTGCCGCTCCCGGGCAGCGGAGCGGAGCGGCGCGTGGTCCATCTGCGCTCGCGCCGGCCGGGGGTCGCCACCGGCTGCCGGCACGCATGACAGCCGGCGTGTCGTGCCGTGACGGGTGGCGTGTCACGCCGCGTGGGCGGCCGGAATTTGGCGAAAGAAGTGCGTAAAGTGGCCGGAAAAATCCACATTACGCCGGTGGGCCGTGGCATCTGTGTTGTTTTTGTGGCGGCGCACCCGGCGGGCGGCGGTGGTTTATGGGCGGCACCACTGCCTGGCGGGAACGTGCCGACCGACGGGCGGCCCGTGCCACACCACGGGACTGTGCAGCACTGCCCTGCCACAGGGCGGAGCTGCAGAACGGAGCCGACAATCGGCATAGGAAAACTTGAGCTGGGAATACTCCCCCCCCCCACACTCCGAATTCCCGTCTGATCTCTCTTGCCCCCTCATGTTTGAGCCCACTTTATCCTCTCTTGTCCCATGGTCCCGTCCTATCATATCCTGCCCTATGCTATCCTGTTCGCATCCTATCCTGTCTCATCGTATCCCATTATATCATACCATATCCTATCATACCCTATCTTATCCTACCAAATCCTATCATGCCCTATCCTATCCCTCCCAATCCTATCCTATGTTAGCATGACTAACTGAGAGCCAGGGTAACGTTTAGTGTTCAAGGAAGTTGCGTCATGGACCTCTTGGTGGGGCGCGGATGTGTTGAACGATATCCGGCCAGTTGCAGTGTCAGAATATCCAGGCGGCTTCTTACTTGGAACCGCTCCGCCAGCTTAGCCGAGGAGGCTGCTGCCGGCGCTGAGCCGTGGGAGCGAGCCGGCCGCAGCTGCAGCTCTCCGTTTTACCGGATCAGTGGTGCGGATTACTCTCGTGCTGAGTCGGCCAGCCCGGCACGCCCTGATGCGGTCCGAGGCGGGCGGCTGTCGGCGTCTGCTGGCCGGCCGCAGCTCTCGCCAGCATGTGAGCGCAGGTATGCCGGTAGTGGCGAGTAATGTCCACTGGCGCCCCCCTCCGACCTGCCTGTGCAGTGTCCACCCAGTCCAGCTCCTGCGCGGCACACCCTGTCACCAGTCCAGCTCCTGCGCGGCACGCCCTGTCACCAGTCCAGCTCCTGCGCGGCACGCCCTGTCACTAATCCAGCTCCTGCGCGGTGCGCCCTGTCACCAGTCCAGCTCCTGCGCGGCACGCCCTGTCACCAGTCCAGCTCCTGCGCGACACGCCCTGTCACCAGTCCAGCTCCTGCGCGGCACGCCCTGTCACCAGTCCAGCTCCTGCGCGGCACACCCTGTCACCAGTCCAGCTCCTGCGCGGCACGCCCTGTCACTAGTCCAGCTCCTGCGCGGCACACCCTGTCACCAGTCCAGCTCCTGCGCGGCACGCCCTGTCACTAGTCCAGCTCCTGCGCGGTGCGCCCTGTCACCAGTCCAGCTCCTGCGCGGCACGCCCTGTCACCAGTCCAGCTCCTGCGCGGTGCGCGCTCGCTACCACCTTTCGCGCTACCGCCGCGTAGATTCCAGCGGGACAGCACTGGCCACGGCATATTGTCATCTCAGGGGGACAGCACCAGCCACAGTGTATTATCATTTCAGGGGGACAGCGCCGGCCACGGCATATTGTCATCTCAGGGGGACAGCACCAGCCACAGTGTATTATCATTCCAGGGGGACAGCCCCAGCCACGGCATATTGTCATCTCAGGGGGACAGCACCAGCCACAATGTATTATCATTCCAGGGGGACAGCGCCGGCCACGGCATATTGTCATCTCAGGGGGACAGCACCAGCCACAGTGTATTATCATTCCAGGGGGACAGCGCCGGCCACGGCATATTGTCATCTCAGGGGGACAGCACCAGCCACAGTGTATTATCATTCCAGGGGGACAGCGCTGGCCACGGCATATTGTCATTTGTCATTGTTTGTTGCGATGCGCGCGGCGATAGGCCGGCTTGGAGAAGGGGGTCGTGTGGCGGCCGGTCGCAGCGGGTTGGACGCGCCGCATGGTGTCCGAGACCCTGCAACGCCGGTGCGGGCGGCCGCATGCCCGGCCATTATAGGAGGACCGGCGCAGGCTATCGTCGGCGCATCTACGACTCGTCGCCGCCAAAACGCCAGGGATGCCCATCGCTGGCCAGCGCGGCAGCCGTTGTTTGGCGCATTGTTGGCCGGGCCGGCGGCCGTCGTGGCGTGTCGTATCGGTCGCGATCGCCGCGCCGGACGGCGGTGACCCGCGCCGCATCTGCCACGCCTCTGCAACTCGACACGCCACTATCGCCTCCCGGTATCGGCGCGAGCCGCCGTCATCGCCAATTACCGACATCAGTGTCGGCGCGGGCCGATTTGCGACGCCGCCGCGTCGCTATCGCCATATCACTGGCGGCGCGCTCGGACCGCGCCGCGGGCGCCGCAAAAAGCGTCGGACAACCGGGCCGGGCGCGCCGCGCGGCGGAGACAATATAGCGGTTTTTGTTGGCGGCGACCTGTCGCTATCAGTGATAGTTGCGAGCGTTCTAACTCATAGCCAGTTAGCCGCGCCGCCGCTCCGCTGATTCCCACCGAGAAAAACGCCACATAGCAGGCTTCCTTTCTCTGCGTCTTATTGTTATCGCCGGCTGGTCGCTGTTGCCGTTGTCTTTTCTGCATCACGGCGCGCCAGATACCTCTTTCTTCGAGCATGTCGACGTGTAAATGATGTCGGACCATTATGCTGCTCTTTGTGCCATTCACTACCTCACCTCGCTCGTGGAATGTGTGGATGGTGAGAAGTATATCTCGATCATGGGAGTTATTTCTGTCCTGCTCTGTCGTTGCTTCCATTCTTCCATGATCTGACATGTTGACCACACCTTTGCTTCCTCACTACATTTTATATCGGGCAGTACTCACCTGCTATGCGGTTCATGGTCTGTTCTTGGTAAACGCACTTCATGCTGTTCGTACCTGGTAGGTATGGTAATAAGTGGAAGGTTTCCAACACAATTGATGTGTCAAATTACGCTACATTATGCAGATACGGTAGTGTTGTCAAGTATGGAACATACTCGTATTGCACAGTTGGCAAATGTTGGTGCTGTCAAGATGGGCTACAACTGCAATACCTGCAGTGCATACACATGAGTATAGTAGCATCTTCCCGCCAAGTGTCCAGTAAGCGCCAGATTCTGCCAGTCCACGACCGACTGCGTGTCAGATGTCACAATCAAACATGAAGGTCGCATTCGGTATGTGTTTGTGTGGGTTTGTGTCGGTATGTGTTTGTGTGGGTTTGTGTCTGTATGGGTTTGTGTGGGTTTGTGTCGGTGTGGGTTTGTGTCGGTATGTGTTTGTGTGGGTTTGTGTCGGTATGGGTTTGTGTCGGTATGTGTTTGTGTGGGTTTGTGTCGGTATGTGTTTGTGTGGATGTTGTTGATGTTGGAGTTAATGTCGTGGATTGACGCGTTCCACAACATTAGCTAAATAGCTAATAGATGAGCATATCGCATAAATAAAGACCACATACAGTTTCGATGTACACATAAAGAAACACCAGAGTTTTTTTAAAAGAGTTTTTCAACGCATAAAAGCTGAGTTTGATGTTCACTATACTGAGCGAATGAACTAGGTTGCCTCAGATCAGCATCCCACCCGGCCGGACCCGACTCGGCTCCTCAGATCAGCATCCCACCCGGCCGGACCCGACTCGGCTCCTCAGATCAGCATCCCACCCGGCCGGACCCGACTCGGCTCCTCAGATCAGCATCCCACCCGGCCGGACCCGACTCGGCTCCAAACCTGACCGAGCAGGCGCGGGGCACCAGTTGCGACACCATGAGATGTCGGATATCGGATCCAGCACTCCCGCCAGTACATCCCTGAGCCGCCGCTGCCGCCGGCGACGCCTCAGCCTCCGCTATCGCGATACTCACGGAAGGCGGGTCGGTGGTGGTCAGTTCATGCGCTGCTCATTACGCTCCTGTCTCCGGCGGCGTCCCGCAGCGGCTCGGGGCGGGGCGGTATGTGTGACCTGTGCTTCTCGTCGGCCGGCGGGGGAGGACTCGGGGCGGGCCGGTATGTGTGACCTGTGCTTCTCGTCGGCCGGCGGGGGAGGACTCGGGGCGGGGCGGTATGTGTGACCTGTGCTTCTCGTCGGCCGGCGGGGGAGGACTCGGGGCGGGCCGGTATGTGTGACCTGTGCTTCTCGTCGGCCGGCGGGGGAGGACTCGGGGCGGGCCGACATTTCCGCCGCCGCTCCGTATGCGTGGCTTCGTTTCGTCGTAAACGCAGGGCGGATGGGAGTTGGACGTAAATTAACTTCGGTCGCAGAGCGCGATAATCACTGGTGGCGCAGTGCTTGTCTTGGGTGCCCCGGCAGCCGCCTAGCTATGTGTTGGTCCCAGCCAGTCCCGGCCGCTCCGTCGGCAGCAGCAGCGTCAATCGGTGGCTGCGCGGCAGCGCCGGAGATTAGGTCGGCGCTGATCAGCGCTGAGTCGCATCGTTCCATCCATCTTGCGTTGCCCGAACTGGATCTCGAGGAGTGTCCCGGCTACCCCCGACCCAGCCGTGTGGACGGAGCGGCGTGTCCCGGCTGCCCCCAACCCAGCCGTGTGGACGGCGCGCAGCGGTCCACACGCGGTCCGGTATGGTGCCGTGACCGTTCCGGTGTGCTCGACGGCTGCGCTACGACCACGAGCACATTTGCCGAGCAAACACGGCCGAGGGCCCGGTGGTCGGCGTGTTTGCCGTGCGTGGCGGCGGCACGCGCGCCTCGGCTGCCTCGGGGTCCGCTGCGTGTCGCCGGCCGCGCTACCGGTGATTACCGACGCCGACATTATTCATACGAGAGCGGTCGTGTTGTGTGCCGGCAGACGCGCGCGCCTCATGCATGTCCGACCGGCGATGGGCGGGTCCGACAGATGGGCCAGCCGACAAAAACACGTGCCGCCGGCCGCTGTCAGTGCCGACTATCATTGCCCCCGGAAACGGCACCCGCGCTACCCTGATGGAACTGCCCGGTGGCATCGCCCATCGACCATCCGCCCTCGGACGGCGGCCGCCCGTGCCGCTGAGCTACTGCTCTGGGGCAAGCCCGCCTCTCCGTCTGTCCGTGTCGGCGACACGCCGCGCCTGCGTTGGAGAGCGGCTCGGCAGCCGGAGTTGGTGCCGGCGTACTGCTGCACAGGCCAGCATCGCGTGCAGCCGCCCCATCTGTCGCCCAACCACGCCGGACGCCGCTGCACGATTTCATCCCGACGCCGGTAGCGGCGGCGTCCGAATGAAGTGGCCCCCTCGGGCGCGCCTTGCCGTCGCTCGTCGAGGCAGACCCGGCGGCGAGAATCGCCGGCTGCGATCGCACTCCATGGCCGCATCCGACGCGTCGATTACGTCGCAACTGGCGCGACGAGCGGTGGCCGCGGTGCGCGGCCGTTTTTGCGCCGCTCCAGCGTCTGGTCTCGAGCCAGTGCCGCGGCCGCCACTGTTGGCGCTGCACCGAGATCCTATCGGACGGCTCTCTATAAGAAGTAAACCCATAAAATACCGGCCGGCGCAGCGTTAAAAAGGAGCTGGTCGACTTTAATTGGTAGTTTTTACATCGCTGAATATCATTAGCGCTTCGGGAGCGGTATAAATTACGAGCGGCCGTGTGCGCAGGAGCTGCCTGTTCGGAGCTGCTGCCGGCTGTAGATGCGATATAAAACCATCCGGAGGACGGCTTGCCTGCACGATAGCCGTCATTGGATGGCGGTGCCGGCGGCCAGCCGTCACACAAACACTTGCCGTGGGAGACGGTGCACGGCGGGCTGACGACGCCGCCACCTGTGGAGGACGAGCACACGGCCGCCTGACCACCGTTTGTCACCGGTGGACAGTGGTCGTTGGCCTGGAGGGCTTCTGATTGGTGGTCGCGGTCGATGGATGTTGGTGATGGTTGGGATGGTTGGGATGGTTGTGGTTGGTTGTCAGTTGCCACTGATGGGCGGTTGCGTTCGGTGGGTGGTGCTAATAGTTTGGATGGTTGTGGTTGATCGTCAGCTGTCACTGGTGGCCCGATGATCGGTTGACCACCTAGCTGGGGGCTGGTACTACCTTCCGGAGGCGGTGTCCGGTGCAGTGGTGACCTTCCCCAGGTGCGGCTGGCGGCTGTACTATCCTCCAGAGGCGGTGTCCGGTGCAGTGGTGACCTTCTCCAGGTGCGGCTGGCGGCTGTACTATCCTCCGGAGGCGGTGTCCGGTGCAGTGGTGACCTTCTCCAGGTGCGGCTGGCGGCTGTACTATCCTCCGGAGGCGGTGTCCGGTGCAATGGTGACCTTCTCCAGGTGCGGCTGGCGGCTCGTGCGCGTCTGCACGCGACAGAGGCCGGGCGTCTGCTCACCTCGCCACCCAGCGACGCACGGCCGGCCGGCTGCCGCCGGCGTCCGTTTGTTGCTCCCACCTAACGATGCATTAATCAGACCCGAATATTGGCGCTCGAACAGGACTGCTGGCGGCGTGCCTGGGGTACCAGCACCAGCACTGAGTGGCGACGTAGCTGGGTACCAGCACCAGCACTGAGTGGCGACGTAGCTGGGTACCAGCATCCGCACTGAGTGGCGACGTAGCTGGGTACCAGCACCAGCACTGAGTGGCGACGTAGCTGGGTACCAGTATCAGCACTGAGTGGCGACGTAGCTGGGTACCAGCACCAGCACTGAGTGGCGACGTAGCTGGGTACCAGTATCAGCACTGAGTGGCGACGTAGCTGGGTACCAGCACCAGCACTGAGTGACGACGTAGCTGGGTACCAGTATCAGCACTGAGTGGCGGCGTAGCTGGGTACCAGCATCAACACTGAATGGCGACGTAGCTGCGCCACGTTTTCTGGCTGGGTCAGACGGCCGCCGCGGTGTGCCGAGCTCCGGGTCGGCCCACTGGCGCTCCGCTGTCTGCGGCGCCGACGTGTTTAGCGAGTCTCTGATCCGGATGGTGGTCTGTGACGGACGCACCCCCACATCCACCGGCCGACACCCCAGCCTCCTGTCGCGCCAATAAACCATTACGGCGTCCAGTTGATATCACGTATTCATGGGCTGGCCGGCCGGCCGCGCGGCCGTGGCGGGGTAATTACGTGCGCCCACAGCATCACACTGTGAGTGTTTATTGGCCGCATACTCGATGGATTTAAGTGTGTTATTAGGAAGCTGATACGGAACGGACGGTGGCGGGGTCGGCCGATGTGAATGTAGGCTAGGTTAGGTTGTAAGCTAGGCTAGGTGAGCTCAGGTACAGCACCGATCGGTGGCCGCTTTTCCGCAGTTGACACCGCAAGAAACGACCGCGTCGCCACCACGTCGGCGCCGCCACCACGTGCAGCCGGTCCGTGTCGCCACCACGTGCCAAGGTTCGCACCACCACCACGTGCCAACGTCGGCGCCGCTGATAGCCGTTCAGCTGGCCACACTTGGTGACCCTTTTTACTCGTCGAAATTGAAAAGCGAGCATGACAGGGCGCTGACGGCACTGCCGTGTGACAAAAACGCCGGCTTCCTGCGGCCGCAAGACACCGCGTGCGCCACGGCGGTGTATGTGTGGAGAGCGCATCATTACGGGCCGACTGGGCCGGTGATGGAGGGACGAGATGGCCGGATAGGGGTGCCCCGCCCGATCAGAGGCGGTGGCCGACGGGGGGCGGCCGTGTGCCGGCGGGGGGGCACGGCCGCGCCTGCCCCTGGCCGGCATCGGATGACAAGTTATGGCGGCGGCCGGCCGCAAACAATCGCGCCAGATCGCAGATGACGATTAGATGTGGGCCGGACGGCGGAATGCTGGCAAGAAAACAGAAACGCCGGCGACACTTCAGCCGTCCGAGATGTCAAGCGCAGCAGTCGTCCAGCAGCGGGCTGCCAGCCCAGCAGCAGTGGTGGCCCAGCAGCAGTGGTGTGCCAGCAGCAGTGGTGGCCCAGCAGCAGTGGTGGCCCAGCAACAGTGGTGGCCCAGCAGCAGTGGTGGCCCAGCAGCAGTGGTGGCCCAGCAGCAGCGATGCTGCAGTGGTAGAGTGCTTGAGGAGCGGTAGAATAACAACAGTGTCCTAACAGTAATGTCCCGGCCATAGTGGTGTTCCAGCAGCATCTTCCCGGGCTGCTTACCCCAAGAACGATCATAACCAGTAGCAGTGCCTTAAAAGCAGCTGTTGTCCAGCATTAGCGCTCCATGAATGGCAGTGTCCCAGTAGCAATGCTACAGCATTGTATCGTCACATGCAATGTCGCACCGCTGCTCTAAAACGTGCGATCGCCACGACCCCTCCCTCCCTCCTCGGTCCACCGTGCGATCGCCACGACCCCTCCCTCTCTCCTCGGTACACCGCGCCATCGGGCGCCGTCTGATGTCTGATCCCGTACCGGCCGCGGCGGCGCACTGTCCGTCCGTACACACTGTCCGTCCGTACACACTGTCCGTCCGTACACACTGTCCGTCCGTACACCTGTCCGTCCGTACACACTGTCCGCCCGTACACACTGTCCGCGCGTACACACTGTCCGTCCGTACACACTGTCCGTCCGTACACACTGTCCGTCCGTACACACTGTCCGTCCGTACACACTGTCCGTCCGTACACACTGTCCGTCCGTACACACTGTCCGCCCGTACACACTGTCCGTCCGTACACACTGTCCGTCCGTACACACTGTCCGTCCGTACACACTGTCCGTCCGTACACACTGTCCGTCCGTACACACTGTCCGTCCGTACACACTGTCCGTCCGTACACACTGTCCGTCCGTACACACTGTCCGTCCGTACACACTGTCCGTCCGTACACACTGTCCGTCCGTACACACTGTCCGTCCGTACACACTGTCCGTCCGTACACACTGTCCGTCCGTACACACTGTCCGTCCGTACACCTGTCCGTCCGTACACACTGTCCGTCCGTACACACTGTCCGTCCGTACACACTGTCCGTCCGTACACACTGTCCGTCCGTACACACTGTCCGTCCGTACACACTGTCCGTCCGTACACACTGCCCGTCCAGCAGCGTCATTACCGCACCCGTCCGACCCGCAATCGCTTCCAATGTTGTCGAATAAAAATGCGCCGCCGCCGTAAAGGGTCGATAAGAAGCGGCGGTCGGCCGGACGGCCGGTTCGCCGGCTCCCAGCGCAGCCATTGTGGTTTGACCCAGCGGCGACCCGACGACCCCATGGGAACACTCCGGATCACGCCGGTGACCGCCGACCGGCCCGGCTCGGCCCGGCTCGGCTCGGCCATGGGCACAGACAGGTCGCCGTGCAGGCCTACCGCTGGCGCCACGTACCCCGCGTCCTGCCGACTGCCGACTGCCGACTGCCGACCACGCAGCCGGCAATCCGCCGGACACGTGCAGGTCGAGTTGAATGCGCGGCTCCTCTTTGTGGAGCGGCGCATGTGCCAGCAACAGCAGGCAATGGTCGGCGGTGTCAACAACGATCGGTGATGGTCGGCGGTGTCAACAACGATCGGCGATGGTCGGCGGTGTCAACAACGATCGGCGATGGTCGGCGGTGATCGGTTGCCCGAGAAAGTCAAAACGATCGACGCACTGACAGGCTGCGGCTGGCCACGTCCGACCCGACTCAGTCCGACTTGTGCGACACAACACACAGAACTATGATGATCAGGCGCCGCACAGGCCCATGTCAGTCCGACTTGTGCGACACAACACACAGACGCAACACACATAACTATGATGATCAGGTGCCGCACAGGCCCATGTCAGTCCGACTTGTGCGACACAGCAGCACGCCTCCGATTGGCTCGGAGAGCCGGCCATAGTGGATATACCCCGAGTCTATTCGGCTTCTTTATTCCTCGGTAACACAGACGGCGCCTCCTCGCTTCTGTGCGGATTTTCTGGAAGTGTCCGGTGATCTGCGCGTCCAATGTTGTGCACATGTCTCTGGTTGGCGCGCTTCCCGATGGTATGCGCGATGGATGCAGTCGGGCAGGCCGTTGGTGATGATAGTATGCACAGCACACACTGTGTGATAATCGATGGGCTGTTTGACAGTCAGCCATGCACCGGCAGCTGAAGGTCGGCTGCGAGTCCTGCTGCCCTGCCGGTAATGTGGGTCGGTGGGACGTGCGCCCGGCCCTGCCCGGCCCGGCCCGGCCCGGTCCGGCCCGGCCCGGCCCGGCCCTGCCCTGCCCTGCCCGGCCTTGCCCGGCCCGGCCCTGCCCTGCCCTATCCGACCCGGCCCTGCCCTGCCCTACTCGGCCCTGCCCTGCCCTGCCCTGCCCTGTCCTGCCCTGTCCTGCCCTGCCCTGCCCTGCCCTGCCCTGCCCTGCCCCTGCCCTGCCATGCCCTGCCCTGCCCGGCCCTGCCCTGCCCGGCCCGGCCCTGCCCGGCCCTGCCCCTGCCCGGCCCTGCCCTGCCCGGCCCTGCCCGGCCCGGCCAGGTCCAGTGCGGCCGGAGTGCCGTTCTGATCCGACGGTGCGGCAGACGCGATTACGTGCAGGCGCTGCATCCGGCTGATCCCTGTGGGAGCCGCGTCGACTTCGAAGGCCGCACTTCCGCCGCCGCAGATCCGTCCCGCTCCAGCCGCCAGATCTGGACGGCTGAGACAGCACTCGACGCTGTCTCACCTGATTTGCGCGACTGGCGCACGTTTGAGCCGGCAATTCTGGTGAAGGCGGGGATCGCGATACCGATGCCAGGCAGGAAGCGCTGGGTAGGTCAGGCCCGGCTCTGGCTAGTTCCGCCACATGTTCAGTGCTGCTCTAGTCCAAGTTCAGCCCAGTATCGGCCTGATTTCGGCCTAATTTTGGTCAGGTTTTACCACAGTTCGAGCGAGTTATCGGTGTAAGCCCAGCGCAGGTTTTGTGAGTTATCGGTAAGCCCAGGTTTCACGGTGTAAGCCCAGCGCAGGTTTTGGAGTTATCGGTGTAAGCCCAGCGCAGGTTTTCGAGTTTCGGTGTAAGCCCAGCGCAGGTTATGGAGTTCGGTGTAAGCCCAGCGCAGGTTTTGCGCAGGTTCAATCCAGTTCATTTTCAGGTTCATAATACTCATTCAGGATGAAGAAGCCTGGACCTGGAATCTTCCACCTGGAAATCTTCCAGTCAAAATTGGATTATAGCTATCGATTCTCCGTGCTTCTATAGCCGTGAGCCGAGCCAAAGTTATCTACACAAATTGTAGTCATGTGGAGACATTTATAGAAAACAAACGATTAGCTGTTCGCCGGACTACTAGTCAAGAAGGTTGGTACCGCTAACTTAAGGTTGGCACCGCTAACTTAAGGTTGGCACCGCTAACTTAAGGTTGGCACCGCTAACTTGAATCCTGCTTTGATTCAACACTAATATAAAAATGCTTAAAGAAACATATTCGATCCCCTACTTGGATGTTTTATTGTTGCACACACACACACTAACGTAGACATACTCTAAATGTAAATAAACTAACTAAGCCCAGGATGGTCCAGCAGCCAGGCGAATGCTACCTCCAAATATACCTTGACTTGACGTGTGTCTCGTATCTACGATCGTCTATCACAAGCCCAGACATGTGTTTGCGAAGCGCGTGCGTTTGTCGGCAGCTGTATGCGCATCGTCGACATCGATGGCCCATTTCGCGCGCTTTTCGTGTCGCCAGATCTTTCAGAACCCCAATGACTCGGTTACCCCATTACCCGGTGTTTTCGAGCTTTTTGTTGAATGTCGCAACAGTTGTTCTAGTGTCGTCTGCACCAGACCGCCAGACGGCCGGGTGACTATTTTTGCGCCCTCCCCACGCCGCATTTGTCTCTCCGCGGCGTCAATTGTCTTCGCGCAGCTGTCGCTGCTTGACTGTGGTTCCCCTTTATTGTCGCCAGAGCGGCCGGAATTTCACCGGGTGTCCCACGATCCGGTTGGGCCGCGCTTAAAAGGGCCGCCGGAAGCGCGTTTTTGCGGCGCGCGCCCCTCCAGAAGTCTGGGGAGCGGTCGTCGCATCATCTCGGCCGTCCCCCTCCGCACTGACGACGCGTGTCACGTGTGCGGAACATGTGTCGCCGCTGCCTCCCCCTCCTCTCCATCCCCCATACTCGCCAGTCGTGTCTGGTGTCGACCTTCTTGGCTGGCGTGCACAGGACGTTTTCTTGACGATGGTCATCGTTTCGCCCTCCACCGCTTTCACGAGTCCGGCTATTCATTAGCCGCGTGGACTCGGGTGAGTGTTAGCTGGCTGAGCACCAACATATGCCACAGAATAGCTAAGCAGCTATTTCGATGTCGCTAAGCACAATCTGAATGAACAAGGTCATACCCCCGCGGTAGGTCATACCCCCGCGGGAGGTCATACCCAGGGGAAGGTCGCACGCTGTGCAGAGCATTGCTGAAGCTCGGGCTGGCCCTTCAGATCTGACCGAATCCGACCCGGTCAAGCCCTGCTGCAGGAGGCTGTTGAGAAGCCAGTGTCCCTCGGCAGCTCTCCTTGCATGCAGCCGGCTGTGGCGTACACTGCGCAGTTCGGTTTCATAAAGACAGTTGTCGGACACGGTGCGGAACATGCCGGGAAGCCGTGTCGGTCGTGTCGACATGTATTGCGGCCATATCTGTGGACGGCAGGTGGTCGGTCGGACGACACCAGCGTCACCTGACGTAGCAGCGGCCGGCCGCCGCCAGCGCGTGCGATAGCACACGGCTGGCCAGAGGCGGCGCGCCCCGTCACCTGGCGACCCCGCCGCTCCGCCCGGCCGGCCCATGAATCACCGTGTCAGGTGTACGGCTGGCCGGCCGGCCGGTCCGGCACCAGCCGAACGGGGGCGCCGCCACTGCCCACCGCTCAAGAGTAATCGGGACCTGTTTCGGCTGGATCCGCGCCAGTGTGACTGCCCGGCCGCCCGCTCCCCGAGCCCACTCGCTCCCCTTCCCCGATAATCGGCTTACCCAAATAGGGAGTCGCACAGCTGACGCTCTGTCTGTCTGTCTGTTGCAGAGGTACTTCACTCTCATCCTGAAGGCGCTGGACAACGTGGGCGGCCACCAAGGTAAGCTGACGTGCCGCCTCTGACCTACTGAACACGGCCCGCTCTACATGCCATAAGTTGCTTTGTGAACTGTCACGCGACAGGTAGAGTGTGATACTACCGGGGTATCGGACCGCAACAAATAGTTTGTGACACTACCTGTGACCGGTGACTGATAGTGCATAACACTACCGAGAGCAGCATGCTCGTCTGACCGTGGCGGGTAGTGACGGCACCACCGTGGCGGGTAATGTACGACACCACCGTGGCGGGTAGTGACGGCACCACCGTGGCGGGTAATGTACGGCACCACCGTGACGGGTAGTGTACGGCACCACCGTGACGGGTAGTGACGGCACCACCGTGGTGGGAGCAGCGCCTGACCGCATGTCGACAATGTGGCGGCTGCCTCCGCACAGCTAATCCGCCACGTTATTAACACGGGCCGCAGTGGTTTTCCTTGACGCCGACTGGGTCGACTGCACTATCACATTTCAGCGCACAGATGGCCTGCATGTTGGCTCAGTTCCGGGTGGGTGCCGCTTGTGTGCACTTCAGCCACCCTTTGGCCACAAATCGCTTCCCGGCTCTCCCACCAATCCCTCTCGAAACCAACCACTAACCATCGCCACCAGCTCAGCCAGAAATGCCCGTCTGACCTCAGTCCCGGCGCGCCTTCTGTCGCGCTCCAGCTGACGTGGCGTCGATCGTGACGCGGCTGTCACAATCGGCGGCAATTCCAGCGGCGCCGAGCCATTCAGCCGGTGCACAAAGCGCGGAATGTGTGCCGGCGCGAAGACGTAATTGGCGCGGCAAGTGCAGCGTCATCTCCCGCCGGACGGCCTGCCGAGCTCGCTCCCCAGCCCAACAGTCGGTACCGGCTCCTGAACGTCCGTCGCCTGTCCGCCTGTCTGCCTGTCCATATGTCCGCCTGTCTGCCTGCATGTCCACCTGTCAACCTTTCCTTTCCGCATGCATGTCCGCCTATCCTGTTCGCATATCTGCCTTCAGCACTCCACTCGCCTGGCGCTCTCCTTATAAAGTTTGGTCTTTTCGTCTCGCTTTCCCTTTCTGACTTTTCGCCCATGATCCATCTATCATCTAATTCACTTGTTCTGTTGCCCGTTTGTGCGTTATCCGATTATCTTTCGGTATGTTTTTCTATCGAAATTTCTGCACAGATGTTCTTCTATTGCAGGCGTTCAGGTGCTCTGGTATCTAGGTATTCTGATGTTCGGATGCTCTGTTCGGAATTTTATCCATCCACCTTGCATACCCTTCATGTATTTCTCAATCTTCCCGCCATCGTATATGTGATTAGCACTCCTAATAAAGCGCACGTGTGTAAGTGCGCTCTGTCCATATATATATATATATATATATATATATATATATATATATATATATACATATATATATATATATATATATATATATATATATATATATATATATATATATATATATATATATATATATATGCCGAGGCAATAGCATCTCTACTTGTTGACAGCGTTCTTTACCTTTGGTTAAGTTACTCATTAGACTTGTAGGCATGTTAGGTAACTGACATATTGGTTGGTCTCAAGAGGTCCGCCATTGGATATGGTGGATTTCTTGATGTCAGTTTCTCATGGTAGCCTATCTTAGTGTCTGTAGTCTCAGTTTGAGTTAAAAAAAACAGTTATGAGTATGACTGTTTGTATAACACCTTGTACTGACACTATTGGTAACTGCGTTCGTGCAATATCGTTGGTAAAGTTTTTGTCTGCACGTCTATTTAGCCGAAGAACGTCCACCTGCGCAGGCTCCACCTATCCACGCGTCCATTTGTTGCGCCTGACTACCTCTGGATGGCTCCATCGTCTGCGTGCCGCTCCTTCCCCTATCGTGCCGCTCCGTCCCCTATCGTGCCGCTGCGTCCCCTATCGTGCCGCTCCGTCCCCTATCGTGCCGCTCCGTCCCCTATCGTGCCGCTCCGTCCCCTATCGTGCCGCTCCGTCCGCTATCTGCGTGTCGGTGTGTCAGCCAGACGGCGACTTCGGCTTTTGGCGCCGGCGGCGACCTCGGCTCCGTGGTAGACGTGACGCCGGCGGCGACCTCGGCTCCGTGGTAGACGTGACGTCGGCGGCGACCTCGGCTCAGTGGTAGACGTGACGTCGGCGGCGACCTCGGCTCCGTGGTAGACGTGACGCCGGCGGCGACCTCGGCTCCGTGGTAGACGTGACCTCGGCGGCGACCTCGGCTCCGTGGTAGACGTGACGTCGGTGGCGACCTCGGCTCCGTGGTAGACGTGACGCCGGCGGCGACCTCGGCTCCGTGGTAGACGTGACGCCGGCGGCGACCTCGGCTCCGCGGTAAACGTGACGTCGGCGGCGACCTCGGCTCCGCGGTAGACGTGATGTCGGTGGCGACCTCGGCTCCGTGGTAGACGTGACGCCGGCGGCGACCTCGGCTCCGTGGTAGACGTGACGCCGGCGGCGACCTCGGCTCCGCGGTAGACGTGACGTCGGCGGCGACCTCGGCTCCGCGGTAGACGTGACGCCGGCGGCGACCTCGGCTCCGCGGTAGACGTGACGTCGGCGGCGACCTCGGCTCCGTGGTAGACGTGACGCCGGCGGCGACCTCGGCCCCGCGGTAGACGTGACGTCGGCGGCGACCTCGGCTCCGCGGTAGACGTGACCTCGGCAGCGACCTGACCTGACTCGGTAGACGTGACGGTGACATCGTGATGGGACGCATTCTTCAGTAGAAACATTGGCCGCTCGTTAACGAGTGGTCAGTGCAGTGAATCAGAGGCAGGCAGGTCCGGCGGAAACCGCAGCCGAACTTACCTAACCAGGCTTAGCTTGCGCACAAGGACCACGTCAATCCGGAGAGGATTAATTCCTTGTTCTTATACCTTCCATTCGAATGAGCCACACTCATTCGAACCACACTCATTCGAATGTGGTTGCTGAATGTGGTTGAAAGTGTGTTGCGTGCTGATGCGGTCGCCCTTCCTCACTGCTGATCCATGCTGATCCATGCTGATCCATGCTGATCCATGCTGATCCATGCTGATCCTCACTGATCCATGCTGATCTTATCTGAGCTGGTCCAGCCTACTCGAGTGTGTCGTGACCCGGTCTGACCTGACATGATCTGATCTGACCTGACCTGACCCGGTATGACCTGGCCGGCAGCAGCAAAGGTGATTGAAGAGACCTCATACTCGGGTATCATCCGTCCGTCCAGCGCGTGGCACACGCTGACGCACAATGGTCCTGCCGTCAAGATTATCTACCGCATTCGCGTCCAGTGTGACGCCAACTACTTCAACAGCACCTGCACCAAGCTGTGCCGGCCCAGGGATGATCAGTTCGGCCATTACACGTGCGACAACAACGGCGACAAAGTGTGCCGAGACGGCTGGCTGGGCCCCAACTGCGAGACAGGTGAGTCGCTGTCCTGCACACGGGATCAGGCACATTGCCACCCATTCTCGGGAACCATGGCCATTCAGCCTGTGGGTGGTGCGTGCCAAGGGTCAATCTAGAAAATCTCTCCCATTTTGTTCAATGTTCTTACATTCTGGACCACCATAGCCTGTAATTCGTTGAGCCGTATCTACTGTAGCATTATATTTATTAGCCTTCTCGACTGTCTCCATTTTCCGATCTGTTCGCAGATTTGTTGCGAAGATTGGCCTCTCGTTGGGAATGAAGATGGTTGTGAGCTTGTTATGCGGATACTCTCATTTATGAGACCTCTCGGGTGCCACTCGTCCTCGGCAGTGTGTACCAACATATGTCTCTTGGTTAGTTTGCTTAGACGCGCGCTCAGGACCCTCCTCCAGTCATTACAGGCAGTTCACACACAGGGCAGGATGTGTTTGTCGTATGCAGCCACGCCACTCTCTCTCTCTCTCTCTCTCTCTCTCTCTCTCTCTCTCTCTCTCTCTCTCTCTCTCTCTCTCTCTCTCTCTCTCTCTCTCTCTCTCTCTCTCTCTCTCTCTCTCTCTCTCTCTCTCTCTCTCTCTCTCTCTCTCTCTCTCTCTCTCTATATATATATATATATATATATATATATATATATATATATATATATATATATATATATATATATATATATATATATATATATATATATATATATATATATATATATATATATATATATATATATATATATATATATATATATATATATATATATATATATATATATATATATATATATATATATATATATATATATATATATATATATATATATATATATATATATATATATATATATATATATATATATATATATATATATATATATATATATATATATATATATATATATATATATATATATATATATATATATATATATATATATATATATATATATATATATATATATATATATATATATATATATATATATATATATATATATATATATATATATATATATATATATATATATATATATATATATATATATATTCTCTCTCTCTCTCTCTCTCTCTCTCTCTCTCTCTCTCTCTCTCTCTCTCTCTCTCTCTCTCTCTCTCTCTCTCTCTCTCTCTCTCTCTCTCTCTCTCTCTCTCTCTCTCTCTCTCTCTCTCTCTCTCTCTCTCTCTCTCTCTCTCTCTCTCTCTCTCTCTCTCTCTCTCTCCCTTCTTTTTTCACGTGACTCATTTTTCGATTCCGGTTTCTGTCTGCTCGTCTTTCTCGACTGCCGCCCCACCTTCATGTGTAACGCAGCGACGTCTCGATGTAATGGAACGGTGTCCCGCTATAATGGGGCGGGCTGACTTACCGACTAATTTGCCGCTGTCGGTGTCCGTCTGCCGTGTTCGGGCCGATCGGGACACCAGAGAGATGCAGTCGTGCAACCTTTCTCGCTCTCCTGTTGCAGCCATCTGCAAGAAGGGCTGTCACCCGGTGAATGGCCACTGCGACCGGCCACGAGAGTGCAGGTGGGTGCTGTGTCTCCATCCATCTCCGTGTCAAAGGCAGCCGAGGCCGGTCACACCACCCTCTTGGCAGCCACATTCGCAATGCCCCTGTCGCCAGGGGATGGGGCTGATTGCGACCGTAGCACGCTTCGAGTCAACTTGACCAGCCGTCGGCGCATCTGGCGACGTTCTGATCACGCCTGACCAAGCCGTGACCTTTGGCCCGATCAATACGGTGGGCAGGCGGCTGGCGATCTGTGTGGGCGGCCGCATCGTGCCACTACACCCCTCCCCTCTCCCAGCCGGTATCGGCGTACTATCGGAAGCCCTCAAACAACGCCACCAAACCGAACAGTGATTGGACGGTGCGCACACCTGGCGCAGTGATCACATTAATATGAAGCCTGTCGCAATGGCCGTATTAATCTCAAGCCACACCGCTCAGGAAGCGCGAAGTGCCGCCGATGCGGGTCCGTTGTTCGACCAGCGGCGCGACTCGCGGACACACACGTGTCGTGTGCGTCTTCACGGCGCCCCCCCCCCCCCACACAAAAAAATCCGTCCTCTGTTCTGTTTTTTTTTTAAAAACAATGACTGCCATCGACAAAAACGGCAGCCGACAGCCGGGGGGGGGGGGTCAAAGCTACGACAGGGTCGACATGATTGCCGGCGGCCAGACGACCTGCTCTGCTCGACGCTGCTGTCGGGTGCGAGCCGTCTCACGCCGACGTCCGACCGGCCACCGCCGTGCTGGCTGGCGGCTGGCGGCTGGCGGCTGGCGGCTGGCGGCTGGCGGCTGGCGGCTGGCGGCTGGCGGCTGGCGACTGGCGACTGGCGACTGGCGACTGGCGACTGGCGGCGGCACCTGAGACCCGCCCCCGTCGCCGACAACAAAAACGCCGTCGGTCGACATGAGCGCTACTTTATACCGCCGCCTGGGCGCTAGTGCCGACGCTGCCGATAGTATCGAGTGGTGGTGGGGTGCGGTTCCGTCCACGGGGCTACTTTTTGCGGGCGTTTGGGCGCGGGCGGCGGGCGGCGGGCGGTGGGCAGTGGGCGGCGGTGGCGGCCACCTCACGCGCCGGCCCGTCCTGTCAAGTGTAGACCATGCCACCGTCTCACCAGGAACTGTCCGCGCCTAATGAGGTGAGATGGTATGACACGACTCGAGATAGCTTGAGATAGCATGGGAGGGGAGGAGATGAGATGAAATGGGATTAATTAAGATGAGATGATACGAGGTGAGATGAGAGGAGACGAACTGATAATGGGTGTTGGCGGCTATGATCGGCACCGGCTAATCCGACTGGCGACTGGGACATGGGACACTGCTGTGGTATTACCACGGCGACTGGGACATGGGACACTGCTGTGGTATTACCACGGCGACTGGGACATGGGACACTGCTGTGGTATTACCACGGCGACTGGGACATGGGGCACTGCTGTGGTATTACCACGGCGACTGGGGCCACTGCTGTGGTATTACCACGGCGACTGGGGCCACTGCTGTGGTATTACCACGGCGACTGGGGCCACTGCTGTGGTATTACCACGGCGACTGGGGCCACTGCTGTGGTATTACCACGGCGACTGGGGCCACTGCTGTGGTATTACCACGGCGACTGGGGCCACTGCTGTGGTATTACCACGGCGACTGGAGCCACTGCTGTGGTATTACCACGGCGATTGGGGCCACTGCTGTGGTATTACCACGGCGACTGGGGCTACTGCTGTGGTATTACCACCGCGACTGGGGACATTGCTGGAGCATTACCTCGATAACTGGGGCCTCTGATAGGGTATTACAGCGTCGATTGGTGCCACTGCGGAATGATGACTGACAACTGGCATTATGCGAACCATTATCAATTGCTTTGACTATTCCTTTCCGTTCCGATCCGCAAATCTACCTTCGCCGGGTCGATGATGGGTTTTTGGAAGCACCCCCCTTCCTCCTCTCCTAACTACCTACGTAAGCTTGGATAATATGCAGAACACCGTTAGAAACCCTGGTCACGGAGAGCCCGAAACATACCGTACATTTGCATTTTCGGATATAATCTTGAAATGACCAGAGCTGGTCGAAGCTACTTTAATCCGAACATCAAACACCAGACAAACCAAACTGAACACAATTTATCACGGTCACGGATGTCACGGATGAGGTGCCACCACGGAAAATCGCTGCGGAGTCATCGGGAAGCATTCGGTACTCAATTGCTCCGCTGACATGCCTTGACTCCGGTGAAGCTGAAGTGATTCCTCCGCTGACTTCCCGCTGTAGTGATTCCGGAGTGACTCCTGCAGATGACGGATCAGCTAGCGGATTTGTAACCTCTTCATTCGATATCCCTCGATCCCCTCATCGGTTGGCATATGTGACGTCGAGCACAGCCGGCGGCCACCCGCTGCGAGGATGCGTAGCCGGCGGCCACCCAATGCGTAGCTCTCTGCCTTGGACCTCGTGCCACATGGGGCAGAACTCTCCCGCACTGTAGATATGGAGACCTGTCCCTGTCCCCCTGACTGTGGGGTGGGGGGGTCACGGGCAGCGTGAGGTTGCGGTGGTCATCGAGCAGCGAGCAGCGGTGGTCGGTGGCCCTGAGTGTCGACCACAGCGCTATCCCGGCCTGCGCCTGAGCCGCGCCACACTCCGCCACGTCAGGCGGCCAGCCGCCACCGCCAGCACGTGTGCTCGTCAGCGTGGCTGGTGGCGCGGCGCCGCCACGTCAGGCGGGCAGCCGCCACCGCCAACACGTGTGCTCGTCAGCGAGGCTGGTGGCGCGGCGCCGCCACGTCAGGCGGGCAGCCGCCACCGCCAGCACGTGTGCTCGTCAGCGAGGCTGGTGGCGCGGCGCCGCCACGACAGGCGGGCAGCCGCCACCGCCAGCACGTGTGCTCGTCAGCGAGGCTGGTGGCGCGGCGCCGCCACGCGACAACTCTATCGGCGCCAGACGCCACTGTCGCGCGTGGGCGGCGGCGCCTGAATCGACGCGGCGCACCGGCCGAACGTCAGCACTAATGGCGCGCCGGCAGGAACTCGCCGGCCGCCGCGCGCGCTATCTCCTCAGTCGGCTGTTTGTTTAGGGCGCTGCCATGTAAGAGATGTGGCCGATTGCCGGTCCGTCGGCGACCGGACCGTGTAGCTAATAATTGACTACCTAATTATTGAGTACACAGATTCCGCGGAAGATGGCCGCGCGATAGTGCGGCCGTCATTAATCTTGTGCCGGGTGTCCGCTACCTCGATGGAAATAATCACCCGAGACGCCATCGTTCGCTGCCACCCTCTGCCCCCGTCCGCACTCATTGTGCGTGTGTGTGTATGTGTGTGTGCGTGCGTGCGTGCGTGCGTGCGTGCGTGCGTGCGTGCGTGCGTGCGTGCGCGCGCGTGTGCGTGCGTGTGTGCATGTGTGTGCGTGTGTATGTGTGTGTATGTGTGTGTGTGCGTACGTGCGTGCGTGCGTACGTGTGTGCGTACGTGCGTGCGTGCGTACGTGTGTGCATGTGTGTGTGCGTGTGTGGGGGTGTGCGTGGGTGTGCGTGTGTGTGTGTGTGTGTGTGTGTGTGTGTGTGTGCGTGCGTGTATGTGTGTGCGTGTGTGTGTGTGTGGGTGTGCGTGCGTGGGTGTGGGTGTGTGGGTGTGTGTGTGTGGGTGTAGGTATGGCTATGGGTCTGGGTCTGTGCGTCTGCAGGTATACCTGAGTGTTAGATTGCGTTTGCCAGCTAAATGCTCGAGTATGAAGCCGGTCGAAATCTGCTGAAGAGGCGATTGACAACTCATTGAGTGCTGGGCCAGCAGTAGAGCTGCCATGTGCTTGGAACAACACCGGTACCTGTGTTCATTCCCAATCCTGAAGACCCCATCCAGCCTGCATGAAAATTAAAAAGGGAGCAATCCGCCTAACCCACCTTCCAATATCTAGGATATTCCGTAACGGTTCAATATTGTTGTTTCTCTAATCTAGTTATCACGTCGCATGCAATTTAGAGCACATATCCGCTATTTCCAAACGGATGTAATATAATCTGACCTACAGGCCGGCTTTTTCATAGGCCACCTCGTCATCATTTACACACATACACAGACATCACATTCCAGCTAAAGCATAAGAATGACGTGAATCGTGTTTGCCAAAGCGGATCAACCGGTTATTGTGGACGGTAGATGTTCATTATGAATGTTTATACTCACGTCTTCAAATGATGCTGAGGTATGCCACAAGGTAGATGTGATGGTTAAACCATCACAGTGACGTCGATCATCTACAAGATAAACTTGCTATGTGGCCGGCCTATCTCATGGAATTTAACGTCAAACCTGGATATTTAGGATATTCATGTTGATATTAAGCCCCCCCCCCGATAATTCGATTTCACGCTGTAGAGGCAGTACAACTATCGTGCTATCACCCACGTAACCATGATGCGTGATCTAGGTAGCTTCGTTGGCGAAAGGTTCACTTACGTGTGTCATTTGGGTACATTGCAAGCTCTAGCCAGTAGTCAGGCAACGTCTTCATGTTTTGTTTTATTAATAGCTAAATCATTTGGTTTCATGGTTTCTGATGCTGGACCTGGCAAGATGCTTCACCTGTGCTTGAAATATGTGGCAACTATTTCAAACTGTTCGGCGCAGCACCTGCGCTTGAGATACGCAGCACTGCTTTTGAGTCTCTATCACAGAACTATGCCGGAAAAAATTTCCGACAGCTCATCACCGTTGGAATCATCATTTGATGCGGAAAATGACCTGAGCTGTTGGAAATGTTCTCCCACCGTGTTGATATTTGTGTGGACGTATTTAACCATACCTCGTCTCATTGACATTGCCACATATTTTGAGTAGGGAGGTGACTGAAGGCATTCTAGATAGATTTCCTTCGTGCAAAAGCATAGGTTACTATGCCATAATGCTACATTTCAGTAAGTTTGGGGAAGTTGGTCCCACCTTCCCCGGTTTTGATGACGCCCAAAGTTCATCGGTCCAAACAATCATCCATACCCTGAGTTATCTGAAAGGGATGTGCTATTGATCCGGCTATATGTAGGAATTACTTTGATATCAGTTGCAGAGATCTCGTCCCTTGTCTGCCAGGAGCCGCACCCACGAGAGGCTGTATAATCAGGTCACATATATGATACTTCACTCCACCTGTGTTCCCAGACAGCAGCCGTGCCTGTCGCTGCTATAACTCCCCTCCCCCCCCACGTTGTCGGCCAAAGCTGCCGCTGCGATGGAGCCGGCAGCCATTAACGTGACGGTCTGCGATGGCCGTCACGATGCTGTTTAATTAGTCGGTCATAACTGAAATGCAGTGGTCGTAATGGCCGCCGTAAACTACAGTGACCCGGTCGTCACTCGGCCGGCCCTCGACATGGGATCCGCATAGCCGGCCTTCAAGAGGAGGACCTGCACACATTGTTGACCTGTTTGTCTATGCATGGTAGATGGCGCTATGCCAAACAAAAGCTAATTTGTGTAGTGAATAAAAGTCAAATTGTGCCAATAATTATATATATATATATATATATATATATATATTTATATATATATATATATATATATATATATATATATATATATATATATATATATATATATATATATGTATAGTAGAAAAAATGCATTTCTCCTGATTCTTTAGCTGTTCTAAACTAAAAATGGAGACATTTCTCCCTACTCCCCTCTTCATTATCTCCCTTACCATGAGAAAACGCATGCGTAAAACTTCGTATGGTTTTTTGCTCGACATGCTGATACTGAATTTTGTCCCTTTTCGGACAAATGACATGCTAGCTTGGCGATGAGAATGGAATGTTTTGGAGCTGTGACCAAGATATCCGTAACAATAGCTAGGCCATGACTCTAGAATGAGAGAGGCTATAACCCTCGTCTCCAGAGAGGGTCATGTTCACCATGTTGAACTCTGAGCCCCGAAATACGCAGACTAGATTGGGCAGCCGGGCATTTATATAGACCGAGCGCCGCCGCTGGAAGTTGGGCGTTCCGGATTTGATCACCGGAGGCGTGGCTCACCACACGCACCCGGCCGTATATGTTCCGCTCGGCTCGTGACCCGACCTGACCTTACCTGACCTGATGTGGGCGCTTCACCCCACGCCAAGTGACGGGGTGTGGGGGTGTGGTTGAACTAACCGTGTAATTGTGTGTCACTCTCCAATGGGCGGCCACGACACCTGCCGGTCGGCTGCAGCCCAGCTGACCTGACCTGATGTGGGCGCTTCACCCCACGCCAAGTGACGGGGTGTGGGGGTGTGGTTGAACTAACCGTGTAATTGTGTGTCATTCTCCAATGGGCGGCCACGACACCTGCTGGTCGGCTGCAGCCCAGCTGACCTGACCTGATGTGGGCGCTTCACCCCACACCAAGTGACGGGGTGTGGGGGTGTGGTTGAACTAACCGTGTAATTGTGTGTCATTCTCCAATGGGCGGCCACGACACCTGCTGGTCGGCTGCAGCCCAGCTGACCTGACCTGATGTGGGCGCTTCACCCCACGCCAAGTGACGGGGTGTGGGGGTGTGGTTGAACTAACCGTGTAATTGTGTGTCATTCTCCAATGGGCGGCCACGACACCTGCCGGTCGGCTGCAGCCCAGCTGACGTGTGCAACACGTACCGCGCGTGTAACGCCACCGAAAACACGGCACCTTGTCGCGCGCTGCCATCTGTGTCTGCTGTCTGCGGTCTGTGTTTGACGTCTATCTGATGTATGTGCTTGTGTTGGTTGGTTGGTTATTGGAGTTTAAGGGCGCTTCGACTGCACCGGTCATGCAGCGCCCATTGTGCTTGTGTTGGATGTCCGCTTTCTAGGCATGCTGCCTATGTCTGCTGTCTGTGTTTTCTGTCTGTGTCTGCTGTCTGTGTCTTCTGTCTGTGTCTGCTGCATGTGTATGATGTCTGCTGTATGTGTCTGCTGTATTTGTCTGTTGTCTGTGTCTCTCTGTGCTTTCTGTCTGTGTCTGCTGTCTATGTCTGCTGTCTGCGTCTGCTGTTTGTGTCTGTGACTGATATCTGTCGTCTGTGTCTTCTGTCTCTGTTTGCTATTTGCATGGTTGGGTAGTAAGCGACTCTCCTGCCTTGCCTCTCGACTGGCTACTGCCTGGTGCAGTGGCCGCCTTCCAGAGACCATCGATGCCGCCATATGGAAGCCTGCAAAAGTTTCACTGTCAGGGGCCTCATCTCACATAATCTAAGGAGCCGCTATCTCTGTCGCTTTATTGACACATGTGATGTGTGACACTTCACTATGCTTACCACGGCATTGTGTTTCACTTCGTTCTGGGAGGGGTGAAATGGATTGGATCCCGGCGGATTTGTTAACTGCATGTGAGTGTGCGCGATGGTTGTGAGTGCTAGCGTTGGTGACGTCTTCTGCCCATGGCGCAGGTGCGAGCCGGGATGGCGCGGCGAGTTCTGCGACGAATGCATGCCCTACCCGGGCTGCAAGCACGGCTTCTGCAATGGCAAGCCGTGGCTCTGCAACTGCGAACTCAACTGGGGCGGCATCTTGTGCGAACAAGGTAGGACATGGTCATTGGTCGCACACCAAACAGCCAGGTAACGTATCGCCAAGCGGCCTGCGGGCACGGTGAGGCACCGAATGGACCCACCCTCTGCAAGTAGGCTAAGACATGTCGACATTCCGAGCGAGCGGTGTCACAGACGGCTGGCCTCGTCAGAGGCAGAGGTCAGGGACGGCTGGCCTCATCAGGGATAGAGGTCAGAGGCGGCTGGCCTCGGCAGGGACAGAGGTCAGAAACGGCTGGCCTCGTCAGGAACAGAGGTCAGAGATGGCTGGTCTCGTCAGGGACCGAGGTCAGGGACGGCTGGCCTCGTCAGGGACAGAGGTCATGGATGGCTGGTCACTGTGAAAGCGACCGGCTGCTGGCGACGGGTGTCTGCGGCCACCACAGGAGCCGGCGGCGGCCCCGAGCCTCTGGTGGACCGAGCCGGAGCTCTGGGCGAGCGGCTGGCCGCGGCTGGCGACGGCGACAGTCGTAAACAGTGGCCCAGCTCCGCCACCGCCGGCTCGATGGCTGGCCGCGGCTGGCGACGGCGACAGTCGTAAACAGTGGCCCAGCTCCGCCACCGCCGGCTCGATGCGCCAGATAGCCGGCAGTGAGGCTCGTGTTTCCCATCCGGTGTTGGGCGCCGCCGCCCTGCTAGTCGACTGCAGCCGCCCAGCTCCGCCTCGACACCACCCGGAATGTACCCGAGCTGGAGCCACCCAGCTCCGCCTCGACACCACCCGGAATGTACCCGAGCTGCAGCCGCCCAGCTCCGCCTCGACACCACCCGGAATGTACCCGAGCTGCAGCCGCCCAGCTCCGCCTCGACACCACCCGGAATGTACCCGAGCTGGAGCCGCCCAGCTCCGCCTCGACACCACCCGGAATGTACCCGAGCTGCAGCCGCCCAGCTCCGCCTCGACACCACCCGGAATGTACCCGAGCTGGAGCCGCCCAGCTCCGCCTCGACACCACCCGGAATGTACCCGAGCTGGAGCCGCCCAGCTCCGCCTCGACACCACCCGGAATGTGCCCGAGCTGGAGCCGCCCAGCTCCGCCTCGACACCACCCAGAATGTACCCGAGCTGGAGCCGCCCAGCTCCGCCTCGACACCACCCGGAATGTACCCGAGCTGGAGCCGCCCAGCTCCGCCTCGACACCACCCGGAATGTACCCGAGCTGGAGCCGCCCAGCTCCGCCTCGACACCACCCGGAATGCACCCGAGCTGGAGCCACCACAGGCACGAGCAGCCGCGGCTTTGGCTCAGCTTCAGGCAGGCGCGACCTCGGTGACGCGATCTCGGTGAGGTCTGATTCTGGCGATATTGGACCTACTTGCATTTCAGCCTCCGTGGGGTTTGTGCATCAGTGACATTCGGTCTGTATGAGGGAGATTTTCAGCAAGATTTAGCTTCACTGAGACTCGGCTCCAGTCAAGATGCCTGGCGGGCCCCGATGATGCAGGGTGTGAGGACGAACGTGGTGGTATCGTGACGCAATGGTAGGAGGACGAACGTAACAGTACCGAGACACTATTGTGGGAGGAAGAACGTAGCAATACCGTGACACTATGGTGGGAGGACGAACGTGGAGGTACCTTGGCACTATGGTGTGAGGACGAACGTGGTGGTATCATGACGCAATGGTAGGAGGACGAACGTAACAGTACCGAGACACTATTGTGGGAGGAAGAACGTAGCAATACCGTGACACTATGGTGGGAGGACGAACGTGGCGATGCCGTGACACTATGGTGGGAGGACGAATGTGGGGGTACCGTGACACTATGGTTGGAGGACGATGTGGGCGATGACGTGGGGTTTGTTCGGCGCTCAGTTATTCATGGCGCTGGTACCCACCTCTGTGCTTCGACGGCGCGAGTTCATTGTAAGCCCATTTGGGTCCCGTGGGGCGAAGCGAAGCCTGAGGATCCCCCGGCGCTGATATGAATTATGACAGTGTTATCGGATTATCCACGGAGAACTGGGGGAGGAGAGGGGAGAGGGCGGGTGATAGACCGAGTCACTGTAGCGCCCTGCAGTGGTGAAGAGTTTTCCCCTCTCAGCACAGGCTGATTTCCTTCTCTGCTGACGACAGAGGCGCTGTGTGCCTTGCAGTGAGCCTCGTGCTCCGGCAACTCGTAGGATCTTATGCAAATTATTCGAGTTATTCTCTGTCCCGCTGGATTATCCAACCACAAAACGAATCTGCAGGAGGATCAATCAACTTACCCCAGGCGGGGTTTACCGCCATTCATTGGCGGGGCGCCGTTTTCATGAATAGTCTATAATTAAGTTTAAGCCCACTCTCCCGTATGGCGTGCTCGTCTGCTCTCTGGGGACGGGAGGTGGATCGCTTTAACCCAAATGTGCAAAACAGTCAAATTTGGATGGCGTCATTCGGCGGTGGCTTGTGTGACGAAAAAGTTTTTACGGCGTGGGGAGGGTGACCAGATGGCATGATTCGGAGTTCGGGTTTATCCGAACAGTCGCGCCCGTATGTTATGCTAATGTACACAGAGTGAGGCACCAATGTACTCAGATCGAAATATTAGTGCATTCAGCCCAAGGATGTTTTGATATTTTCATCACACCGACGGATAATGCTTGAGCGCGATTCGCGTCCGAAAGCGGTCTCGGTAAAATGATATTTTTGTGTCGGAACCCCTTAAGAAAACCCTGGCTGCGCCCTTACCCAGAGTACCCGTACCACCTGTTAGTGGTCTCCAGAAATTGCACTTCCCAGTCAGAACCGCTTCAGTTGGCTAGATTGGCACGTGTACGGCACTCGTGTCATTTGCCAGCTTGACACGCGCACGTGGCACCCCGCCGTGTCGTTTACAACACCGCTGGCTGACATGTCATCCTCATATCCGCCAGCGTGGTCCAAAATGGTCCCTCGCTCTGATTAACGAGCTGGCCGTAATAATGTCCCCCGCTGTTCACAGCAGCCCGAATATGCGCGTGATCCACTCATAATCGGCGCTTTGTTGCGGCCGTTTGTAATTATGCGACGGGAGGAGCGCTGAAGACCACAACGCAAGCATTCGATGCGCCGCTAGCACCAGGGGACTTCAACGCCAGAGCCGACCGCAGCCGAGCGAGGTCTGGTCCGACACGATAGGGTCCTTTCCAGCCGGCGATGAGGCATGACCCGATCGCGATCGATAAATAACCGACATTGAAAAGGTAGCCGCAACAGCTCGCCCGTAAAACAACTGCGAACTGGTGTCGGCATTGTTAGCGGAAAGTGCATGGCCGGTTCGGTAGTTTATTGGCCCCGCCCACCCCTCTCCGTCTCCGTCTCGCTAGCCGGCTAACGAGAGAGAGAGAGAGAGAGAGAGAGAGAGAGAGAGAGAGAGAGAGAGAGAGAGAGAGCGAGGGAGAGACGCGGCGACGATGGCGGCGCAGTGCGTCGGCCGTGCCGCCGCGGCCGATGCGCCAGTCACGGCCACAATGGGCGACGAATGGCCGCGGGGGCTCGGCTTGTTCTCGCGGCCGTGACTCAAAACTACAGGTAATCGATTGTCGCGCCGCGGCGGGCGACCGCCCGGCACAGGTCTCGTGAGCCACGTGACGCTTGTTTTCGGCCGGTGCGTGCGCTGATTGGTGCGGAGCCGTTGCTGCGCCGGAGTTTGGTCACGGCACTGCGGACTTATACACGCCGACTCTACCTATTCATGGCTCCTTATCGCACCCACCACACGTTCGTGCATTTCTGTAGCCTCTTTCCCATAACGGCGTCCGGTGATATCCTTCCAACGCACCGTTCTGGTCTTCCCGTCGGTCGACGGCCACCTGGCGCCTTTTCTGCACTTCCACCAGCCGGCTCTGCCTTTTTCCCACCCTCGCCAGGACATAGTTAAGACCCCACTGAATCCCCCCCCCATCCCCATCCTGCGACTGACGACCGCCACCGCGTCGCACAATCGGCGCTGACGCGGCGAATGCGTCACTGGTGCGGCCAGCACGAACTGGCACCCAGCTCGCCTGACTCGCACGGTGCGGAGAATGACCGCGTCAGCACTGGGCAGCTGCGAGACGTGATGTGCAGTGTTGCTACCGGCTGACCCCGGCTGACCCCGGCTGACCCTGACTGACCTCGTGACCGCTGCTGACCGTCACCTTCTCGGCAGACCTCAACTACTGCGGCACGCACGAGCCGTGCGTCAACGGCGGCACCTGCGAGAACACCCGGCCCGACGAGTATCGCTGCACCTGCCCCGAGGGCTTCTCTGGGGACAACTGCCAAGTGGTGGACAACCCGTGCGCCATGGGCCCCTGCCTCAACGGCGGCCACTGCATGGACATGAGCGGCGCGTTCCAGTGCCGCTGCACTCCAGGCTGGTCCGGCGAACGCTGCCACATCAGTGAGTTGCTTTCTTTCTCTCTTCTATTTGTTTACGACGTTCTACTCATCTTTGGCCCTTCCCTCATCTCTCTTCTGTCTCCCCTGATGCTTGGTGCCTGTTTTACCCCGTCGTTTTTGTCATATTGTATTCTCCTTTTGCTATTTTTTTCTCATCACCTCTGCTGTCTGCCGTGACTGAGGCGGGTAGGCAGCGTGATAGTGTGCTGGTGTGGAGCTGGTGTATCACCTCTCTGCTGTCTGCCGTGACTGAGGCGGGTACGCAGCGTGGTAGTGTGCTGGTGTGGAGCTGGTGTATCACCTCTCTGCTGTCTGCCGTGACTGAGGCGGGTAGGCAGCGTGGTGGTGTGCTGGTGTGGAGCTGGTGTATCACCTCTCTATTGTCTGCCGTGACTGAGGCGGGTGACTACCGTGACTGATCGGCACACCACCACCACACCACCACCACACCACCACCACACCACCACCACACCACCACCACGCCGCCAGTCACGGCAGCGATACGCCGCCAAAAGGATCTAATGAATATTCTGTCATATTTTTGTGTTTTATTCAAGTCAGCGTGCATTGGTTTCTCCGGGCATTATGTTGCTCGGAGAGGCGACGTACTATGGATAGATGTTGCTTTTGTTATCTCCTTACATTACGTGCGGGGGCGATCTACAATACATAGCTCTTGAATTCGCCAAGGATCTAAAACTTTTGCTTCATGATGCAGTGCTTCAGAAAAACAGTGGTTTATCTGGGAATCAGAATTGGAAGACTTGATTTCCGGAACTCAGAAGGTGGAACTCGATCCATTCGCAAAAGAATATGGCTAAAAAAATGTTTCCCCCCGCAAAAAAAGAGAGTAACAAGCTGCTGTTCACCACCAACCATCCCACCAGCCCTGACTCTGAGTAACACAAGACTTTACTCACTCACAGCCCCCCCCCACAAACGCTCCAACCGGATGCACTTCCTCACTGGTGCCGCAAAATGCCATCTCTCCCGTTCTGCCGCCAAAAGGTTGTATTTTCTTCCTCGGCCGTTTCATCGGCTGTCCCTGACCATCCATCGGCTGCCCCTGACCATCCATCGGCTGCCCCTGACCATCCATAGGCTGCCCCTGACCATCCATCGGCTGCCCCTGACCATCCATCGGCTGCCCCTGACCATCCATCGGCTGCCCCTGACCATCCATCGGCTGCCCCTGACCATCCATCGGCTGCCCCTGACCATCCATCGGCTGCCCCTGACCATCCATCGGCTGCCCCTGACCATCCATCGGCTGCCCCTGACCATCCATCGGCTGCTCCTGACCATCCATAGGCTGCCCCTGACCATCCATCGGCTGTCCCTGACCATCCATCGGCTGTCCCTGACCATCCATCGGCTGCCCCTGACCATCCATCGGCTGCCCCTGACCATCCATCGGCTGCCCCTGACCATCCATCGGCTGCCCCTGACCATCCATCGGCTGCCCCTGACCATCCATCGGCTGCCGTCCGGGCTTCACTCGCGCCCGTTGAGGAAAAAGCCTTGAGCCGTCTTCGTATCCAGCGGGCGGCGGAGCGCAGCCGAGCCGGCGAGAAAGCCGGCAGGTGATTGGTAGCGGCCGCTGGCTGCTGTAATAGCGCGTCCATCAGCGCCGGTCGCCTCCCGCGGCGGCTGCCTATCGCGCCCGATATTCCCGATCGTGCCGCCGCCACTGCTGACCGGCCGGCTGCCGTCGGGCAGGCCGCAGCCGGACGGTCCGCGTGCCGCGACCGCCGACTCAGCGCCACAAATAAAACAGGAGTGAGGGTGACGTTTGCGAGCTGTGCAGCAGCGCGGCGCGACATCCCGCTGACTTTACGCGCGCGCCACCGCTGGCACGTGCGTGTCTTAATTTAGTGGCGTCGATTGAATGCGATGGTCAGCGCGGCGCACCGCGACCGTGCCGGTTTACGGATGCGGCGCGCTTCGACAAAAACGGCGCGATTTCGGAGCGGACGTCGCCGAAAGTCGTGCACCGACTGGGCATCGGTACTTGTCGAGGATGTTTGGCCGTGTACCAGCTGGACATCGGTACTTGTCGAGGATGTTTGGCCGTGTACCAGCTGGACATCGGCACTTGTCGAGGATGTCTGGCCGTGTACCAACTGGGCATCGGCACTTGTCGAGGATGTTTTGCCGTGTACCAGTTGGACATCGGCACTTGTCGAGGATGTCTGGCCGTGTACCAACTGGGCATCGGCACTTGTCGAGGATGTTTTGCCGTGTACCAGCTGGACATCGGCATGTGTCGAGGATGTCTGATGCCGTTTGTGACTGCACGGCGCCAGATATGAGCCCCGTCAGACGGCGAGAGGCGCGATCGTGGCGACTGAATCGCCGGTGACAGGCCGATCACGCGCTGAAATGGCGGCCCGGTCGGACGCGCCGTCGCTTGATTACAGCCATTATAACGCGCTCCGACCCGGCTGCCAGCCACCGTAATGGGCGGAGAAATTGGCGCCGGGCGGCGTTCTCACGCGGCGCGCCCCTGCCGCCATTCCCCCGCCTGTTAGGCTGAGCAGGTCTGGAACATACCAGCAGGCTTGTCCAGCGTCCCTGCTCTGTGGTCCCGTCCCTGCCCTCTGCCTTTTCGGCTGAGCAGGTCTGGAACAGACCAGCAGTCTCTACAGCATCTCCGCTCTGCGCCTGTTTCATTAGGCCGTCAGCTCGGCGGCGGCTCGGGACCGGCTCGGCGGCGGCTCGGGACCGGCTCGGTGGTGGCTGAGGACCGGCTCGGTGGTGGCTAAGGACCGGCTCGGCGGCGGCTCGGGACCGGCTCGGCTGAGGACCGGCTCGGCGGTGGCTGAGGACCGGCTCGGTGGTGGCTGAGGACCGGCTCGGTGGTGGCTAAGGACCGGCTCGGCGGCGGCTCGGGACCGGCTCGGCTGAGGACCGGCTCGGCGGTGGCTGAGGACCGGCTCGGTGGTGGCTAAGGACCGGCTCGGCGGCGGCTCGGGACCGGCTCGGCTGAGGACCGGCTCGGCGGCGGCTGGGGACCGGCTCGGCGGCGGCTGGGGACCGGCTCGGCGGCGGCTGAGGACCGGCTCGGCGGCGGCTCGGGACCGGCTCGGCGGCGGCTGAGGATCGACTTGGTGGCGAAACTCGGCGTGACTCCGACTTTGTTTGGAATGTAGTCTCCTGGTTGGCTTTCACGAAGATCACGAATTCCTTTCTTGTATGGGGTATCGAGGCCGGTTCCGAGCTGCTCTCCGTATCTAGCCTCTCTGCATCTTGCCCCGTCCCTTACCGTGCCGGTATATGAATGGATGGAGGGTTACGGCCATTCCGCACTTCTAATTGTATCGTGTTTGAAGCAAATGTCACATAAAACAGCAAGTATCTCAAATTAGCATAACCTTATTGCAGAAACATTGTTTGGAAATAATTTTTTTTGCACAATCTATGCAAGTTCCAGAAGTTGTTTCGGGGCAGGATTTTTACCCTGCTCAGCGAGTTGAAAAAGAGCTTCTGGATCCGTTAGTGGTCCTTGAACCTGATCGATGTGTCAACCCAGATGTGTGGCTCTCGTCTGTGGTCCGATTATCTGTCATCGGCCCCGGGCCTTCTTCCTGACCTTCCTTAGATTCCTTAGGCTAGTGGATTTTCGCAGCGGGGCACCGCCGGGTTGTTAACATCCCGATAAGCTCTGGCAGAACAGTTGTACTTACGTGCATCTGTACAATGTTACCTGTTAGCATCGTGACCCGCCCTGGGAATATTCGCCCTCGCTTCTGGCTGCCTGCGGTTCCTCTACTGTTTAGCCACTGCTAGAGGCGTGCAGCTCGTGTAATAGTTAACTGCAGCCTGCTGCAAAGCGAGCGTAACATTTTACAGCCGGCCATTCTCATGACAGGATTGCTTACTGGTCCACCAATTCACCAGCCAAATTAAATCCGTCTGTTTCGGCGTAGCGGGGGCCCCGCGCCGGGTGGCGCTCACCAAACCTCACAAGCCGAATTGGAAGAATAATGCAAAGTAATGAGCGTGAGCGGGTCGGACCGGACAGGACGCGTCGCGCCAAAATTACACCATCATGCGAGCGCGCGGCTCATTAATGCCGCGCGGTGTGCATTCAGTGCAGCCCCCTCGCATAGCTGGGTTTTTACGACAGAGCCTGGGCCACCACTGGTAGCCTCTTATTAGCGGAAACCAACGGCGGATCCAGGGGACGATTGAGATGATCACTCGCTTGGCCACCGAAAGCCGCTTCGGAGACCGCCTCCGTCAGGCCTCCGAACGCTGGTCTGAGAGCAAGAAATATCACTAAGATCCTTCAATGCGAATCTCGGGACTACACTTAAGGTTCCTTTTACATTGCTTGAGACTTGCTTGTCAGCCGAAAAAAAGGTATCCCGTGGCAATGATGGGAACCTTTTCTTTTGTTTAGGACCTTTATGCTGCGCTGAGGATTCATCCTGAACTTTAGAAAACTTTTGCAACAAGTAGGTCTATTCGTTTCATTTGAACTATAGGGTAGGCTATTTGCTCTGACTATGTAGGTCCTATTGCTCTGATAGGCTTCCCCATCGCTCTGTGAGCTCCAGAGCCTGACATATTACACTGAAATGTTTTCTTGCAAGCCCAGATCCATCCTGTTACAATGGTGGGACCTCATCATGAACTGCAAGGCCTCCTATTACATCGACGGCACCTCATATTGCGCTAGTACGGTCACCTCATCAACGTGAAAAGCTTCCCCGAGAAGTAGTGGCAGACATTCGGCGAGTTTTTGGTCGCAGGATATTTTTGTCGGTGAGCTTCTCGAGATTTGAATCGCCATCCACTTTGGCGTTTTGTCCGGATCCGCCCATGACGGAGCCTGCTTGATGTGTTCGGCGACGTGGCGCGGCATCATTACCACCGATGACTGGGTCGTGCGTGCCTCGTCGTCAGCGTCAATATTGCAGCGACGCGGCAGTGATAGATTTGCCGCCGTGGCTGAGCCTCACCACCGTCCGCCTCTGTCTCTCCTCTGTCTCCCCTCTGGCACATCCCCATGTTCTCTCTCTCTCTCTCTTCCTCTCTCCCTCTCTCTCTCTCTCTCTCTCTCTCTCTCTCTCTCTCTCTCTCTCTCTCTCTCTCTCTCTCTCTCTCTCTCTCTCTCTCTCTCTCTCTCTCTCTCTCTCTCTCTCTCTCTCTCTCTCTATATATATATATATATATATATATATATATATATATATATATATATATATATATATATATATATATATATATATATATATATATATATATATATATATATATATATATATATATATATATATATATATATATATATATATATATATATATATATATATATATATATATATATATATATATATATATATATATATATATATATATATATATATATATATATATATATATATATATATATATATATATATATATATATATATATATATATATATATATATATATATATATATATATATATATATATATATATATATATATATATATATATATATATATATATATATATATATATATATATATATATATATATATATATATATATATATATATATATATATATATATATATATATATATATATATATATATATATATATATATATATATATATATATATATATATATATATATATATATATATATATATATATATATATATATATATATATATATATATATATATATATATATATATATATATATATATATATATATATATATATATATATATATATATATATATATATATATATATATATATATATATATATATATATATATATATATATATATATATATATATATATATATATATATATATATATATATATATATATATATATATATATATATATATATATATATATATATATATATATATATATATATATATATATATATATATATATATCTATCTCTATCTCTATCTCTCTATCTCTATCTCTCTCTCTCTCTCTCTCTCTCTCTCTCTTTATCTCTCCCTCTCTCTCTTTATCTCTTTCTCTTTCTATTTTTTATCTCACCCTCTCTCTCTTTATCTCTTTCTCTTTCTATTTTTTATCTCTTTCTCTCTCTCTTTATCTCTTTCTCTTTCTATTTTTATCTCTTTCTCTCTCTCTCTATTTCCCTCTCCTTCTTTCAATCATTATCTCTCTCTCTTTCCTAATATTCTGCGCTTCGCCTCATGTTATGTGCCTATTCCCGTGTTCTCTTTGCTTTGATATGTCTTTCTCTCTCTCCTCTTCCCTTCCTTTTTTGTGCTTCTTTTATTTCCTCTGTTGGATCATTTTCCATTTTCTCGGTCTTTTCTTTCTCTCCCTCTTATTTTTATTATCTCTCCTTCATTTATCTCCCTTATCTTTTTTATTCTCGTCATCTAAGTCTACCATCTTTTCTTTCTCTTATGCCCCTACCTTCCCTCTTTTTCCCCTTTTTATATCCATCTCCTTATCCCTTCTTTCCCCTCTTTCTCTCTCTATCCCACGCTCTACCAATGCGGCCGGTGCGCTAACAATGGCGGTGTTTTTCGGCGCTGTGCGGCAGTGGTGGTGCGTTTTTGCCATCGGCCCCGCCTAATGAGCACCGTCGGCCAGCATCGCCAGCTCGTCGGCCACTCTATTGGTATTTAATTGAATCAGCCGAGTTCCGGGCGTCGCGACGTTGGTGGCGCGCCCGGGCCGACGGCGGCGTTCTCGGCGTGGTGTAGCGCCGCCACTGGGTGACAGGCTGAGCCCTGACGGAACAGTGGCGGTCGCGCTGTCCGTCCGGCCAGACCAGTGTTTACGCAATCGTTTAGTGCCCGAGTTCGGGTGATCATGTGTGGGTCGCGCCGTGTGCGGTGGCCGGTTCATCAAACACCAAGCCGACACCGGTCTCGTGCAGGGTGACCTCACCAGCACCAGCTTTGTGCAGGATGACCTGAGCGCCGCCAAGTTGCGCGGAGATGCCGACCGCTTCGATGACCTGACCTCTGTGTGTCTTTTCAGATGTGAACGAGTGCGAGTCGTCGCCGTGCCAGCACGGCGGCACGTGCGTCGACCTGGTGGACGGCTTCAAGTGTCAGTGCGGCCACGGCTGGGAGGGCAACACCTGTCAGCTGGGTAGGTGGCCGCCGGCGAGTGCGCTCAGCGCCGCTTCTGACACGCCTGATGAGCTGGCCAGGCCACGGCCCCTAGCCCAGGGCCCGGAGCCGTCGGCCGCCGCTGAGAGGGCCGGGCAGTGTAACGGCGACTGATTGGTGATCGAGGGTGGGAAATTGGGTGCGGGGGCACTAGCATAGCGCGTGATACCTGAAGCCACTCATGAACGATAAGTTAATGGGCCAACACAGGGCCGACGCTGCGTTTGGTCAACGCTGAAGTAAATTCGGTGCTAGAATCTGGAAAGCACTTGGATAAGGATGGGATGAGGCCGAGCCCACAACTGATCAACACTGGTGAGGATGGGGTGAGGCCGAGCCCACAACTGATCAACACTGGTGAGGATGGGGTGAGGCCGAGCCCACAACTGATCAACACTGGTGAGGAATCAACACTGGTGAGGATGGGGTGAGGCCGAGCCCACAACTGATCAACACTGGTGAGGATGGGGTGAGGCCGAGCCCACAACTGATCAACACTGGTGAGGATGGGGTGAGGCCGAGCCCACAACTGATCAACACTGGTGGGGATGGGATGAGGCCGAGCCCACAACTGATCAACACTGGTGAGGATGGGGTGAGGCCGAGCCCACAACTGATCAACACTGGTGAGGATGGGGTGAGGCCGAGCCCACAACTGATCAACACTGGTGAGGATGGGGTGAGGCCGAGCCCACAACTGATCAACACTGGTGAGGATGGGGTGAGGCCGAGCCCACAACTGATCAACACTGGTGAGGATGGGGTGAGGCCGACCCACAACACAAACTGGTGAGGATGGGGTGAGGCCGAGCCCACAACTGATCAACACTGGTGAGGATGGGGTGATGCCGAGCCCACAACTGATCAACACTGGTGGGGATGGGGTTGGATCCTGGTTGGATCGGTTGGATCGGTTGGATCCTGAGAAAGACGGATCTGTTAGCCCAGTAGCGAGGCACTTTGTGACCAGAACTGGGCGGTAGTGAAAGTTTCCAGTTCCCTGGGCGTGGGGTCGCCCAAACCGCGCCCGACACGTGACAGCTGTCGCGTTACTACACAGATTGTAAGGTGACACCAGACGATCAACGTCAGACTGCCCGCTGATGGCCATCTGATGACGGAAGAGGTCTGATGTTGCGATGTCTCAGACTGGCTTGTGACGCCTGTCTCTTGTTCCCCCTCCCCCTCTCCACCACACCACATGACCTTCCCTTGAGGAGCCCTAATGTGCCTTGTTGCTCTTCAACTGTGCTCCGTGGTATCCAAGGAGGGTGTCTCCTTAGAACTGGTTGCTCTGGCTGTTGCCCGCTGACCTCCGACCTGTTTGCAGACTCGGACGAGTGTCGCGGCAGTCCGTGTGTGAACGCCGCCGCCTGCAACAATCTGGTGGGCGACTATCAGTGTCGGTGCATGGAAGGCTGGAACGGCAAGAACTGCGATCAGGCTGTCAGCAGATGCGGCCAAAACTGCCTCAACGGCGCTACCTGTATCGACCAGGTCAAAGACTATCGCTGCATCTGCCAGTCGGGTTACACAGGTTAGTGTAGCACAGACCTCACTATGCGTCATGCCGATTGGCCTCACCTCGAAACCGAGAGACGGTCGCTACTGAAACCCTCCGAAGCTAGTTTATATCGATGACACCGAAAGAAGGATCGATGGATTTGAGCGAATCGAATCGATGTGTTGCCGTGATGCGCCCGGTATATATTCAGGTCAGCGCTCGACTATCACCTCCTCTCTCCCCTTATCTTCATCTCTGTCTCTCTCTCTCTCTCTCTCTCTCTCTCTCTCTCTCTCTCTCTCTCTCTCTCTCTCTCTCTCTCTCTCTCTCTCTCTCTCTCTCTCTCTCTCTCTCTCTCTCTCTCTCTCTCTCTCTCTCTCTCTCTCTCTCTCTCTCTCTCTCTCTCTCTCTCTCTCTCTCTCTCTCTCTCTCTCTCTCTCTCTCTCTCTCTATATATCTATATATATATATATATATATATATATATATATATATATATATATATATATATATATATATATATATATATATATATATATATATATATATATATATATATATATATATATATATATATATATATATATATATATATATATATATATATATATATATATATATATATATATATATATATATATATATATATATATATATATATATATATATATATATATATATATATATATATATATATATATATATATATATATATATATATATATATATATATATATATATATATATATATATATATATATATATCCCTCCCTCCCTCCCTATATATCTATATATATATATATATATATATATATATATATATATATATATATATATATATATATATATATATATATATATATATATATATATATATATATATATATATATATATATATATATATATATATATATATATATATATATATATATATATATATATATATATATATATATATATATATATATATATATATATATATATATATATATATATATATATATATATATATATATATATATATATATATATATATATATATATATATATATATATATATATATATATATATATATATATATATATATATATATATATATATATATATATATATATATATATATATATATATATATATATATATATATATATATATATATATATATATATATATATATATATATATATATATATATATATATATATATATATATATATATATATATATATATATATATATATATATATATATATATATATATATATATATATATATATATATATATATATATATATATATATATCTATATATATCTCTATATCTCTCTATATCTCTCTATATCTCTCTCTCTCTCTATATATCTCTCTATATCTCTCTATATCTCTCTATATCTCTCTATATCTCTCTCGCTCTCTCGCTCTCTCTCTCTATTCCGAATTTGTTCCCCACTCTCCTTCCGTGTCGTTATACGCTGCAGCATTTCTTTGTTTCTGGATGTGTCATCATTGGCCGTTATTACGAGGAAGCGAAATCACGTTTGTCTGGCGCTCCCTGCACAATTTGCGTCGACCCATCTCAGCTAGGCATTCTTCGACTGCGGTCGCTGCTCCCCATCAAATCAGTGCGGCATCAAGGCCGCCCGGCTGCCGCCCGGCTTCCGCCCGCCGCCGCCTCCGCCGCCGACACAGCACCCGTTCGGAAGGCGAGATCACGTTGGGCGCGCTGTTTCACACATGACCTGCACGGCCGACCGAGCGAGTAAATGGCGGGCTACTGGTGCTCGTTGGCCGGCGCCGTCGGCGCGCAGACCGGCTCTGGCTGTTTATCGCCCGCCGGCCGGCCGTCTGACGAGCACGCAGCTCTTCTCCGAACGAGTCACCGCCGGACGGACCGGACCGGGGCCGGGCCGACGGCGCGAGGTCACGTGGGCCGGTCACCCGGCCGGCGGCGCCTCTGGCCGCTCGCTGACATGGAACCGGGTCGAAGGACGCTCGCCTGTACGGTGGCTGTGTCGATGACTGTGACGGTGACTGACAGCGTGACAGTGACCATGTCGGCCGGTCGTGGTGGGCTGGGTAGCGTCGACGTAGGACCACGGACCACGGTTGGTTCGGCACCCTTACACCCGGTGCCGCCGCCTCGGCACGGCTATAAGGCTGCCAGGGAGCACCGAACGCCTCTCCAGGCCCGTGATGTCGCCGCGCCGGCTGTCAATCTGTGCGACTCATCCCAGGTCGAACTGGCCGCCGATCTGAGGCGAAACCTTTGCCGCTGCTCCTCTGGAAGCCTAGCTGCATCGTCGACACCGGATGATGGTGCTGCTCGTCCAGTGCCCATCAATGGGCGGCCCCGGCAGCCGGCGGCCTGCGCCGGCGGTGACGGCTCCTTCTCACGGTGCGCGCGCCGAACGACCGCCGCTCACGGAACACGGCCTGAGCAGCGGCGACGCTTTGTCGGTCGGCGGCCAGACCCACCAGATACGCATCAGCCGTGGATGCGTCCGGGCGCCTATCAGCAGGCGCGCCTCATGAATCGGACCAGCCGAGGCTAACAGGACGCCGGCTGCATGTCGGCTAACTTGCTAATTGTCCTCTCTTAATATTTGATTTATCAAGATGAGAAGCTTATTATCGATTCCTCTGACTTTTTAGTTGGTGTATAAATCGTGGGCGGGTGTGCGTCGAAGCAGCGTGTAATCAGGAGCTGGCCGTGGCCAATTTGCGCCACCATGGAAGCATCGGGTCGCGGGTCGTGATTTTGCATATGCTTCAGTGGGAGTCATGAGCTGGGTCATGCATTGATTGCTGTATCACACCACCCGCATACTTTGTCCGCCTAACTGTGCCGACTCATCTCGCCCCGAACATCTTCATTGGCGCTT